>BFFQ01003669.1:0-13912 GCA_003402635.1 Protobothrops flavoviridis
CCTGCAACCAGCTTTCTCTTAATAAAGATGCCTATTGGAAGAAATATTCCAGGAGTTCTGTCTTCTTAAGATGCAAAGTGGGGTGGGTCCTTACATACTGTCCAAGCACCCCGCCCAAAATAACCCTTGATCTATAAAATGAATGTTCAAATAAATTTCATGTATATATTTACATTTTAATATTCATTTAAAGTTGTGTTGTAAATTATTATTTTTAAATAAACATTTTAGGAAGACCAAGTGTAAGAAACTGTGGTAGTTTACAATTCTTTAACCATACCTGTGCACCATAGATATATTTGTCCAGCATCTTGCTTCCTATTGTTTGGCCTCCAATATCCCATACATGAAGAGTAACGTTTATATTTCCTGAAAAAGGGAAGGGGGAACAAAAAGCTGATGTATAAGGCATAGCTGAGTAACAGAATCAGATATTAAATAATCTTTACAATTCAGTATTAAAACACTATACAATATACCTATATAAAATGTGTTAATCACTAATGTATTTGTCTTGTAAAACATAAATAAGATTAGCAACAAGCTTTTTTACTACACACAACACATGGTTGGCTGTAATACATCAAATTTCAAAAAATACTGAAATTCATTAAGAGGCTTCACTTGTTTTTTAAGCAGCAGTTGTACATAATAACTGTCAAACTGTTTTTACACAGAATGGTAATTTGAAATGCAGATTTACTTGGCTGCCCAGCTAATGTTTTCTAAGCTATGCGACTAAAATAAAATATTGAAATGCAAAATAATATTTAAAACCTTTTAAATGTTATAAAATGAAATTTAAAATTTTACTGGTAATGTTAGCCTAACATATATCTACTCAGAAGTAAACCCCAGTAAAATCAATGTTACTTACTTCCAAAGAAAAGTACAGTACTGCAGTCTTAGTAACCGAAATTATCAAACATAGGTTGCATCACAGAATTAGTTTATTAGTTTAAAAGATGAGCTACTTAAGAGGCCAAGGCAAATGGCTGTATCTTTATTAAGTTCCCAAAGGATGACAAAGATTGGGGGGAGGGGAGGACCTTTTGCATTCTACAGCAAAAGTACCATCACAAAGACAAATCCCTTCTCAGGATCCCTGCTCCCCCCTCACTGCATCTGATGGCAATCTGAAGAGCAGGGCAAAAGAATCTTCAGGTCCAGCACAATATCCGCAGAAGATAATTATTCTGTTATGCCCAAATAATTAAGGCCATTTAAACTGGGCAAAAAAATGGATTAGCAGCTATGTTTAGGTTTTTTAAATTTTCAAAGGCATAAAATAAGTGATCTAAACTGTTAACTACTGTACTTTATCTTAAATATACCCCACCTCTTAAGATGATAATATGATTAAAGGCATGGTAGGCCATAAAAACAAAAAAAATAACAGCACATAGAGCACATTCACCCTCTCTCAATGGTACAGTGATAAATGCACTGGGGGTTCCAGGAAGGATTCAGCCTGCCTAACAACTCATTAGCTCAGGGCGGATTCCTGACTGGATGGCAATTTACACTCATCCTCAGCCATATCACTGTTTCCTGGACTGTTTTAGAAACAAAAAAGTAAACCCCCAAATAGACACACATAAAGTAGATTTTGGATACAAGCCTATAAACAAAATACAATATAATTTTGTGAGTTACTATGTCACAAATTATTTTCATTATTTGTTAACAGCCATCCAGCAAATACTCCTTGTGGGTAAAATACTTTCCCTTTTTCTTAGTAATGCACTTTTACCTTGTGGGTAAAATACTTTCCAAAAGGCCTCTGCAGCCAATCACAGAGCTACGGATTGAATCCATAGGCTGTAGAGGCCTTTCCAGAAGGCCTCTGATGGCGAAATGAAGGCCGGGGGCACCGCATGCATCAATCCGGAGCTCCATTCTCAGCTGCAGAGGCATTTCCTGAAGGCCTCTGATGGCGAAAAGGTCAGGGGCTTGCGCGAGCAGCAACAAGCAGCTGCAGAAGAAATGGGCCGGCTGGGCGGGGCTGTTGGTGCATCCACCACAAGGTGAGACCGTGAGGCCCCAAATTGGAAGCGGATATTTCTCTTCTTTAAACAGCCCACCATACTGCTGATGCTATTTAAGATGAAGGCTTATCTAGCCTCCTTTCAAATCTCTCCCATCAGAGTTTTCTGTGAACATGTGAGCTCCCAAGGTTGCTGTCTCTTCCGCATTCTCAACCCTGGGAAAGGGAGAGGGAGAAAGTGGGAGTAAGCCAGCCCCGTTTGGAGAAGATGTACTTAATAGCACAGAAACTGGGTTTATTAATGCTTTTGGCACTCTCCCAAGGAGTGAACAAGATAATATACTATTCAAGTTAGAAAACCTAAAGAAATCCTTATTGGTCACAATCGATACGGCTGAACCGCTTATTGATTTGGTTTCCCCTATAATTGAGCCTCTTACTTTTCCCCTAGGGGGCAAGAGTTTGCAAGAATATGAGTTCATGGAAAGCAGAAGCCAAGATACACAGGGGCCAGTAGAGGCTCCAATAGAGAAGGAGATGCTAGCATCCTTATGTGACTTTCCGATGATACCTTCTGCAACACATCAATCTCGAGAGAGAGAGGACTCACGTAAGTGCCTTCATTTCAAAGCCGAATGGAGCACGACATAATAACCCCCTGTTCTACACCTAGAGAAGAGGCTCCGGAACGGCAAGCCTTGTTAGCTGGTGCTAAATCTTCTTACCTCGAACAAATTTCCCAGGAGTCTACACAAAATTATGATGGGGTCGCCCCTCCTTTTAGAGAAGGCCAATTTCGTGCGGGACGATACCTCAAGCCATTGCAACAACTCTACAACTTCCCTTTGTATAAATCAAATCTCCTGATGAGCTGCAAAAGATGATCCCCTCTCCATTATAACCAGGAATATAGCGGGTTGGTCTGTGCCATCAAAAGACCAACATTTTTTTTACTATCTATCTCAATTTGACATTCTCTTTTTACAGGAAACCTGGGCCTCTACAGAGATACAGTTAGATGGTTACTGGGGTAACTCTATCCCAGCAGTTCCAAGTAAGGTGGGTGGGAGAGCTAAAGGAGGCATTGTGACATTAGTACAGACATGTCAAACACAAGACCCGGGGGCCGGATGCGGCCCGCGAAGTGGTTTCTTGTGGCCCGCGAAGCCATCCTGGAAACAGTGAGGGAATGGCCCCCGTTGCCTTGGCCCTGGCTGGCCGGGAGCCAATGTACAATTTTGTGGTGGCCATCTATGCTGAAACGCATTCAGTCTAATCTCCACAAGGCCGTCTGGAAACAGTGAGGAACCAGC
This sequence comes from Protobothrops flavoviridis, assembly GCA_003402635.1. Taxonomy (NCBI): domain Eukaryota; kingdom Metazoa; phylum Chordata; class Lepidosauria; order Squamata; family Viperidae; genus Protobothrops; species Protobothrops flavoviridis. The sequence continues at coordinate 3,301 of BFFQ01003669.1, forward strand.
ACCTGCCGTGTCGGCCCCACCCCTTGGGTGCATGCTGGGGAGGTGTCACTCTTTGTGAGGAATGAAGAAATGCACCATCGCCTGGAAATGGCCAGCAAATGGCCCTTGCCTACTTCACATATTTGGCTTGATGGGCTCTGGGGGAGGGGTTTTGGCAGGCAGTGGAGCGCTCTCCTCACAGCGCCGAGAGGCTGAGCTGGGTGGTGCGAAACTACTGAGAAGTGCTAGCCCCCAGCCTGCCCAGTTTCAGCAGGCAGCAAGGTGCAAAGCTGGCGAGCTTCGCATCGCCCAGCTCAACCTCTCGGCCTCGCTGCCTGCCAAGACCAGGCAGGCTGGGGGCTAGGCGGTGGCGTGCTTCTTTTCAGATTTGTGCCACCTGGCTCAGCCTCTCGGCGCTGTGAGAAGAGTGCCCCACTGCCTGCCGAAACCGGGCAGGCTGGGGGCTGGGCGGCATTGTGCAGGTAACATTGACTCTCACGCTGCTCATGGCATCCCCTCCCCCAGACCCCACTAAGCCAGATATGTGAAGTAGGTGAGGGCCATGTGCTGGCCACTTCCAGGCGATGATGCATTTCTTCATTCCTCACGAAGAGTGACACCTCCCCAGCTGCGTTTCTTGCCTGTTTTTCTCCATCCCTCATCTCAAATATGTTCCCACCACTCTGTACTTAGAAAGGAAGGAAGGAAAGAAGGATAGGGAGGGTCTGAGGGAAATCCTGCCTTAGTCCTGCCCTGCTGCCCTTTTACCATCCCCTTGCCCCCTCCTCCTGGCCTATCCTGGGGGTCTCCCATCCTATTGCTAAGGAAGCTTTGGATACAAAGCCGGGTCTCCTCCCATGGAGAGGGAATGGGCCTCCCTTTGACTTTGCCCTCGTACTCATCATGAGCAACCTGGCTAAGGAAAGCAAGCACAGCAGCAGCCTTAAGGAGGTAAGTGCAGCTGGGCGCCCCCTTGGGGAAGTGGGGCTAGGATTGGTGCTGTGGGTGCTCAAGGGCCAGGCTGGGCGTTTGACCTCTATTGCCCAGGGCTCCAGGCAGCCCACACCACATCCAGCCGCCCGGCATGGCCTGAGAGGAACGGTGAGGCTCCTCCAGTGGACCATGCCTTGGCACTTGCCCTGGTCCCACCCCCTTCTGCCAGAGGCCCTCAGATCTGTCCCACTCCTGCCCAGGCCCCGACAGGCACCCTTGACGCGAACGATGTAGAGCTGGCCATGCCCACCTAATAGGCCACACCCATCCATCCACACCCACCCAGTAGGCCGCAACTACCCTGGCCAAACCCACCCGGCCCCCCGAGGGCAACCGCAATGCTGATGCGGCCCTCAATGAAATTGAGTTTGACACCCCTGTTCTAGAAGAACAAGGTTAATATTCTTTGATTAGTCCAGGAGTGTCAAACTCAATTTAATTGAGGGCCGCATGGCTAGCTCTACATCGTTCACGTCAAGGGTGCCTGTGGGGGCCTGGGCAGGAGTGGGACAGATCTGAGGGTCTCTGGCAGAAAGGGGTGGGAGCAGGGCAAGTGCCAAGGCATGGTCCACCCAGCTCAGCCTCTCGGCAATGTGAGGAGAGCGCCCCACTGCCTGCCGAAACCCCTCCCCTGGAGCCCATCAAGCCGGATATGTGAAGTAGGCAAGGGCCATTTGCTGGCCACTTCCAGGCGATGGTGCATTTCTTCATTCCTCACAAAGAGTGACACCTCCCCAGCATGCACCCAGGGGGTGGGGTCGACACGGCAGGTGCTGGTTCCTCACTGGTTTCCAGACGACTGAATGTGTTTCACCATAGATGGCCACCACAAAATTGTACATTGGCTCCCAGCCAGCCTGGGCCAGGGCCAAGGCAGCGGGGGCCGTTTCCTCTCTGTTTCCAGGATGGCTTCGTGGGCCACATGAAACCACTTCGTGGACCGCATCTGGCCCCCGGGCCTTATGTTTGACATGTCTGTTCTAGAAGTATAAATATTCACAATATTTATACAGGTATTAGCAAATGAAAAGTCTATCTTATATACAAGATAAACGTTTCATTTGCTAATACCTCTATAAATATTATAAATATTTATAAAGGTAGTCCTCGACTTAAAATAGTTCATTTAGTGACCATTCAAAGTTACAATGGCACTGAAAAAAGTGACTTATGACATTGTTTACACTTATGACGGTTGCATCCCCATAGTTATGTGATTTACATTCAGATGCTTAACAATTGGTTTTTATTTATGATGGCTGCAAAGCCCTGGGATTATCATCTTTTGTGATATTCTGAAAAGGCAATGGGAAAGCCAGATTCACTTAACAATGGTGTTACTAATTTACAACTGCAGTGATTCACTTAACAAATGTGAAAAGAAAAGTCATAAAATGAGGCAAAACTCAATTCACAAGTTTCTCATTTAGTAACATAAATTTTGGGTTTAATTGTTGTAAATTGAGGACTACCTATACTTCTAGAAGAACAAGGCTAATATCCTTTGATTAGCCTATTCTATTCACAAAAAAATAACCATGCAAACATAGAATTCAATACCATAGCAATGAATCTATTCATGGCCTACCCCCCAAAAAAGTCTGATTAACTAGATCCCAGCATTAATTTGGGTAATTATTTATTTAAGCTGGCACAAACCTATACATCTGATAGGTTTTTTTAAAAAAAAACCTAAAATATTTTCAAGACTTAATTACTGATGCTCTAATTCAGTGGTTCTCAACCTGTGGGTCGGGACCCCATTTGGGGTCGATCGACCATTTCACGGGGGTCGCCAACCAAGGCTGTCCGCCATTTTTTTTGTCCGCCATTTTTTTTGTCCGCCATTTTTTCCCCTTTTCCAGCGGGTGCCTTACCTCCCTTGGGCTGGGCCAGCTGGTGGTCGGCCTGCTCCGTCTCTGCCGCTTGCCAGCTACGCCTCGGCCAGCGAAGGGGGCGGAACCACGCATACGCAGCGCTCCCGGGCAGGGAAAGTCCTTGACTTACGACCGGTTGGGTAGTCCTCGACTTACGACCGGTTTAGTCCTCGACTTACGACCGGTTTAGTCCTCAACTTACGACCGGTTTAGTCCTCGACTTATGACCGGTTGGGGTCGCGGCATTAAAAAGGTTGAGAACCACTGCTCTAATTTAATTTATTGTTCAGAAGAGACCATCTTCGTTTTACTAAGGTGAGAAAAGTACACGCCTATACATTATTAATTCAGCTGTTCTGTTTGTTTTATACTAATACAGCCTGTAATAACACAAGAGACTGCAAGTAGAATTTTTCTTTTATTTCAGTTTGTTAATGCATTATAAACTACATCAACTACACATTTTTATGCTTGCAAAGTGAACTACAATGGACTTCTTTCCCACTGCCAAATTTTTTAGAAACAAACTTTTAAGAACTTGCCAGTCTTTCTGAATTAATTCTTTACATTTTCCTTGTAACATAATACAATAGTTATTTTGCACCATGAAACTGGATATCTTGAATGTTCAAAATTGTATTTTCATGACTGCCTTGGAACCTGAACTTTAGTGGTCTATTAAATACCAGCAATTTCATATAGCCTAGCATAAGACACCATTCACATATCAGAAGCTAATGCCAATAAAGGAGATTATTTGTAGCTCAGGGTTGAAATGAGGGGTCCTTGGTGCTCTCTGAGCTTGTGTCAGAATCCAATTATATTTCATCTCTAGTTATTGACTATGGAAAACCCCATTTCTGCCCTCTCTGGATTCTGTCATACTATGAAGGGGAAGGGGGATGAGCAAAGGGGTTTATGGCTCTCACTTCCTTCATTAAAACTTCAAAGGGACTGAATGTGGATCTCACCAAGAGGACTGACCATAACAATATGGCCATCACCTTTCATGTACTACTCTCTGAAGTCTCCCTTCCGCCGGCCGTGAGGAAAAGGAGGTGGAAATGTAACACCTGGGATTGTCACTGGAAGGACGGTGGGGTGGGGGGCTGCTTGGGAACACTTAAAACCTTGAATGGTAGGGGTGGGCCCTCAGGTCCTGTCTAGAACGCCTGCAACCATCTTCTCTTAATAAAGATGCCTGTTGGAAGAAATATTCCAAGAGTTCTGTCTTCTTAAGATGCAAAGTGGGGTGGGTCCTTACATTAGACAGGACCTGCAGAATTAGTTCACCTGGAAGGGAGAACCTTGCCGGGGGACTTTGCAAAAATTAGCATGTCAGACGATGGAGCAGGGAAGGGAGAAAACTCCCCGGAAAGGGAGCCGCTACCCCGAATGAAACCCTGCCAGATGTCAGACCACGGAGTGAAAGTGCGGAAAAAGCTAAGGAAGCAGACATTTTGTTCTGAGACTGTAGACTGAACACTAGAGATAAAGCAAGAGAGACACCTGCTGGCTGAACTGAGAACAACTCAGGAGGGAAAGTGGAGAGGAAAGAAGGGAAAGAGGATAAGAGGAAACAGCAAACTTGTGCCTTAAAAATACACTTAGTCTTCTCTGTAAGTATAAATTAGAAAGTAGTATCTTTTTTCTTGACCTCAAAACTTAAAAGATACTATAAGGAACCATAAGGAAAATACATAAACATTGAAATTTTTGAAATTATGGACTCTAGCTTTTAACCAAAAATTGATTCTGGACTATATTTACTGATAAGTTTATTGTGGATATTGGTTTTTGTTAAATATAGGGTTAAGTATATGAATATCTGTATTCAATATATTTAATTGATAAGTTACTATTATATACAAAGCATAACATACTTAATTTTAATAGTGACAACTTAGATACTCTGGAGAGAAACGTAGAAACTGTAAATAAGTGTGGTGGCTGGTTTGAAGAGCTGAGAAAGATGACAAGCATTCCTAATCTCACGAGAGTTGGAATAGGGAAGAAGCAGACAACACATACCTCAACAATGGAACCAAGCCCAGCTAAGCAAAGATCCCTGGAAGAGGTGACACAAAGAGACAGAGCGAACTCATTTAAAGATCTGCAACTAATGTTGCAATCAATGCAAGAGGTAATGTGTAAAAATCATGAAGACTTAAAAAAAAGAGATAGGGGAAGTGAGAAACGATACAGGGGAACTTAAGGAAAAGATGAGGTCTATGGATGGAAAATTTGAGTGCTTTCAGCAACAGATCATGAAAAACGAACAAAAATTACAGGAAATGGAAGAAAGAATGGGAAAAGAAGAACAGAGAGTAGATGAAATGAATGAGAGATTAGTTCAGGCGAACAGAGAATTAGAATTGACAGTTATTTCCCTGGAAGTAGAGAAGGCTGCTCATTACCTACGGTTCCAAAATATCAGAGAGATGAAAGGTGAAGATTTACCAGTAATGGTGACAGATATTCTGGCGAGGGCCCTAGGGACTAGTAAAGAGGAGATGGCCAGTGAGATAGATGAGATTTATAGGATTCACACGAACTACGCGAGACGGCACAACCTCCCCAGAGAAGTCCATATTAGATTCATTAAGAAATCTGTCTGAAATGAAATATTACTTAGAACCAGAGACGATCCATTGGAATACCAAGGCAGACAACTAATTGTGCTTAAGCAAGTACCTAGAAAGGTGAGAAATATGAGAAGACCTTACCAACGAATAATTTCTAAATTGATAAGAAAAAATATTAATTTTAGATGGTTGGTACCGGAAGGGATTATAGTTGTGTGGCAGGAAAAGAGGCTTCGTCTGGATACAATAGACAAAGTAGAGGAATTCTATAGACAAAATTTTGGAAGCGAGGAGGAACTAGTTGAAAGACAGGCACGAGAAGAAGGTGAGTTCCTGCCACAGGCCACAGAAGGAAAGGAATTACAAATTAAAGATAAGGGAACTGGGAGAGGTGATGACATAGAGATTGAAAAAGACAACTGGAAATATGACGAGGATAGACTTAAAGCAATTAAAGAGGTTAGATCAACAAGGATGCCAGTGGAAAGAGAAGTACAAGTTAAAGAGTCTAGACCAGGGGTAGGCAACCTCGGCTCTTTTATGACTCATGGACTTCAACTCCCAGAATTCCTGAGTCAGCATAGCATAAAAGAGCCGAGGTTGCCTACCCCTGGTCTAGACCAACAATAGTAACAAGATCTAAATATAGATAAAGAGGCAAAAGAAGGAATTGAGATTATATCCCTGAACGTTAATGGTTTTAACTCCCCATCAAAGAGGAAAAAATTCTTAAATAAACTGGGCAAGATGAATTTGGATATAATAATTCTACAAGAAGTCCATATAAAAAAACAGCATCAACATTTATTAAACTGCTCCAAGCTGGGAAATAGGTTTGCAGCGCTCTCACAACAAAAAAAAGCAGGAGTAGTAGTATATATTAATGAGGAAATTCCAACAAAACATATTTATAATGATGAAGATGGTAGAATCTTAATAATAGAAGCAATTTTGAACAAAATAAAAATAGCACTTGTGGGAATCTATGCTCCAAATGAAGGTCAGAAACAATTCTATAAAAAACTACATAGCATTATTAGTGAGTTCGAATATGATAACATTTGTATAATGGGAGACTTCAATGCGATCACAGATAGACAATTGGATTATAAAAGTGATAAGACTAGAAAAGGAATTAGACCAACATTACCCAGTACTTTTCTAGAAATAGCGGAGGAGTTTAACATTCAGGATATTTGGAGGGAGAGGAATACAGGGAAAAAGCAGTATACGTATTATTCGGGGCGACATCTCTCATGGTCCAGAATTGATATGGCGTGGTTGTCAACAGACCTAAATTTGGAAGTGGAAGATGTCATAATTGATACAAATTCGTGGGCTAACCACAATCCAATCACAATTAGATGGAGAGGGCAAAAGAAAATAAGGAGGTGGACTCTGAAAAGAGCAATTTTAAACCACAAAGAATTTAAATTGAAATTGGAAGATCAAATGGGCCTATTTTTTCAGATGAAATTGCCAAAACTTATGGGATACAGCCAAAGCCTACATGAGAGGTGTCGCAATTGTTTATATGGCTAGGAAAAATAAAATTAAAATACAGCGACAAAGAAATCTTGAAGAAGAACTTAGCAGGGTTGAGGAAAACTTACAAAACGAACCGCAAAGGCGTGATCTGAAACACCAAATAGATTTAATTAAACATAAGATGAATATCACTGAAAAAGAAGAACTGGGGCAACAAATAAAACGTACTAAACAAAAAAATTTTGAAAACGCCAATAAACCAGGTAGATGGTTGGCCTATAGAATAAAGAAACATAACGACGAAAAGAGGATTAGCAAACTATACAATGAAAAAGGAGAGTTGGTATATCAGAATGAAAGGAAGAAAACGGTGGCCTATGAGTTTTATAAGAAATTATATAAAGATGGACTTCCGGTTAAATTCCGGCGCCGATGGCGGCTTTTGTCCGAGCCGCCCACCCCGAGGACGCGTAAAAGCCGCAGGAGCAGTGTCTAACAGCTGCTCCGCGGCTTGGAATCCCCTTCCCCGGGCAAAGGGGGAGGGGGAGAGATTCTCTGATAGGGGTAGAACTCCCTAGCCTTCATGGTTTTATAGCCGTGGGGGTGAAGGTGAGTTCCCCCGGAGTCAGGGACTTCTCCGCGCTTTGGGCTGCCTCCGTTCCTGTGAACGAAGCCAGACGCGGATTCAACCTCTGCTTTTGGGAGATCGTGAGTGAACTTTTATGAGCAGAGCGATCCAGGAGGTTGGAAGCTGGAAGGAGTTGAGCCTTTAGCTCTGAAGTTAAAAATGCTTCTTCATTGATACTTTAAGTTAAAGAAGAAAAAAAATGGCTGCGGAAGGGCGTTTTGCTCTGTGACAGAGACTTTTACTTTTTGGGGACTTTCAATTTTACTTTTACTTTCTGCTGGATTCCAATTGCATTAGACTTGGTTATTTTGTTGTCGGTGGGCAAGCCTCCTGCTTGTTTTTTGTTGGATGTTTTTACAAAACTTTACTGGACATTATATTGCACAAATAAAATTATAAGAGGAGAAGAGAAAGTAAAATGGCTTCAAAGCGTGTGGGAACTTTTGTTCCTCAGAAAAGCTCGAGCTCTTCCCCAGCTGTACAAACACCACAGCAGACAAAACCTACTCCCCCGCCCTCTCCTCCATTTCCAGCCTTAACACTGAAAGATTTACAAGATGCCTTGAAGGACACTGCCAAACAGATTAGATGTGAAATGGACGAGCTGCTTGAAAAAAAACTTGAGGAGAAACTTGAAGAAAAAAATGTTGAGATGAGAGATGATATATTGTTTGCATTGCAAGGTTTGGCTGGCCATGTGGAACGCATTGAAGGGCGGGTGGATGAAGTGGAGGAACATGTTGACACTTTGGAAATCAGGCTGGGGAAAGTGGAAGAGAATGTGGATATATCTCAGAATGAGATTCTTATGTCACAATTTAGAGAAATGGAACATGCGTTGAGAATAAGAGGGCTGAGAGAAAATGTCCAAGAAAAATTGGAGGAGGAAATTGTAGCAGAATTGGCCCAGGTTTTGTCCTGCCAACCTGAAGAAATCATGAGAGAGATGGAAAAAATATTTAGAGTTAATTCATGGGTTGCAAGACAGAGAAACCTTCCAAGAGATGTTGTTATTTACTTTTCAAGAAAATCAATCCGCAATGAAATTATTCAAGCATTTTATAAGCAGAGATTTCAAATTTTAGGACAAGATGTTATAATTCTAAAGGAAATACCACCTAAGATATTCAGAAGAAGGAAGGATTTTGCTTTTTTGGCTGAAGAGTTGAAAGTGAGACAAATTCAGTTTAGATGGGATATACCAGCTGGTATAATGGTTAATTATATGGGCATACGTTATCGGCTCAACACGGTGGCAAAAGCAAAAGATTTTTACAGTTCAATTCTGAAAGCAGGTTCACCAGTGTCTCCACAAGGTACTAGGAAGGAAAGAATTCCTGAAGATAAAGTTATTCAAGGAGCTACATTATCATTAAGTGTTATTAATTTATAAGATCAAGTTCAAGCTGAGTTACAACTTTTGGAAATTAAAGATGATCCAAAATCACAGAGACTGACCCGTGCAGCTCATAGACGCAAAGAAAGAGAGCAACAAAAAATGGAGGCGGTACCCATAGCGCAGCAAGTAAGTTCAGAGTCAGTGGAAGGAGCGAGACCGAAGAGATCAGTGACGGCTGATTTGCAAGGGGCGTTCCTGAGGCTCTCTGCCACTAAAGATGGCAAGGTTCCTGACATGGAATGTTAATGGTTTGAATTCACCGCAGGAAAAAAAAAAGATATTTTACTATTTGAAGCAACATAAAAATGATGTTGTTTGCTTGCAAGAAACTCATATTACAGCGAAAGATCAAAAGTATTTGATTAATTCACGGTTGGGAATACATTTTACTGCACCTGCGCCTCAGAAAAAAGGCGGAGTAGTTATTTATGTTAAGAAGGAGTTTTTGCCTAAATTGATTGACTCTGACCCAGAAGGAAGATATGTTTTTATCGAAATGTTTTTGAATGGGAAGAAATGTCTCATCATTGGTTTATACGCTCCAAATCAACAGCAGAAACAGTTTTATAAACTGATACATCGGAAATTAAATCAAATGGATTATAAATCAGTTATTATGATGGGAGATTGGAATGGTGTTTTCGATCCAAGAAAAGACAAGAAAGGTTCCTGTAAAGCTTTTAATTCAATATTGCCAAAAACTTTTTTTGATTTAAAGGAGGAACTGGAATTGGAAGATATATGGAGGGAACGGAATATGGAAGAGAAAGACTATACTTTTTTTTCGGATAGGCATCAATCTTATTCGAGAATCGACTTTTTTTTGATAACTAATGACTTTCTTTCCAGGGTGAAGAATGTTAAGATTTTTCCTAGGACATTGACAGATCATAGTCCGGTGTGGATGGAATTATTTGGTGATGAAGGGAAGAGAAGAACTTGGAGACTGAATGAAAATTTATTTAGATATGATATAAATGTGCAGAAGTGTAAAGACCAATTGAAAGAATTTTTTTGTTGAATATGTATAAAGGTACTCCGATTTCAACAGTCTGGGATGCTAGCAAAGCGTACATTAGAGGTATTTTGATTTCTATGAATACTGCTTATAAGAGAAAGCAAGTTCAAAAACGAAAAGAGTTAGAGGAGGAGATTAAATTAAAAGAACAGGCTTTTATTTTAAATCCGCTGGATAATAATTTAAAAGTATCTATAACCATGCTTAGGGAACAATTTAATATGTTAATAGCGGACCAGACAGCAACTAGTTTAAGGTATATGAAATATAATACATTCTGTAATGCAAATAAACCTGGAAGGTGGTTGGCCTACCAACTACGAAAGAAGCAGAAGTTAAGAATTATAGAAAAAATAGATTATAATGGTAAAATGACATCGCAACAAAATTTGGTTAAAAAGAGTTTTCTGGATTTCTATTCTAAGTTGTATGCTTCTGAAAAAATACAATTTGAGGAAATAGATAAGTATTTACAGGAGGCACATTTTCCTAGGCTGTCAGATATTCAAAGGGAAAAAATGAATAGTTTAATTACGTCTGAGGAGATTAAGGGGGTAACTAAACAATTAAAGGTTGGTAAGGCTCCAGGCACAGATGGATTTACAGCTATTTATTATAAGATGTTATCTGAAGAAATGATAGAAC
>BFFQ01003671.1:13919-24690 GCA_003402635.1 Protobothrops flavoviridis
AAAAAACGAGTACACGAATAAACGTTACCCTTTTGACAGTAACTTACTAAACGTGTCTATTATACAAGATATATATGTAATGTAAAGTTTACAGAATGACATACCGTGTACATGTTTAATACCAATTTCCTGGTAAGATCTACCCCACAGGTGTCAATGTCGCCGCGTCACGACGTATCATGGCTTTTTCCGCGCCTCAGCTGGGGTGGGCACGGCCTCCGTATGATGCAACCGGCCCACGGGCCGGCAGATTGACACCCCTGGTGTACCCTAATACCAGGTTCTCCTTGGCACTTTTATTAATAAAGGCACTTCATATGCTGATTGATAAATGTTTCTCGAGTTGCGAGTCCTCTTGTGTTTTTCAGGATGAGTTACAACCATTTTTCAACAGCATTGACAATCGCTTTTTTCTAAACCAGGGTCTCCAAACATGGCTACTTTTAAAGACTTGTGGACTTCAAATCCCAGAATTCCCCAGCCAGCATATCTTGACTTTATACTATCAGCAGTATAAACTCCATATTTGATGAGGGAACGTGATATGTTCCCTGCGTACCCACCATTTACTAATAAAGTTTCCCTGTCAAAAATGCGATATATTGTTCCCTGCATACCCACCATCTACTAATAAAGTTTCCCTATCAAAAAATGCGGTATATTATGTTCCCTGCGTACCCACCATCTACTAATAAAGTTTCCCTATCAAAAAATGTGATATATTATGCTTTCTGCATACTCACCATCCATTAATAAAATTTCCTATTAAAAATGTGATATATGTCCACTGCATACCCACCATCTACTAATAAAGTTTCCCTATCAAAAATTGTGATATATTATGCTCCCTGCATACCCATCATCTACTAATAAAGTTTCCCTATAAAAAATGTGATATATCATGTTCCCTGCATACCTACCGTCTACTAATAAAGTTTCCCTATTAAAAATGTGATATATTATGTTCCCTGCGTACCCACCATCTACTACTAAAGTTTCCCTATCACAAATGTGATATATTATGTTCACTGCCTACCCACCATCTACTAATAAGGTTTCCCTATCAAAAATGTGATATATTATGCTCCCTGCATACCCACCATCCACTAATAAAGTTTTCTATTAAAAATGTGATATATGTCCACTGCATACCCACCATCTACTAATAAAGTTTCCCTATCAAAAATTGTGATATATTATGCTCCCTGCATACCTACCGTCTACTAATAAAGTTTCCCTATCAAAAATGTGATATATCATGTTCCCTGCATACCCACCATCTACTAATAAAGTTTCCCTATCAAAAATTGTGATATATTATGCTCCCTGTATAGCCACCGTCCACTAATAAAGTTTCCTATTAAAAATGTGATATATGTCCACTGCATACCCACCATCTACTAATAAAGTTACCCTATCAAAAAATGTGATATATTATGGTCCCTGCATACCCACCATCTACTAAGAAAGTTACCGTTATCAAAAAAAAGTAGTCTATCTGCATTTGTTCTTGTTTTTGTACTATCCACACGGATGAACCCTCAAAGTCAGGATCGCACCCCAAAACCCAGCCCAAAGCAGAGTCCGCAGAGACCTGCCTGTCGTAGAAACAGAAAACCGGCTTCTGCCTTCCAAAAGGGGGAACAGAAATCTTGTGTTGACTACCATGAGGTCCCCCTTTGTTAAGTGAGATTTAAAGATGGAGAATTTAGGGCCGAGGCGGAGAATTGCAAACTTGAAGACTTCTCAAGAGTCGAAAGCTAAAGAGAGGGAGAGTAGCTAGAGGGGTTTGCGATGGAGAGCCCGTTTCTCTATGCTGTGGAAAAATCCAGATGCAGAAAACCCCTGTCCGATTGCGACGAACGCCAGGGGGCCCCGCTTGGCAAAAACGAGGGACACCGAACAATGGGGAAACAAAGGTGTTTATCGAGGTTAGGGTTAGGGTTAGGGCAGGGGGTGGGGGGGTTGGTGGGGCAGAACGGGGCTTATAAAGCAGCCTCCAACCTGCCAAAATGCACCTGTACAAAAGGCAGAGGACTTACGAACTGTGGAGAGCAGTGGACAGCAAAGCAAAATCCTAGAAGATTAAGCAGGTGGCAAACCTGCTTTTGCAAAACCATCACATGAAGCAAAGATGGGCAAAGATTAGGAGAAATAATAATAGTAATAATAATAATAATAATAATAATCTATATAAATAAAAATGTAAATGTTCGTTTGTTCAAAATCTTAAATCTCTGAAAGTTCTTCACCGATTGCTTTGAAATTTTGACACAACGTTGCATTCGAATACGCGCATGTTTTTATTTACCTACTATTATATAGATGTCACACCTGTGACAGGTAAAAACATGCTTTTTTTGAAAAACAGCGCCATCTGCTGGACGTAAAAGCAACACACGCTACGATTTTACCATTCCATTTCAATGTTTCCGATTTACGATCCATTTACGATTTCCAAATTTCCAATTTTACGATTCCATTTCAATGTTTCCGATTTACGATCCATTTACGATTTCCAAATTTCCAATTTTACGATTCCATTTCAATGTTTCCGACTGCATTGTTAAATTGAATTTTCATAGATTTCGGTTTATTTTCATTTTGATTTAATTATTTCGTGTGACATTGCGTTGGAATTGATGCACAGACAATGGAACAACAAAAAATATTGTATACCCACAACCATTGTGAAATTAAACATATTAGAAACGTGCGCTTTCTCTTTTCTTTTCTTTCTTTTCCATTTAACCAGACTGAGCCACAGCAACGCGTGGCCGGGTACAGCTAGTAATAATAATAATAATAATAATAATAATAATAATAATAATAATAATAATAATAATAATAATAATAATAATAATAATAATAATAATAATAATAATAATAATAATAAAGTTGGAAGGGACCTTGGAGGTCATCTAGTCCAACCCCCTGCTCAAGCAGGAAACCCTATACCATTTCCTTTTCTTAAAAACTTCCAGTGTTGGAGCATTCACACCTTCTGGAGGCAGGTTGTTCCACTGGTTAATTGTTCTAACTGTCAGGAAGTTTCTCCTTAGTTCTAGGTTGCTTCTCTCCTTGATTAGTTTCCATCCGTTGCTTCTTGTCCTGCCTTCAGGCGCCTTGGAGAATAGCTTGACTCCCTCTTCTTTGGGGCAGCCCCTGAGATATTGGAACGCTGCTATCCTGTCCCCCCTCGTCCTTCTCTTTGTTAAACTAGACATCCCCAATTCCAGCAACCGTTCCTTATATGTTTTAGCCTCCGGTCCCCTAATCCTCTTTGTTGCTCTTCTCTGCACTCTTTTTGAGTCTCAACCTCTTTTTGACATCGTGGTGACCAAAACTGGAGGTTGTATTCCAAGGGTGGCCTTACCAAGGCCTTGTAAAGCGGTATTAACCCTTCACATGATCTTGATTCTATCCCTCTGTTGATGCAGCCCAGCACTGTGTTGACCTTTTTTGGGCAGCTGCGGAAAGGAAGGGAGGACAACGACCCCTCCCTCCCCTGCTGGACACGCGCCAAATTAACTTCGGAAAAATCACCAGGTGTAACGTTTGAAGATCAATCACAGGTGAAACCGAGCAAGAGATGAAAGGTGGAGAGACACGCCTGTCCCTTGCAGGTTGGACCCGGACAAGGTCCCAGGTGCGGCTGCATTTTATGGCCCTGTTTGTACCTGGGATCCAGCATGGAGTCACCTGTTTACGAAGGTTCATCGTTCCCAGCCTTTGGGGGGGGAGGGGAGGGGGTCCAGGAGCTCTTTTAAGGCTGGTGGAGCTGCCTGGGACCCAGACTCACACGTCCCTTGGGCTCCGGAGTCCTTCCAAATCAGTTTGTTATCCCTCCCCTTTCTATGGAATCACAGAGCTGGAAGGGACCTCGGAGGTCTGCTAGTCCAACCCCCTGCTCAGGCAGAAGACCCTAACAGAATCACAGCGCTGGGAGGGACCTCGGAGGTCTGCTAGTCCAACCCCCTGCTCAAGCAGGAGACCTTAACAGAATCACCGAGCTGGGAGGGACCTCGGATGTCTGCTAGTCCAACCCCCTGCTCAGGCAGGAGACCCTAACAGAATCACAGCGCTGGGAGGGACCTCGGAGGTCTGCTAGTCCAACCCCCTGCTCAAGCAGGAGACCCTAACAGAATCACAGTGCTGGGAGGGACCTCAGAGGTCATCTAGTCCAACCCCCTGCTCAGGCAGGAGACCCTAACAGATCACAGCGCTGGGAGGGACCTCGGAGGTCTGCTAGTCCAACCCCCTGCTCAAGCAGGAGACCCTCTGTAGTACTATTTCAGACGAGTGGCTGTCCAGTCTCTCCTTAAAAGCCTCCCAGTGATGGAGCACCCGCAACTTGCGAAGGCCTCACTCGCACCTGGATCCAGCACGGGTTCACCGTTCCTACAACGTTTGGTGGTTCCGGAGCTTTTCTAGGGCTGGTGGGACTGCTTGGGATTTGGATTACGATGATAATAATAATAATAATAATAATAATAACAATAATAATAATAACAACAACAACAATAATAATTATAATAATAATAATAATAATAAAATTAAGGTGACTAACTTTTTTACAATGAGAAGGAGGACCCAAATAAATTGAAGACAAAAATATCGTAAATAAAACACTTTATTCATTGCAACCATACAGAATACACTACAATATGATAAATGCATAATAAAAAACATTTGTAACAATAACATTTTATATTGTAATTATGCTTACATGCCTATTACTATTTACATGAGTACAAAAGAAGGACTGTCCTCCCTACTGTCACCTTAAAATAATAATAATAAAGTTGGAAGGGACCGTGGAGGTCATCTAGTCCAACCCCCTGCTCAGGCAGGAAACCCTACACCATTTCGGACAAATGGCTGTCCAGTCTCTTCTTAAAAACTTCCAGTGTTGGAGCATTCACCGCTTCTGGAGGCAAGGAGTTCCACTGGTTAATTGTTTTCACTGTCAGGAAGTTTCTCCTTAGTTCTAGGTTGCTTCTCTCTTTGGTCAGTTTCCACCCGTTGCTCCTTGTCCTGCCTTCAGGGGCTTTGGAGGATAGCTTGACTCCCTCTTCTTTGGGGCAGCCCCTGTGATACTGGAACACTGTTATCATGTCCCCCCTCATCCATCTGTTCATTAAACTAGACATACCCAATTCCAGCAACCGTTCCTTATATGTTTTAGCCTCCAGTCCCCTGATCATCTTTGTTGCTCTTCTCTGTACTCTTTCTAGAGTCTCAACATCTTTTTTACATCGTGGTGACCAAAACTGGATGCAGGATTTCAAGTGTGGCCTTACCAAGGCCTTGTAAAGTGGTATTAAGACTTCACGTGATCTTGATTCTCTCCCTCTGTTAATGCAGCCCAGCACTGTGTTGGCTTTTTTGGACAGCCATTTTTCTGAAATGGTCTAAGGTTTCCTGCCTAAGCAGGGGGTTGGACTAGATGACCTCCAAGGTCTCTTCCAAATTTTAAAAAAAATATTATTAGCATTGGCATCATTATTAAATATCAGTTTCAAATCTGTTTTTTTTTTTAATCTATGCTTTTATTCGGGGTGGGTGAAAGGCACCAAGAAATGCCTCCAGAAGCGGTGAATGCTCCAACACTGGAAGTTTTTAAGAAGAGACTGGACAGCCATTTGTCCGAAATGGTCTAGGGTTTCCTACCTGAGCAGGGGGTTGGACTAATGACCTCCCTTCCAACTTTATTATTATTATTATTAAGAAACTATACAGCCATTTGTCTGAAATGGTATAGGGTTTCCTGCCTGAGCAGGGGGTTGGACTAGATGAACTCCAAGGTCCCTTCCAACTTTATTATTATTAAGATGAAGTCGGAGACACTAACACAAACCTCTTGTCTTTTATACATGTATATAAATATGTTTAACATTCAAACTTACAAGAGTCTTTGTCTTCATCCAGAATAGAAGAAAACACAAGACAGTCAGGGACACAGGAAGATCCTGAGGTAAAATTAAACAGCAGGCAGAAGATAGAGAATAAAAAAGGCGGGAAGAAAGGGAAACGCCCCCTTTATACTTCTGGCAACCAATCACAGCGCAGATCGCCTCCTGCATGAGCAGACAAGACAGGGCCACAGGAACATCCTGAGGTAAATTAAACAGCAGGCAGCAGAACACAGAGGAGAAAAAAGGCGGGAAAAAAGGGGAAAGCCCCCTTTATAATTAAGGCAACCAATCACAGAGCAGATCGCCTCCTGCATGAGCAGACAAGACGGTCAGAGACACAGGAGCATCCTGAGGTAAATTAAACAGTAGCCAGAAGACAGAGAAGAAATAAAGGTGGGAAAAAGGGAAACACCCCCTTTACCCCCCCCAGCAACCAATCGCAGCGCAGATCACCTCACACAGGATCCAGCGCTCTCCAACCAATCAACTACAACTGCGTGTTCTGGCCCATGGTACGCTTTACTCTGCCAGCCACTAAATTCAGTATCTTAACAGAGTACAGAATGACAGAGTTAGAAGGGACCCCGGAGTTCATCTATTCTGATCCCCTGCTCCAACAGGAGACCCTGACAGAATCGCAGAATAACAGAGCTGGAAGGGACCTTAACAGTCTTCTAAGTGCACCCCACCCCTGCTGCTCAAGACCCTCTACGTCTATTTCAGATAAATGTCTGTCCAGTCTCTTCTGAAAAGCCCTCAGTGTTGGAGCGCTCACAACCTCTGGTGGCAAGCAGTTCCACTGGTTAATTGTTCTCATTGTCAGGAAATTTCTCCTTAGTTCTAGGTTGCTTCTTTCCCTGATCAGCTTCCATCCGTTGCTTCTTGTCCTGCCTTCAGCGGCTTTGGAGAATAAGTTGACCCCCCTACTCTTCTTCGGGGCAGCCCCTCAAATACTGGCATACTGCTATCGTGTCCCCCTCAGCCCTTCTTTTCTCTAGATTTGCCATACCCAAATCCCACCGCCGCTCTTCGTGTTGTAAGGTTTTCCGCTTAGCCTCACAATTGTCCCGGCATTACTCGGGAATTTTAAAAGAGCCGAAGAAACTCCTGAGCTGAGGTTTCAGCAAGCAAACAACTTTTATTTTGATCAAAATAGAGATGGGTGACCCGGTCTCTCTTCATGGCTGGTAGAGAGATGAAGGCAACGACCGGGAAACATGTCTTCTGCCTTTTATACCTTTCCAGAACAAAAAGATCAGGTCTTGGTACCAGGCATAAGATGGCACAAAAAAACAATTCCTAGACGATGACTCATACCCAGCAACCCAGGTTCCATCCTTAACTCCTTTTTCCCCTCCCCTTACCATGCTCTTTTCATGTAAGTAATTACCTGTACCTAAAGCAGGAAACATTTGCTTCTATATAACTAACTACCTGTACCCGGTCACGCGTTGCTGTGGCTTAGTCTGGTTAAATGGAAAAGAAAGAAAAGAGAAAGTGCACGATCTATATAATAGTAAGTACATAAAAACACGCGTGTATTCGAATGCAATGTTGTGTCAAAATTTCAAAGCAATCAGTGAAGAACTTTTGGAGATTTAAGATTTTGAACAAACGAACATTTACATTTTTATTTATATAGAATAGATAGATTTCCCATTCAGTATGTTTTAGTCTCCAGGCCTTTGATCATCCCAGTTGCTCTTCTCGGCCCTTTTTCCAAAGTCTCAACCTCTTTATTTTTGTAACGTGAGGACCAAAACTGGATACAGCATTCCAGGTGTGGTCTTACTAAGGCTTTACAAAGCGGCGCTAATAACTTCACCTGATTTTGATTCTATGCCTCGGTTTAGATGACAACCTAGGATCGTGTTAGCTTTTCCGGCTGCTGCCGCACACGGCTGGCATCCGTCCACTCGGACTCCGAGGTCAGAACCCGCCATGCGTGGGAGGCAGCACCCGGCTCTCTTTCGTGGCTTGAATCGACTTTCGGTGCAAGCCACAATCACCCGTGGCTCGGTGTCCCTGCCCCGATCCCAGAAAAAAAGTCCCTTTTATGCTGCCTGCCCCTTCCTGAATTTTGGGGATACGTTCCCTGAATCAAAAATTGCAATCAGCATTTACCAATCAGCATATGAGGAGTCTTTATTAATAAAAATGCCAAGGAGAACCTGGTAAGAGGGTAGATCTTACCAGGAAATTGGTGTTAAACATATATATATATATACAGTGTGTCATTCTGTAAACTTTACATAACATGTATTTTATACAATACAAGTAGCCCTTGACTTATAACCGCTGGTTTAGTCACCATTCGGAGTTACAGCAGCACTGGAAAATCTGACTTTTGATAACTTTTCACACGTACAACCGTTGTGGCATCCCCGTGGTCGCGCGATTCAAGTTCAGACGTTTGGCAACTGACTCGCATTTATGATGGTTGAAGCGTGCCGGGGGTCCCGCCGTCACTTTTTACAACCTTCTGACGAGAAAAAGTCAAGCCTAACTTCCCGCCGCAGCGCCTGACTTAACCGTGGCAGGAAATGTCGTCAAGAAAGGTCGTAAAATGGAGTGAAACCCCCTTCACAAATGTGTCTCACTCAGCAACATAAAGGTTGGGTTCAATCCTGATCGTAAGTCGAGGACTATCTGTGTACAGGATGTCATTCGGCAAACTTTACGTTACACATATATCTTATATAATACACACGTTTAGTACGTTCCTGTCCAAAGGGTAACAGAAGCTCCCGGCGTGTGTGGGAGTTATTTTCTTTCAGCGGCAGGACCGTCGTAGAGAAAAAAGGGGTTTTGTCCTGAGAAAGATGGATGGATTCAAATTGGAGATGACGGAGTGCATTTCTGGAAGGCCTAGGGGACACACACACACACACGGAGAAAATCTCCCTGTGGGGACGCTGAGAATTGACACCAAGTGAACGCTGCGTTTCTCGTGCCAATGTTGAGATTTCGCGCCCCAATTTTAGCATGTTGGTCAGCTGGGATCGGCTCCGTTATCTGTGCCGCTGCGCAGAAGGCTGTGCCACCCCCTGGCCCCTCCCCCCCCAAAATGCAGAATCCATTTCCCTTCTTGGGATCTATTCTCCAGCTCTCCAATCTGCTCAGTCTGGAGATCAGTCAAGGGGGCCAAGGGGTCCCAAGGCGTGGAGACAGGGCAGGAACTGGGGAGACGTTGGGGTGCGAAGGGAACTGTGGCTCTCCTGGAGTCCCACCAGTCCCCTCCTGCCCTCCCCAGGTGTGGCAAGTTCACTGCAATCAGGGCAAGTCCACACAAGCCACTCACTCACCAACAACGTCTCTTCCGCTCCCTCCAAAAACTTTGCAAAGCACTCATAAAAAATGGACGACAAGAATAATCACAACCACAAACACCGCCAAGCAACACCACCCAATCCATGCTCGACACTTTGTGGAACGGGGTACCCAGGTCCTCTGTCTTCTGTTCTTGGTCACGAAAGATCGGACATGCTCGTCCCGTAAGCTGGGCTCCCCGTACAGCTGGTTGACGTAGTATCGCCCCCCATTCTGGAAGATGGTTCTCTGCACCGTCTTCATCAGCTCCATGACCTGCCTCTCCCGCTCGACTCCGGCGGCCTTGTTGTTGAAGCCGCAGAAGCGGTTCCCGCACTGCCGGATCAGATCCTGCAGATTCCAGTTGTCGGACATTTGGACGTACTCCTGCAGGGAGGTCCATCCCAAATCCTCCAGGCAGGTGAAGAGGACGATCATGTGCCGGGCAGACTCGGCCCCAAAGATATCCCAGACAGAATTTACGGCAGCCGCATCTTCCGCGGTGAAGCGCCCCACCTGGGTCACCAAGATCAGGGCGTGTGGGCCAGGCCGGGAGAAGTTGACGCAAGATATGATCTCGCGTCGCACAAACTCATTGTAGTTTTCAGAATCAAACATGCCCGGCGTGTCGACCACGGAGACCTTCCTGCCCTGCCAGTTTCCCTGCCCCCTTTCGCACCTCAGGGTGGTGGCCTTTGGCCCCAGGATGGACTTGAACTCCCTCCGGCCGAGGATGGTGTTGCCCGTGGCGCTCTTACCGCCTCCGGTCTTCCCCACCAGGATCAGCCGGACTTCGCCGTCCTCCCCTGCGAGTTTAGAAGGCAACATTACGAAAAGGAGTTGAGACATTTTTCACGTGCCCAGGAAGAAAAGGGTGGCCACGATCCAACATGTCGGGGCGTCACTGAGCAGGCTGGAAAGGGCGACAATTTTGGAAAAGAGTCACCCTTGCCCTGAAGCAGTTCAAGGATGGAGGGGTTTTTTGTGAATCTTCCACAAAATAAGAATAAGAAATAGAATAAGAAATAAGAAAGAATAGAATAGAATAGAATAGAATAGAATAGAATAGAATAGAATAGAATAGAATAGGAAATAAGAAATAATAGAATAGAATAGAAATAGAAATAGAATAGAATAGCAAAGAATAAAAGAATAGAACAGAATAAGAAATAAAACTAGAACAGAACAGAGAAGAAATAAGAATAGAATAGAATAGAATAGAATAGAATAGAATAGAATAATAAATAGAATAGAATAGGAAATAAGAAATAATAGAATAGAAATAGAAATAGAATAGCAAAGAATAAAAGAATGGAACAGAATAAGAAATAAGACTAGAACAGAACAAGAAATAAGAAATAAGAATAGAATAGAATAAGAAATAAGAATAGAATAGAAGAGAATAGAATAAATAGAACAGAATAGAATAAGAAATAAGAATAGAATAAGAAATAAGAATAGAATAAGAAATAAGAATAGAACAGAACAAGAAATAAGAACAGAATAAAATAGAACAGAATAGAATAAAGAATAGAACAGAACAG
>BFFQ01003674.1:22533-42824 GCA_003402635.1 Protobothrops flavoviridis
TGAGCAGCGGGCTCGACTAGAAGACCTCCTACGTCCCTCTCCAGTTCTATTCTGACTCAGGTTGATTCAAAGGCTGGCGGGCACTGCGGGGGCGGGGCCCGTCCGGTCACGTGGCCGCCGCAGCGGCTCCTCCGACGCAATAATCCCGGCCGCCATCTTGAAACCGGGCGATAGTGAGCTCCGCGGCGGCATCCGCGGCTTCCGGTTTGCTGGGTTTCCGCCCTCCCGCGAGGCCAGAGCGGCGGCCGGTATCGGCGGGGGCGGAGCTGTTGGCGGTCGCTGCGCGATTCGGAGGTGAGACTGCTGTTCCCATTGTCCGTGGCGAAGCGGGGCTCCCCTTTCCCTTGCCGGGAGACTTTCAGAAGGACCTGGAGGGCCCCCCACTTCCAGCTGCCGGACTACAGAGTCCATCACCCCCAGGCAGGCGGGGGGAGGGCGATGGCAGCTGGCTACATCTCCCATCATCCTGGCTCCATGTGCCTTGGCTGGGAGACTGGAGGAACTAGGCGACCCTCTCCCTTTTCCAGAGGGGCTGGACTACAACTCCCATCCTCCCCAACGAATGTAGGCGCTCCTTCTCCTTGGCCGGGGTGGGTGGGTGGGAGGGAAACTGCCCTTTGGGGGGGCTGCATCATCCCCCCCAGGCAGTGCAGCATGGGCTCAGTCATACTTGTGGCCCCCTCAACCTGCCTTAAAAAAAATCCACCAAAACTTATTATTTTGTGGTTTTGCTGTGGCTGAGCCCTGCCAGTTTATCATTTTTTATTTTTTATTTATACAGGTAGTCCTCAACAGTTCATTTAGTGACCGTTCAAAGTTACGGCATCACTGAGAAGGGAGACTTATGACCCTTTTCCCCACTTAATGACCGTCGCAGCCTCCCCAGGGTCATGTGGCTTGGCAACTGACTCATATTGATGACGGTCGGTCGTGGTGTCCCGGGGGTCATGTGATCTCCTTTTGTGACCTTCGTGACAAGCAAAGTCAATGGGGAGGGAAGCCAGACTCATTTAACAACCGTGTTACTAACTTAACAATTGCAATAATTTACTTAATAACCGTGGCAAGAAAGGCTGTAAAATGGGACAGAATTCACTTCACCAATGTCTCGGTTAGCAACATACGTTTTGAGTTCCATTGTGGTCGTAAGTTGAGGGCTACCTGTACACACATTTTTTTATTTTTATCTATGCACATACAAGTGTGTATGCGCATGTCTGTGTGTGTACATATACATACATACATACATACATACATATCTCCCACTCTTTGTCAGCCACAAAATTTTGAATTTAAAGTATTCACAGTATATACACACACACACACACATATGAACATATATATATACACACACATGAATATATATATATATATGTAGGTCTTTGGTTATTCGGGTTTTCTCCCACGTAAAATTGGAAGTGTCTTGGCGACGTTTCGACGAAGTCCCATTCGTCATCTTCAGGCTGGTGTCTTCAGCTTCGTGCTTCTAGGAGTAATATGTGATCGCAGCTGTTTCTTCCTTTTAACTGCCAGTGGGGTTTGAACTGATTGGGTGGGATAAAGATATAAATATATGTAGATATTTATGTGGATGGATGGATGGATGGATGGATGGATGGATAGATAGATAGATAGATAGATAGATAGATAGATAGATAGATAGATAGATAGATAGATAGATAGATAGATAGATAGATAGATTAATATATGTAGATATGTATATGGATAGATAAGAGATAGAGAGAGAGATTAGATGATAGATAGATAGATAGATAGATAGATAGATAGATAGATAGATAGATAGATAGATAGATAGATAGATAGATAGATAGATAGATAGATAGATGTGTTTGTTAAGTGAATTTTGCCCCATTTAAACTACCTTTCTTGCCCCAGTTGCTAAATGAATCACTGCACCTAAGTTACTGACCTGGTTAAGTGCAACTGGCTTCCCTCCCCATTGACTTTGCTTGTCAGAAAGTTGCAAAAGGAGATAGCGTGACTCCGGGACGCTGCGACCGTCATGAACGTGAGCCGGTTGCGAAGCATCCGAATGTAAACCACGTGGCCTGGGGGAGGCTGCCACCATCATAAGTGGTCCGAAGTCACTTTTTTCAGGGCCCTTGTAACTAAACAAGCTGTTGTAATTCGAGGACTATCTATACCAGGGGTGTCAAACTGCCGGCCCATGGGCCGGATATGTCATGGTGAAACCGTGCCCACCCCATTACCAGCAATGGAAAAAAAGTTCGGATACGTCGCAACACGTCACGTGACGTTGCGAGTTTGACACCCCTGATCTGTACCGTGAAGCTGCCGGGAAGGAAACACCTCTGGATGTAATAATTCTGTTTAACCAGACGATTGAAGCCCTCGCGTTCTTTATTCCAGCTTGGAGAAGAAGAAGAAGAAGGAAAAAAAAAGATCCTCGTTTCATGCAAGGCGAGAAAGACGCCATGGGCGAAGCGCTGCAGAAGAAGTTACAAGCGGAGCTGGAGAAATATCAGCAGCTGCAGAAAGGTCAAGACTTTTCCCCGGATCCTGGAGGGAGGGTCCCAGGACCCTCCCCTACACCACCTTCCCCTTCCTCCCAGTCGCTCCTGGGAGGAAAGGGTTTGCGCAAGGCCGTTCTGCAGGCTCCTGCTCTCTGGAGGTGGCAGCCATTTTAGAAGCACACTTTTTTAAAAGGGCTTCTCAGTCAGGGTCCAGCCAGATGCTCCAATGCTCCCCACCAGCCGGGCTGCGTGAAAAGAATAGGAGCTGTAGTCCCATACTTTGAGTGGGCACCAAACATATACAGAGAGCTTGCTGAGGTGGGGTCTACAATGGCTGGGGAGGGTATCTGGAAGCCCACAAGCGCCTTCGCCTTCCTCACCTCCCCGTGGCCTCCTTCGCCCTTCAGCGCCTGCCTCTTGGGGTGCTGGAGCATGGCTCCACTCCTTCCTTTGACCTCTTGGGGGGGGGCTCCCCCCAACCAGCCAAAGCCTATCAGGCCTTCTTGCATCCTGGAGAGTTGGCACAGGAGACAGAAGGATTGTGACCCCCCATAGAGGGATCCCTCTGGGATCCCAATATAGAGGGGTTCACAAAGGTGTGGATGGTCTTCAGAGGGACCCCAAGTGTTCGTCTCTATTTGAGAGGCTTTTGGCAGTATTGGGGGGGGGTCCACGGAGCCCCGTCCCTCTCCCGATTCCTTCAAAGCTCTTAGAAAAAGTCTCCTCTCTCCTGGACCTGAGGGCTGTGTGGCTTCTGGAAACAGGCTCAGAAGGACCCTAACCACAAGGAGGGGGGTCTCTTCTCTTCCCTCTTCACAGATATGAGCAAATGCATGACTGCCCGTCAGAAGCTGGAGGCTCAGTTGACGGAGAACCATGTAGTGAAGGAGGTGAGGGCGAAGCTGGTCGTCCCTTCCCCCTCCCCTGCCTTGAGCCCCCTTTTCTGCCACAACCCTCCTCCTCTTCTTCCCCCCTCCAGGAACTGGACCTGCTGGACTCCTCTAACGCCGTCTACAAGCTCATCGGGCCAGTGCTGGTGAAGCAGGACACAGAGGAAGCCAAAGCCACCGTCGGAAAGAGGCTGGATTACATCACAGGGGAGATGTGAGTGGGCGGGGTGTCCTCGGTGGGGCCTCTAGCTCCCGAGGCAGTCTACCTCAGCACCCCACCCCACCCCCAGTTTTTCTGGCTTCTCTCCGTGCTCAGGTGTTTACCGGCCTGATTCTCTCTCTCTCTTTCTCTGCAGCAAGCGCTACGACACCCAGATTCAGGACTATGAGCGGAAGTCGGAGCAGCACCGGGAGGCTTTGGGCCGGCTGCAGCAGGAGTTCCAGCGGACCCAGGGCAAGGTGTCCGTCAAGACTTGAAGGGGCAGCGCGGAAGGAGGGGTGGGCTGGCTGGCGCCCCCAGGCCCGCCATTTGGGCCTTTTAGATCCCTTCGAATAAAATTCTGCTGGACCTTTTGTGTGCCTCCTCTCTTGCACTTGGAGCTGGGAGGGAGAGGGGCAGAATTCCCAGATGCCCAATGAGAGGGAGACATCCAAAGCCGGGTGTCATGGTTCCGACAGATGAAACTCTTCAAAAGAACTTTGAGGCATTGTTTACCTTAAAGCAGTGGTTCTCAACCTGTGGGTCGGGACCCCATTTGGGGTCGATCGACCATTTCATGGGGGTCGCCAAGCAAGGCTGTCTGCCATTTTTTTGTCCACCATTTTTTTTGTCCGCCATTTTTTCCCCTTTTCCGGCGGGTGCCTTACCTCCCTTGGGCTGGGCCAGCTGGTGGTCGGCCTGCTCCGTCTCTGCCGCTTGCCAGCTACGCCTCGGCCGGCGCAGGGGGCAGAACCACGCATGTGCGGCGCTCCCGGGCAGGGAAAGTCCTCGACTTACGACCGGTTGGGTAGTCCTCGACTTACGACCGGTTTAGTCCTCGACTTACGACCGGTTTAGTCCTCGACTTACGACCGGTTGGGGTCGCGGCATTAAAAAGGTTGAGAACCACTGCCTTAAAGAATCTTTATTTTGAGTAGCATAACATCGGCACTGCATAATCGAAGCCAAAAACTGAATTCCCCTCCCCTGAGCACATACTACAAAAGCACAATTCCCTCCCCCAATTAATAATCATAAATCACATTCCCCAATTAGCTTGAAGCACAGGCTTCCTCTTCAGTTCTCCAGCCCGCCAAGTCCTTATCAGCTCTGGTTACAATAACCTTGTTTCTCAGGCTAGGTTTAGTGTTGTTATGTCTAGCTGGACTCTCGCTCACATCCCCCCTCCCAGCATCATCTAACTCTAAAAGCAAAAGGTAAAAGATGGCTACATTTCCATCTGTTGTCAATGCAAAAACATCCGATGTTAGCAGCATTGACACCGGGTGCAGTTCAGGTGCTCGGATAAGTGAGCTCAGCCACGTGGAAAAGACGACAAACCTTCCAGACCTGAAGACAAAGTTTCTTCGCCTGACTGGGGTACAGATCATATTCTTCCTGGAACTTTTTTTTTGTATAAATTTTATTAGTTTTTATAGGATTAGGAATGAGGTGGGATAAGGATTAGGGTTGGGATCTGGGTTAGGATTAGAGTTGGGGTTTTTCCAAATAACATTCTCAATATTTAGCAAACAGCATAATGTCTGGGTTCATGTTTTTAACAAGAAATAATAGATAATAGTTAATTATAAACAATGTTAATTAATCACTCGATAGTCTTACTAATATATATTCAAAGTTATATGTCATATTTCTCTCTAACTCATGTTTCTAGCCACTGATAGAAATTATCCCATGTTCTAAAATACACTGAGTCTTCTTTCCCTTTTATCTTTAAAGTCAATCTGTCCATTTCTGCACATTCTTAAAATTTTCTTAATACTTCTTTAGTTGGTAAATTTTCATTTTTCCAATGGTGGGCAAATACAATTCTTGCTGCAGTTAGTACGCATAGAATCAAATATATACAATCTTTCTCATAATTTGCTCCTCTTATTCCTAACAAAAATAATTCTGGCTTCAAGTCTATTGGTTTTTAAGTCATTTTCTCCAACCATAAATGTATTTTTAACCAAAATCTTTTTGCTTTTGGGCATGTCCACCAGATATGATAGTAAGTACCTGGTCTTTGCATTTCCAACACTTGTTTGAAGTATTTTTAAACATTTTTGCTAATCTCACTGGTGTCATATGCCATCTGTAAAACATTTTATATAAATTTTCTTTATATGCCATTGCTTTAGTTAATTTAACATGTCTTTCCCATAACTTTTGCTAGTCTTCTAATTCTATATTATACTTCCTGGAACTTCTAATTCAGCAGTCCCCAACCTTTCAATCTTGGGGGCCTGGCGGGGCATGGGGGGGGTGTGAGTGGCAGGTACATGTATGTGCGTACAGCTCCATTTGTGTGAGTGGCATGCTTGTGCATGCCCTGCACTCACACGAATGGAGCTTTGCACGTGAGCAGAGGATGCTTGCGCTCGCGTGTGACGCCCCACATGCATGAGTTGAGGGCACTTGCACACAAAGCTCCACATGCATGGAGCTTCGCATGTGAGCACAAGTGCCCTCCACTTGCACAAGTGGAGCTTCCCCTACGTGCGCACTTGCCCATCTCTCCCCCAGCCCGATTTCGAAGAGGCCACAGCCCGGGGATTGCGGACCCCTGCTCTAATTCACTTGTCCTTCATGAGGACTAGTAAGCTGTTCTGTGCTGATCCATCTTTAGGAAGAGCATTTGGGATTGTGGAGGCTGCTCTGGCTCCTTCAGTTTTCTCCTCTGCTCTTGGCACAGCCAACCTCTATGAGTGTGTGTTTGTTGGTGTGTATATGTTGTGCGACTGAGATGCACGTGCAGGACAAGATGGAGCCTTGCTAGTTCAGGCCTCTCACAACCCTGAGGGGGAGGAGGGGGAAGCAGTTTCCATAAGGGGCCGGGGAGGGCTTTGCTCAGGCCCTGCGGGCATATGTCCCCCCTCCCAGCCCCTTCGCCTGCCCCCTTCATTGGGGGAGACCAAACTGGACACCCCATTCCAGGCGCAGTCTGACTGGTGCAGCCCTTCCTGGGATCCTCTGACTGTCCCTTTGTGGATGCAGCCCAAGATCCAGTGGTGGGATTCAGCCGGTTCGCACCACTTCGGCAGAACCAATAGCTAATTTTTTTGTTGCCCAGGCCCAGAATGGACTTCCAGAAGCGGCATCCACATAGAGATCCGGTGGTTCACATATTTGAATCCCACCCACTGCCAAGATCGCATTGTCTGTTGTGGCTGCTGCGGCACACAGACGGCTCAGGGATCTGCCCCACCCCAACTGCTCTCGCTCCTCCCTCTGCGTGAGTCTGGTGCCTCCCGTTAAGAAAAAGACTCGTGATCTGATCGCAGCACAAAGCACGAACTTGTTCTCATCTGTCTGCCTGATGGTTCGTTTATGGGGCAGCCCCGCAAGAGCACTTTGCTAACAAAAGGGGGAGAGCAGGTGCTCCTCCCCACCTTTTGGCAAAGCTCAGATATCCGGCATAGTCCTGGGAGTCCCCCCCCCAACCCATTTCCCCAGCAAGGACCCTTCTCTGGGGTTGTAGGCAGTGGTGGGATTCAAATATGTGAACAACCGGTTCTCTATGGGGATGTTGCTTCCGGAAGTCCATTCTGGGACAGGGCAACAAAAAATTAGCTACCGGTTCTGCCTGTTGAAGGAAAAGTCTTCATCATGATTCATCCAAGCCGGGGATAAACAACATGGCGACTGCTTTAGAAAGAAGGTTGCAGTTTATTGAAGAGGAGAGCCAGACAGGAAAAAGGCTTTGGAAGAAAGAGAGAGAACACATGTAGGGAGTGGGTTTTTATACCCTCTGGAGCCTTTTGTTTGGAGTTGTTTCTCTAGCATGAACTTTGACCTGAGTCTGAGTGTGCCTTTCTGGTATTCTGATGGTGGTGGGTTAATCCTATTATGTCCCAAAGGTCATATCCTGCTTCTCTGGGGCTGGGGCTAGGGCTGATGAGTGTTGGAATTTTTGGTGTGAGGAATTGTGGATTCTAGAGATCTTTCTTCCTAATCCCAGTTTCCTGAGCAAAGTCTTTCTGACAAGATTATCACCTGCATTTCGCAAACTTGGTTTCTGTTTGGGACAGAGAGACTTGGGGAGGGGGGTTGGTTTCTGCCTTTAAAATCCTTTAGGGAAATATATTCTGCCTTTTAAATATTTCCTTCTCTGGGGGGCTGACTTCCCACATGCCGAACTGGTCGAACTGGCTGAATCCCACCACTGGTTGTAGGGGAGTCTGGACCCCAGGGCTGCCTCTGCTCTCTCTCCTGGGCTGGACTGGAGGATGCCCACAGACCCCTCCCCCCCAAGTCCCTCACTGGCTGCGCTTCTCCACCTGTTACCCCCTCTGCATTCCCTCCAGGGTGGACCCAGGCACTGCTCCCAGGTGAAAGGGGGGATTTTCCTTCTTAATCCCCCCACAAGCTTCTCCCAAAGATGGCCTCCACCCTCCCCAAACATCCCCACCCAAACTGAGCTAGAACCTAACAGAAGCTCTGGAGCTCTGATTGCCCTTGATCTTCTCCTTTGAAGTCTAGTCTCAGAAATCTCCTCCTGGACTCCTCGGGGGTGCGGGTTTAAAAGAGCATCTAGCCCACCACCCTCTAGAAAGAGAGAGGCTGACTGAGAATCATAGGGAGAGCAAAGGAAGGCATGGTCTCCTCTGGGGCTGGTGAGAGATACCTCCTTGAGCTGCAGCCCCTTCCCACTTTCTCCACTTCTTTCTCTGCTTGTAACTCTTTCCTCTATTCTATTGGGTAAAGTCAAGGGAGACTCCGCCCGGAGACCGATGATGCTGCAGGAAGAAAGAATTCCCATTGGTCCTCTTGCTTTTTTCCATATTCCCAACTCAAAAATCTGAGAAAAAAGCTTCCTCTCCCCTAATCTAGACCCATCAATGGGGAAGCCAGATTTATTTAACAACGGTGTTACTAACTTAACACCTGCAGCGATTCACTTTAGAACTACAGCAAGAAAGGTCTTAAAATGAAACAAAACCCATTGCAATGTCTCACTTAGCGACGGAAATTTTGGACTCCACTGTGGGTCATAGGTTGAGGACTTTACCTGTACCTAAAGCAATTTCTTCCTTTTCTCAAGTTCTTTCCATTTTGTATCTCTGGGAGACCCATCTTTTACTTATGCCTAAATAAAGGATATTAATCTAACTTTCTAGCTCAGGTGCTATTTTGGCCAGGGGCACATCAGGCTAAGAGCCTTAGGGCAGTGGCCCCCAACCTTTTGGGCACCAGGGACTGGTTCCGTGGAGTTTTTTTTCCAGGGACCAGAAAGCGTGTGGTTTCACGTGCTGCCTGCATCCCACGGATGGGGCTTCGCTTGTTAGCGTGGCCCAGTTTCTGGCATGCTGCAGACTGGTGCCAGACCATGGTGCTTTAGGGTTTCATGCCTGATGAGGGGTTGGACTAGATGACCTCCAAGGTCCCTTCCATCATCATCATCATCATCATCATCATCATCATTTAGAAATAGAAATAGAAATAGAATAGGAAGGGACCCTGGAGGTCATCTAGTCCAACCCCTAGTCTTTGTCAACTTTGAATTCAACTTTGAACCTGCAGAGGAAAAGGGAGAGAGGCAGACTCGCCAGTTCGAGGTTGAGGGAGAGAGGGAGGGAGGCTCCACTCGTGCCGCAGCCCTTCGGCGTTTCTACCTTTCAATCAGGGCTGAGTTGGGAATAAAGCCTCGGGTCTCAGGCGTCCTGCGGGCGCCGCGCATGCTCAGTTGCGCTCTGAGCAAGGATGTTCCTCTCACGCCAGGGCGTTCTGCTGGGGGCGGAGCGTGGATGGTGGGCGGGGAGTCCGCCGGGTCACATGAGCCTGGCGAACCAATGGCGGGAGAGAAGCGCCTGACAGGTTTTGGCGGGAAAAGAGAGCCTCTTGGTCTCCTCAGCTGCTTCTCTGCTGGGCGCGACTCTTCCTTCCTCGCCCTGAGGAGAGACATACACAAACACCACACAAAACGCTCAGTCACACTTACGCACACACAAACACAAAATACTCACTCTTACATACACACACACACACGGAGAGAGAGAGAGACAAACATAGACTCCTCCTGAGAGAGGAAAGGCAGCACCCTCCAGCTTGACCCTAGGCTTGACACCCCGAAGTGAGAGAAAAGCCTGGACAGAAGTGATCCTCTGGTGATCTCCTGGGTCCTGTCAAGGGTGTCTCTGGGGCCTTGAGTTTCCCCTCAGACGCTGGAAAGCTTTTGAAAGCTTCCCCTTTGGGACATAGGATCTCCTGCTGGTCTCCCAACCAGGCTGCAACAGAGAGAGAGAGAGGCTTAATTTCTCAGCTCCCTCCAAGCAAAGAGTGGAAGAAAGGGCCATAAAAGAAGAATCGGGCTCTGTGAAAGGGGTCGAGCTGCAGGGTGGGTGCATTCACACAGCCCCGAGGTGAGAGGTTTGTTTCATCTGCTGTGAGGAACCAATAATCACACAGAGGTGGGTGTGAACATATTTAAAACTTTATTTCTGTACTGAGGTAAAAAATTCACACCAGGGACTAGAGTCACAAAAGCAAGTGCCTGTCTGTGTGCCCTCATAGTCAAGCTTATACAGACCTCATAGATCTTCTCAGGTTACATCAGCAGTTTTAATTGGTTCATGACACCACATTACTTTTAGCCAGTTTTGCTTTGCCTCTGGGCAGATTTTCTTACTCCCTCATAGGGGTACTTAAATGCTAACCTTTATTGGATTTTTTTCTACTTCCCGTGGTTCTAGCAATTTCTCATGGCTTCCCTGAAGAGAGTGCCATCAGATTGCCTCAGCTACAGCTGCAGTGAGGCACCATCGGAAAACCCAGTTAGGGGCAGATTGTTTGGGGCAAAATCTCTACAGGTAATCCTCAATTTATAACCATTTGTTTAGTGACCTTTCAAAGTTACAATGGCACTGAAAAAAGTGACTTCGCACTTACAACCACTGCACGGTTGCAATTTAGGTGCTTGATGGTTGGCACGTATTTATGATAGTTGCAACATTCTGGTGTTGTGTGCTCACCTTTTGTGACCATCCCACCTAGTCAGTTAATGGGGGAAGCCGATTCACTTAACGACTGAAGCAAAAAGATAATAAAATTGGGCATTACTCACTTAATGGCCACATTGCTTTGCAGTGATAGTTCCAAACCAATAGTAATAAGTCGAGGATTACCTGTCTCTAGTCATAAGAGCTGACCCTAATTTGAGGGCACATGATCAAAAATTAAACTAGCCAGCTTCTCTTAAGAAAGTCAATGTGGAGGCCAGCAAGAACTCACATGTTGTAATCATTTCAAATTGTGTTTTATGACCACAGGTGACTTGATTAACAATTACAAGTGGAACTGAACAACTGATGTAAGACCAGCACAGTCATGTGATGTTTCAGTTTATAACTACCGTATTTTTCGCACCATAAGACGCACCTGACCATAAGACGCACATCGTTTTTAGAGGAGAAAAAAAAGAAAAAAAAATTCTAACCGGCGGTGGTGCGGTCAGGTAGGCGGCGGCGGTGCGGTCGGGTAGGCCGCAGCGGCGGCGGCGCGGTCGGGTAGGTGGGGTGTTCGGGAGGCCGCGGCGGGGGCGTTCGGGAGGCCGCGGCGGGGCGTTCGGGAGGCCGCGGCGGGCCGCGGCGGGGCGTTCGGGAGGCCGCGGCGGGCCGTCCGGGGGGCCACGGCAGGCCGTCCGGGAGGCCGCAGCGGGGCGTCCGGGAGGCCGCGGCGGGCCGCGGCGGCGCGGTCGGGAGGCTGCGGTGGGCGGCGGCGGCGGCGCGGTCGGGAGGCGGCATTCGCTCCATAAGACGCACAGACATTTTCCCCCATCTTTTGGGGGGGAAAAAGTGCGTCTTATAGAGCGAAAAATACGGTATGTGGTTTAATAATGGGAGTTGCCAGTCCCTATTGTTGTCAATAAGTGAGGATAACCTGTATATACTTATTAAAACTTAAAACATTTGCATAGCTGCCAATCTTAAAACAACTGAATGGCTTACAGCTAATAAAACAGTATAAAACAATGTAAAAGCAAACAGGAAAAAAAACAGGTGCCAAAGCCTCACTTCTTTAATGCACCCACGTTTTAAGGGCTCTCTGGAAGGATAAAAGTGACAGAGCATCTATGGAGATTCTCAGTCATCCAGGTCATAGTTATCCCCAAAGGTGCTTTTTCACAAGGCAACTGGACTTCGTGTTTCTTTGAAGATGTTTCGCTTTTCATCCAAGCAGCTTCTTCAGCTCTGAAGAAGCTTCTTGGATGAGAAGCAAAACGTCTTCAAAGAAAAACAAGAAAGTCAGTTGCCTTCTGAAAAAGCATTTTTGGGGGAAAGTGGGCAGAGACTATCAGATCTCGGAAAGTTTGTTCCGTAGGGCAGAAACTGCAACAGAAAAGGCGAGTTTTGAGGATGCACAAGATGGCAATATTTAAGAGAAGGGACAACACTATTGCTCTGGTGGAACAGACAAATAGCAATAGCACTTAGACTTACATACCACTCCATAGTGCTTTACAGCAGGGATCCCTAACCCTCGGTCCATGGACCAGTACCGGGCCGTGGCATGCCAGCAACCAGTCCGCACAAACAAAGCCCCATCCGTGGGATGCAGGCAGCTCACAAAACCACGCCCCCTCCAGTGCGTAGAAAAACCTCTCTCCACGTAATCGGTCCCTGGTGCCCAAAAGGTTGGGGACCTCTGCTTTACAGCACTCTCCGAATAATTTATAATGTCAGATAGATATCCTCAGGGAGTTAGTCCTGCCAATATATAGACCTGTACATCAAGTGTTTTAACATGAATCAGTTTGCAATTCCCAACTAAAGTTCTGTCTGCATTCCACACTTTTATAAGGTTTCATATCATAGCGGATCTGTTTACATGAACGAAGGACACTTCAGTTCCTAAAGGCATCTCCCCCATGTGGGTCCTTTTATGGGAAGTAAGTTGATTGCTCCACATGAAACTCTTTCCACACACCATGCATGCATATTTTTTCTCCCCCGTGTGGATTCTTTCATGACAAATAAGAGTCCTGTTTTCAGAAAAACTCTTTCCACATTCCATACATTTATATGGTTTCAACCCCGTGTGGATCCTTTTATGGGAATTTAGGTGACTTTTCAACCTGAAGCTCTTCCCACACTCCGTGCACTGATATAGTTTCTTCCCCGTGTGGATACTAATGTGGTAAGTAAGAGAGCTGCTTGTACTAAAACCCTTCCCACATTGATTGCATATATAAGGTTTGAATCCTGAGTGGATCCTTCTATGGCAAGTAAGGGAACTGCTTCGACTGAAGCTCTTTCCACACTCCGTGCATTTATAAGGTTTCTCTCCTGTATGGACCCTTTTATGGGAGGTAAGGGAACCACTATGACTGAAGCTCTTTCCACACTCCACACATTTATAGGGTTTCTCTCCTGTGTGAATCCTTCTATGAGACATCAGGTGCCCACGCCCATGAAAGGTCTTTCCACAGTCTGCACATTTGTAAGGTTTTTCCCCTGAATGGATCCTTTTGTGGGAAGTAAGGACACTGCTCTTGCTGAAGCTCTTCCCACACTCCAAGCATTGATAGGGCTTCTCTCCTGTATGGATCCTTTTATGGGAAGTCAGGTAACAGCTTTTGCTGAAGTTCTTCCCACACTCTATGCATTTATATGGCTTCTCCCCTGTATGAATCCTTCTGTGAGAAGTAAGGGAACTGTTCAAACTGAAACATTTCCCACAATCTATGCATTTGTAGGGTTTTTCCCCTGTATGCATCCTTCTATGGGCAGTAAGGACACTACTTTTGCTAAAGCTCTTCCCACACTCTAGGCATTCATAAGGTCTCTCTCCTGTATGGATCCTTTTGTGATAATTAACAGAACTATTCGAACTGAAGCTTTTCCCACAGTCCATGCACTTATATGGTTTTTCCCCTGTATGGATCCTTTTATGGGAAGTAAGGTCGCTGCTTTGGATGAAGCTCTTCCCACACTCTAGGCATTCATAGGGTTTTTCTCCTCTATGGATCCTTTCATG
Organism: Protobothrops flavoviridis; assembly: GCA_003402635.1. Classification (NCBI taxonomy): domain Eukaryota; kingdom Metazoa; phylum Chordata; class Lepidosauria; order Squamata; family Viperidae; genus Protobothrops; species Protobothrops flavoviridis. Next base: position 36,096 of record BFFQ01003674.1, read on the forward strand.
ATAAGTAAGGGAACTGTTTGAACCGAATCCTTTTCCACAGTCCGTGCATTTATAAGGCTTTTTCCCTGAACGTATCTTTTTCTGGTAGTTAAGGTTACTACTACACCTAGAGCTCTTTCCACAGTCCACAGGTTTATAAGCTTTCTCTCCTGTATGGATCATTTTATGAGGAATAACGTCAATGTTATTGCTGAGGTGGTAGTTACCGAAACTGGGTTTTGCTTGGAATATTTCCCCACTTCCTTGACAGTTTCCCATCCCATTTTCCTTACAATCATTTTGGGTCAGGAGATAATCCATTTCCACACATTCAAGAGTGGAGTTTTCTCTACAATTGTAGTACTGGTTTTTCTCATATTGCCTCCTTCCACACTTATCTGTAAATGTCTCTTCTTTTATTTCAATCTTGATTACATCTGATGGGATCACACTTGGCTCTTGGTAATCTTCAATCTCCTGATCATCAACTGCTTGATGGGGAAAAAGGGCAATTAGAAAATCTGATTAGAAAAGCAAGAAATTCAGGATGCCACCAGGGATTAAATCTCATGATTTCCAGAGGCTCTTTCAACATTTCTAATGCAACAAACATACAATTTGTTGTTCCCATGCCAGTCCCTAGCCTGCATCTGCAGAGAAAGCAAGAGGGGAAATGATAGCATGAATGCTAGTTACTGTTTTTAAAAAATTGCCTACGTGATGGAATTTACACTTGGAAAAACAGTGGGGTAGAGTATCTATTGAGATTCTCAGTTATCCAGGTCATGATTGCCCCAAAGGTGCATTTCAACAGGCAACCGGACTTTCTTGGTTTTTTTCTTTGAAGATGTTTCACTTCTTGTCCAAGAAGCTTCTTCAGCTCTGACTGGATGGTGGGGAATGGAAGGATTTATATTCCTTGCAGACAACTGGTCTTTTTCATTCTTTTGGAGAGTCACTGAGGGTTGGAGATTTACCTGTGTTCTCAGGGTCACCTGAGTAATGCAAATGAATGTGGCGCCTTCCTGCAACTGTTGAAAGGATTTGTGTTGTAGACTGGAGATAGAGGATGATGATGATGATGATGATGATGATGATGATGATGATGATGATGATGATGATGATGATGATGATAATAATAATAATAATAATAATAATAATAATAATAATAATAATAATAATAATAATAATAATAAAGTTGGAAGGGACCTTGGAGGTCATCGAGTCCAACCCCCTGCTCAGGCAGGAACCCTACACCATTTCAGACAAATGGCTGTCCAGTCTCTTCTTAAAAACTTCCAGTGTTGGAGCATTCACCGTTTCTGGAGGCAGGTTGTTCCACTGGTTAATTGTTCTAACTGTCAGGAGGTTTCTCCTTAGTTCTAGGTTGCTTCTCTCCTTGATCAGTTTCCATCCATTGCTTCTTGTTCTGCCTTCAGGCGCCTTGGAGAATAGCTTGACTCCCTCTTCTTTGTGGCAGCCCCTGAGATATCCCCCCCCCTCTGTTGAAGGAGGGCTGTTCAATTTTGACCTCGATGGCCTCTTTGACCCCTCTTTCAAACCAACGGTCCTCTCTGTCCAAAATGTGGACTTTGCTGTCTTCGAAAGAGTGGCCTTTGTCTTTTAAATGCAGATGGATTGCTGAATCTTCTCCTGATGAATTTGTTCTCCTATGTCAGAGCTAAAGAAGCTTGTTGGATGAGACGAAAAAAAAGAAAAACAAGAAAGTCCAGCCTGGATGACTGAGAATCTCCACAGATATGCTATACAATTACTTGAATCCAATGCCACAACATACATATTATGGCAATCAGTTTAACAAGATCTGCACAGCTCTTCCAAGTTTTAAACAAACTGTCTAGTGACTCTTTGCTTTGACTTAATTCTAGAACCCTTACCTAAAGAGGCTACAATCCCACAAGTCTCCAACATGACTTCTCGGTGCGAAGCTTTCTCACTGGGATCCAGCAGCAGCCACTCGTCACTGGTGAAATATATGGCCACCTCCTCAAAGGACACAGGATTCTGAAAGAGAAAGAATCCCTATGAGCAGACTCAGACAATCAGCACATTTGAGGTCTCAGTGCAGTATCATGCGCTGAGACCCCAAATGAAAATGGAGGTCTCCCACTGCTCCCCCAAACTAGCCTCTGATCTTTTCCTTCCTACCTGAGCTAGAGATCCAGCTGCTCTTCCAGTTTCACCAATACAAGGAGACGGTCCAGCGAACAATCGTGACTCCGTTTTGTTCCCTGGGAAGGAAAGAGATAAGATGAAAGCTGGAAAAAGATTAACTCTCTATCTCTCTTCTGGTCTGAAGGCACAAAATGGTCTAGCAGGGATTAGAATTTAACCTAATTATAACATTAGAATTGAATCAAAATTATCAAGAAAGGCCAAAGACAGGTTGCTCCCCTCTCCATCTCTCAGGAAAAGGAAAAATATGTCGGGATGAAGGAGTCGGGTGATCCCCAGAAGAACCAGTCTTCTGCAAATGGGGAATCATGGGAAGGCAGTGTATGGACTGAAGGGAGGGACTTCCTTCGTGGGACTTAAGCCTTCTAGCGTGAAGTAGGAGAATTAACTCTTTTTTGTTGGGTCACCTTCTAGTAATTCCAACAATTAGACACAAGCGAGTAGATACACAGAATTAAGAAAAACTGGAATATCTCTAAAAACTTTCAACCATGCATAACAACCATCACCTAGTGAACCATCCTGACGTTGACCTTCCTGTTTGGAGACAGCGCTGCAACACAAAGAATTTGAGGGAAGTACCATTTCCTCAGGATAAGTGCCCAGTTCCAGGAAGGACCTCGGAACCTGAAAAATACCGGCAAGGAAGAGGAATTGAGTACAGGATATAAGAGAAACTGGGTTTTCATTTTGTGCCCACCATATTGCAAGACTTCTGTGTCTTACTAGTGGGAATGGAAGAGGGCAATGGAAGAGCTATTCAACGTCTGGGAGAACACAAGAACAATTCCTCTAATGAAGTTGTCTAAACATCTTGTGTTATTAACCTTCAACACTCTCTCAGGCAGACAACTAAGAATTCAAGCAGATTAAAATCCATCTATTTTTCCCAAGAGGAGTGTCTCTCACCTGGCACCCTCCCTGCTCTTCCTCTTCTGCCTGGTTTAGCAGGAAGCCTTCGGCCAGGGCCACCGCCTGGCAACTTGTCTCTGGTTGGCACTCCTGCACCCAGCGCTGCATCTCTCCAGGCAGGACGGTCAGAAACTGCTCCAAGATCACCCGGTCCAATATCTGAGCCTTGGTGTGCTTCTCGGGCTGCAACCACCCCCAGCAAAGGTGGTGAAGGCGGCTGCAAAGCTCTCGTGGCCCCTCAGCCTCCTGAAAGGGGTTGTTTCTGAAGTACCAATGCTGGATCTCAGAACTAAGAGCTTCCTCCAGGATCTTCTGCTCGGGTCCTACCCACAGCTCCCCATAGCTTTCAACCTGAGCAGAAGCAGAGCCTTTTCCTACTCTGTCCCAGGCTGGCTGGTTTGCATCCATTTCCAGCCTCCTCTGACAGGAATCCACAAGGGCCCTGAAGATCTTCTGGGTCTCCAAAGGTCTTTTCGGATCTGGGATCTGAACGAGCTGCACAGCAAGGCCAGGAGAAGTTTTTCAAGCCATTCAGCCCTCAAATGGCCTCCCAACTATTACATCTAAGCTGAAAAAGAAAAGGTCAGGAATTACACAGAATATCCCTCACTGAGAAATTGTGGTCATTTAATCTAAATCAAAGCAACTGATTTTGGAGTGGGACAAAATTAAAGTTTCTTTAACTGATTTTGGAGGAGGCTGCATCTCGCAAGAACCTGGAAGAATGTGTTTGGAAAACAATTATCTGAAAGGCTTAAAACTAAAATTGGAAAGAGAAGAGTCGAATCTTTAGGGTCTAACCCCCAAACATAAACCCACAATAAACAATCAGACAACAAGAAAAGGAGTGGTGAGAAGAAAGGTGAAGTCAGGTATAAAACAGGAGGAGATGGATCCAGGAAACTTGAAATCAATACCTGTGAAAATCCTGGAAGAGAATCAAGCAGTGGATTTGTGAGAATCTAGAAGCCGCCATTACCAGAAGCCAGCATGAGTTTGTCAAAAACAGGTCAAGCCAGACAAACCTTATTTTCTTCTTTGATAAGGGGCTGCCACAGAGAAGACGGAGTCAAGGCTATTTTCCAAAGCGCCTGAAGGCAGGACAAGAAGCAACGGATGGAAACTAATCAAGGAGAGAAGCAACCTAGAACTAAGGAGAAACTTCCTGACAGTTAGAACAATTAACCAGTGGAACAACCTGCCTCCAGAAGCAGTGAATGCTCCAACACTGGAAGTTTTAAAAAAGAGACTGGTCAGCCATTTGTCCGAAATGGTATAGGGTTTCCTGCCTGAGCAGGGGGTTGGACTTGATGACTTCCAAGGTCCCTTCCAACTTTATTATTATTGTTGTTGTTGTTGTTACTAAATTAGCAGATCAGGGGAACAACGTACCGTAAATACAGTATACTTAGGGATTTGACAATAAAGGTTATCCTATCTCTCTTATCTGGATTTGACAAAGTAGACCTCAGCCTACTTCTTTGCTAAGATAGAACAATGTTACCACCAGGCGGATTCGCAGTTGGCTGACCAACTGCGCTTAGTATGTAGTCCTCAGTGGAACTATATCTACACAGAGGGAAGCGTGCAGTGGGATACCTCAAAGTTCTGTTTTGGGGGTCAGTACTCTTCAACATGTTCCTAAATTATCTAGAAGAGAGGATAGAACAGGAGCTCGTCAAATTTGCAGATGACACCAAGTTCGGGAGAATTGCTAACAGTCTGGAAGATAGACTGAAGATTCAGAAGGAACTTGAGAGACTTGAGCATTCGACACTAGTCAATAAGATCCAGTACAAACAAGATGAAGTTCAGTGGTGAGAAAAGTAAGGTCCTGCACCTAGGCAGAAAAAATCAAATGCACAGATCTAGAACTGGCAGTAACTGGCTCAACAGCGGTAACTGTGAGGGGGAATCTACTGTAGGTGTCCTGGTGATTTAAGTAGGAGCCGGCAGTGGGCTGCAACTGCCAAAAAAGCAAACATAGTTCTAGGCTGCATCCTCACTTGGAATACAGCATCCAGTTCTGGTTACCACAATACAAAAAAGATGCTGAGACGCTAGAAAGACGGCAGAGAATAGCAATTGATAAGGGGTCTGCATAAGGGGGGGAAAGGGAACATTATAGCTGTCTTTCAGTACACGAGGAGCTGCTATAGAGAGACAGGGGTCGACTTATTCTCCAAAACTCTTGTGGGTAGGACAAGAAGCAATGGATGGGAACTTGTTCAACAGAGATTCAACCTGAAACTAAGCAGAAATTTCCTGAAAGTGAGAACGATTAATTAATCAATGGAATAGCTTGTGTCCTGGACTTGTGGGTGCAGTGGAAGTTTTCAAGGAAAGATTGGATGATTAGGCAACTGGAGGCTAAAGCATATAAGGAACGGTTGCTGGAATTGGGTATGTCTAGTTTAACGAAGAGAAGGACGAGGAGGGACATGATAGCAGTGTTCCAATATCTCAGGGGCTGCCACAAAGAAGAGGGAGTCAAGCTATTTTCCAAAGCGCCCGAAGGCAGGACAAGAAGCAACGGATGGAAACTAATCAAGGAGAGAAGCAACCTAGAACTAAGGAGAAACTTCCTGACAGTTAGAACAATTAACCAGTGGAACAACCTGCCTCCAGAAGCGGTGAATACTCGAACACTGGAGGTTTTTAAGAAGAGACTGGACAGCCATTTGTCCACAATGGTATAGGGTTTCCTGCCTGAGCAGGGGGTTGGACTAGATGACCTCCAAGGTCCTTTCCAACTTTATTATTGTTGTTGTTGTTGTTGTTATTATTACTACCATTCCTCAGAGATGATATAAGGCAGGGGTCTTCAAACTTGGCTCTTTTATGACTTGTGGACTTCAACTCCCAGAATTCCTCAGCCAGCATGCCTGGCTGAGGAATTCTGGGAGTTGAAGTTCACAAGTCATAAAAGGGCCAAGTTTGAAGACCCCTGATATGAGGTCTCCTGCCATGGGCAGTGGGTTGGACTAGAAGGCCTTCAAGGTCCCTTCCAGACCTATGAGTCTTAAAAGATGTTTCAGCTCAGTGTCCCAAAGATGCTTTTTCACGCTGCAACTGGACTTTGTTTTTCCTTTGAAGACGTTTCACTTCTCATCCAGGAAGCTTCTTCAGCTCTGACTGGATGGTGGGGAGTGGAAGGATCCAGTCAGAGCCGAAGGAAAAACAAGAAAATCCAATTGCCTCGTGGAAAAAACATATTTGGGACAACCATGACCTGGATGGCCGAGAACGGCTGCTGGAATTGGGTATGTCTAGTTTAACGAAGAGAAGGACGAGGGGGGACATGATAGCAGTGTTCCAATATCTCAGGGGCTGCCCCAAAGAAGAGGGAGTCAAGCTATTTTCCAAAGCGCCTGAAGGCAGGACAAGAAGCAAGGGATGGAAACTAATCAAGGAGAGAAGCAACCTAGAACTAAGGAGAAACTTCCTGACAGTTAGAACAATTCACCAGTGGAACAACCTGCCTCCAGAAGCGGTGAATGCTCCAACACCGGAAGTTTTTAAGAAGAGACTGGACAGCCATTTGTCCGAAATGGTGTAGGGTTTCCTGCCTGAGCAGGGAGTTGGACTCGATGACCTCCAAGGTCCCTTCCAACTTTATTATTATTATTATTATTATTATTA
>BFFQ01003674.1:73369-85269 GCA_003402635.1 Protobothrops flavoviridis
CTCTCTCTGCCTCTCTGTCCCACTCATTCTCTCTTCCTCTCTCTTTCTCTCCCTCCCTAACTCTCTCCCGTTCTCTTTCCCTCCCTCTCCCCCCCCCCCTCTCTCATACACACACAAACACACACACAACCTCTGGCAGAATGTGACATCTTGTGCTGCTTTTGATATATTTTGAGAGCTTGATGCCTGCTGCTGTTTCCCTCTTTAAAACTATGATCAGTTGCCAGGACCACATCCTTTTCGTTTTCTCCTCCTTCACCTTCCAGACCAATGAAGAAACCAGGAGGGGTGATCCCTGTTTCCATCCTCCAAACTGGATTTTCTTGTTTTTCTTTGAAGACTTTTCACTTCTCATCCAAGAAGCTTCTTCAGCTCTGACTACTCCCCACCATCCAGTCAGAGCTGAAGAAGCTTGTTGGACAAGAAGTGAAAAGTCTTCAAAGAAAAACAAGAAAATCCAGTTGCCTCTTGAAAAAAAGCACCTCTGGGGCTCCAAAGGCTTTCTCCAACAGGGAGAAATCACGAGAGATTCCACCCAGAGACAGATGATTCAACAGAAGGGAGGATTCCCATTGGCCCAACTCCAAATTAATCAAGCCAACTCCAAAGTATTCCTGTCAAGACCCACCACCCAATTCCACCTCTCCCCTACTTCTCTTGGGAGAGGGCTTGCAGGAAGCTTCCATGGGCTCTGCTGGGGTCCCTCTGTTGCTGCTGGTGGGTCAGCTGGTGAGGGTCCCTGGAAGGGGAAGAAGGGGGGCTGGGACCCCCATGAGAGGCATTGGGGGAAAGGCTTCAGGGCAAGGGAGAAGGGACCTTGCAAGGGTCCTCCCCTCCCCCATCTCCCTTCTGGCTACACCCCTCCCAGTGCAATTCCCTCCAGTAGGTAGGAAAAGGCAGGAAAGGCCATTGAGAGAAAGAGACGCAGCTCTGAGGGAAGAGGCGCCATGGGGCTTCTTCAGGGCTCCTCAGAGATGGCCTCAACTTCTTTTTCTTGGTCAGAGTCTGTATGAGGCCTCCTTCCGGGCCCCTCCTCTCCCTCAGGGCCACAATTGCGTCCAATAAAGTATTAGCCTTTTAAAATTAGGAAGGTTAATAATTAGAAAACACGTTTTTAGAAAAGTCGTATTAAAATAAAAAGCACAAAATCACATTCATGCTAGTAACAGTTTTCTCCAAAACCATAGCAATGCTACGGTCCCCTACTGCGTCAAGTACGTTTGACCTTTCTGATCAACTTGGCACCACAAAATGAAATGGAGGCACTAAAGTGACATGTAAAAACCTTGAGAAATAGAAAATACAGTACAGATTAATCTGAGAAACTAAACAATGAATAATTTAAATCAAGCAATTTAAGTCTTTAAAAAAACATTGCTCATATAGTACATTGTTGGATCAATAAAGCCATTTATAAAGTCACTTTCAGCTGGGTTAATGCAATTTTGCAACAGACTGGACTGTACATAAAAACATTGGGGAGACATTTTCACTTGTAAATCAAACTTGTACCCATACAGTATATGAAGAAAAAAACTTAATACCTTGCTACTGTCATGGTTCCAACAGACAAAGAGTAATAAAGAAGAACTCTGAGCCGTGCAATTTCCTCAAAAAATATGTTTATTGTTACAGAGTATCCACATGGTCAAAAGTGAAACCAAGACTAAAGTTCCCTCCAAAAAGTTACATTATTACAAAGTTAAAGTTCCCGCCCCAGTACTATGCAATCAACTACATTTCCCAATAGAATAGTTTGGCGGGCTTTCTTATACTACGCCCAATCCCTAATTGTGGGAGCAATAGATGACCTTGATTCCCATGGGACATCTGATTGTTTTGACTAGCAAAACACCTGGACAAGCACCCCTTCCTCCGTTCCATGTGGCAACTTCAAATGAGGGGGGAAATGGCTGCAGCCAGGCTCATTTGCAAAGTTGACAGCTATATGTTTAAAGAAAGCTAGTATTTTTAACCCAATTGGAACTAAAATGAACACACAGAGACACACTTTCCCTTCTTTGGCTTGCATACACTAGAGCTTCACAAAGCCTGGAGGCTGATCTCAGACTCACTTCAGATGTTGCTTCTGCCTAAATAAAGCAGCTTGACCAAGCAGAGGTTTTGGAGTAATAAGAGGAGCAATTGTTTAACAGGTTTTCTTGAGAAAATTAATCAATTGGTTAATACCTCTGGAATTAATAACTCTATCCTGGCAGCTTTCCGAAATCCAAATACATTTATTCACTGCTCCTATGGCAATCCTCTGAAAGAAGGAAGACTGTTCTCCACATTTTTACACAAATGTTATTCTTTTTACACTCCATATTTTTAGATGGTTTCACGTCATAGTGGATCCTTTTATGCAAATTAAGGACACTTCAGTCCCTAAATCAGAGTTCCGGGAGCAAGGGGAGGGGCGAAAGGGATGGTTTTGTGGGGGGATGAACACTGGGTGTACATGCACACAAACACCCACTGCTTTTCTGAGTGCGGTTGTGAGTGCCCGAGATGACATTCATGAAAGTGGGGTACGAAATGCCTGCAATGCTTGTGATGACATTTGTGCGACTGGTGCGGCAAACACCTACAAAGCTCGTGACAAGGCTTGCGTGAGCGTGGCCACATACGCCGACTTTCACAATGCTCATGTGAGTGGGGCTGTGGGCGCGCACTCACACACACATACACAATGGCCAGCCACTCAGGTAGACCAGCGGCCAATAGGCCATAACCGATAATGAAAAACAGCCCACAGATTAGGATCCCTTGCCCTAAAGCAGGGGTAGGCAACCTTGGCTCTTTTATGACTCGTGGACTTCAACTCCCAGAATCCCTTTCCCCTCAGCGTGGCTGGCTCAGGAATTATGGGAGTTGAACTCCCCGAATCATAAAAGAGCAAGGTTTCCTACCCCTGCCCTAAAGGGATCTCTCTCGTCCTGTATGTATCCCTGATATCAAAATAATAATTTGATTGCTTTACACAGGATATTTTTCTGCCCTCTGTGGATTCTTTCTTGAGAAACATCCTGTTTTCACCAAAACTCCTTCTGCATTGCAAACATTTCTATTTCTCCCGTGTGGATCCTCTTATGGGAAGTAAGGTGTCTTTTTAATCTGAAGCTCTTCCCACATTCTGTGCACTGATGCAATTTCTTCCGTGTGTGGGAACTAATGTGGTAAGTAAGGGAGCTGCTTGACCTCAAACTCTTCCCACATTCATTGCATACATACAATTTCTCTCCCGTGTGGATCCTGTTATGGGAAGTAAGGGTGCGGTTATCACAGAAGCTCTTTCCACATTCCAGGCATTTATACGGTTTCTCTCCGGTGTGGGTCCTTTTATGGTAAGTTAGATAGCCACTGCCAGCAAAGGTCTTTCCACAGTCTGTGCATTTATAAGGTTTTTCCCCAGTATGGATCCTGTGATGGAAAGTAAGTTGACTGCTTTGGCTGAAGCTCTTCCCACACTCAATACATTTATAGGGTTTCTCTCCTGTGTGGATCCTTACATGAGAGGTAAGAGAACTCTTTACATTGAACTTCTTTCCACACTCTAGGCATGTATATGGTTTCTCTCCCGTGTGGATCCGTTTATGGCAGTTCAGGTGACTGCTGCTTTTGAAGCTTTTTCCACACTCCATGCATTTATACGGTTTTTCTCCTGTGTGGACCCGTTTATGGGAAGCAAGGGCACCGCTTTGCGTGAAGCCCTTCCCACAGTCTATGCATTTATAGGGTTTTTCTCCTGTGTGGATCCGTAAATGAGAAGTAAGAGAACTCTTTACACTGAAGCTCTTCCCACATTCGAGGCATTTATAGGGTTTCTCTCCTGTATGGATCCGTTTATGTGAAGCAAGGGAACTGTGTGTCCTGAAGGGTTTTCCACATTTCGTGCATTTATAAGGTTTTTGGCCTGAATGGATCCTTTTGTGGGAGGTCAGTTGATTACTAGTTCTGTAGCTCTCTCCACACTCAGTACACTTATAGGGTTTCTCTCCCGTATGAATCCTTTTATGCGAAGCAAGGCCACTGCTTTGGCTAAAGCTCTTCCCACACTCTATGCATTTATAGAGTTTTTCTCCCGTATGGATCCTGCTATGGGAAGTAAAGGAACTCTTCACACTGAACCTTTTATCACAGTCCACACATTTATAAGGTTTTTCCCCTGTATGGATCCTTTTGTGGGATTTCAGACAATTTCTGGTCCTGAACCTCTTTCTACACTTCATGCATTTGTAAGGTTTCTCTCCAGTGTGGATCATTTCATGAGAAGTAAGAGAAGTCTTTATAGCGAAGCTCTTTCCACACTCCATGCATTTATAGGGTTTCTCTCCCGTGTGGATCCGTTTATGGAGGTTCAGGTAATTGCTGTTTTTGTAACTCTTTCCACACTCCAGGCATTTAAAGGGTTTTTCTCCTGTGTGGACCCGTTTATGAGAAGCAAGGGAAGAACTTTGCCTGAAGCCCTTCCCACATTCTATGCATTTAAAGGGTTTTTCTCCTGTGTGGACCCGTCTATGAAAAGTAAGAGAACTCTTTTCACGGAAGCTCTTTCCACACTCCAGGCATTTATAGGGTTTGTCTCCTGTATGGATCCTTGTATGGGAAGCAAGGACACCACTTTGCCTAAAGCTCTTCCCACACTCCATGCATTTAAAGGGTTTCTCTCCCGTATGGATCAATTTATGCCTAGTAAAAGTCCCATTTCTCCTGAAGGTTTTTCCACAATCTATGCATTTATAGGGTTTTTCCCCTGAATGGATCCTTCTATGGCATATTAGGTAACTACTAGTGCTAAAGCTCTTCCCACACTGTAGGCATTTATAGGGTTTCTCTCCTGTATGGATCCTTCTATGGGAAGTAAAGGAACTCTTCACATTGAACCTTTTACCACAGTCCACACAGTTATAAGGTTTTCTGCCTGTATGCATCCTTTTGTGGGATTTGAGACAGTCCTTGTTCCTGAAGCTCTTTGCAGACTCTAGGCATTCATAGGGTTTTTCTCTGGTGTGGATTCCTTTATGAGAAGTAAAGGAACTGTTTGAACTGAATCTTTTCCCACACACCGTGCACGTATAGGGCTTTCCCCCTGACTGTATTCTTTTATGGGAAGTTAGATTACCTCTCCACCGAAAGCCTTTTCCACAGTCCAAACCTTTGTAGGGCTTCTCCCTTGCCTGGGTCATTTTATGGGGAGTAAGTTTATTACTGCTGAAGCTCTTTCCAGTTTTGTAGTGATTACTAAAATTGGGGTTTGCTTTGAATCTTTTTCTACTTTGACATTTCCCCGTATTTTCTTTAGAGTCACCTTTGGTCAGCAAGCAATCGATTTCCACATGTTCAAGAATAGATTTTTCTCTCCAAGTATTCTTCTTTTCATGTTTCCTCCTCTCCCGTTGATTTGTAGGTGTCTCTTCAGGTATTTCAGTTTGGACGATTTGCAATTGCATTAAATTTGGCTCTTGGTGATTTTCCTTCTTCTCCTCTGCATCCAATGCTTGAGGGGGAAGAAAATAAATTAGAATAATACACAACGTACAGTTTGCTGTCCCAATGCATAGATATATCTATTACTGGGAATCTGCGGAGAAAGAAACGGGGGAAATGACAGCATGAATATTAGTTATTAACTTAAAAGACTAGCATAGCTGCTGATCTAACCCTCATTCTTGGCAGTTAAAAATTTAAAGCAAGAACAGGTCTTGACATCAGGACATGGCACACATATTGTCTCACATATGATGCATCTAAGTTACAATCAATAAGACAACATATGTCACTGCAACATGAAGCAAGACAAAATTTGTTCCCGATTAGGACAACTGCAATAGGCAAAAACATCCTCTCCCAATAGCCCTGCAGTGATGACACGGGCCCAGAATGACCACAAGACCGAATGTCAACCCTTGCCAGAATGACTGATCACCCCACTGATCTCTTTCTTCTCAATGAAATTGTGCTACTTAGAAGACCATGAAAGCGGACTGGAATTAACGTAAGAGGACAAAAGAAGAGATGAAATCATTTTTAACAAAATACGTATAGATATAAGTTGTGACTAAAATGTCTAGTGACCCCTTGGTCTGACATAATTTTCCTCCAGAGGAACCCTTACCTAAAGAGTCCACCATCCCTGACATTTCCAACATGACTTCTCGATGCAGGGCTTTCTCACTGGGATCCAGCAGCGACCACTCTTCGCCACTGAAATGGACGGCCACCTCCTCAAAGAACACACGACCCTGAACAAGGAAAAATCCCTGTGAGCAGACTCAATAGAATTTGCGAGATCTCCTTTCATCCGCAAATACTAAAAGCACAAAGTGAAAATTCCTCATTGGACATTTCCCTAGCTGGACTCAAAACATTACCTGCTAAAATGGGCAGAATTCAAAGCCTTCGGCTGACAGCCAATTAGGGCATGACTGACTCTGCTGACCTTCAGTGTCATCAACCTGCCTTGATCAAATGGCAGAGTGTGCGTGAGACACACCATCTACCGATGGCTCCACCATTTCATGATGTTTGCAAGAGATTCTGTGGGATTTCTGCCTAACATGGTAACCAAATCGTCGTTGTGGTTCTTTGAAGGATCAGCCTTGCTTTCACTCGTGAACATTCATGAAAATACAAGGAAGGCACTTCTGGCCGTCAAGATGCAGATGATACACAGGAGCTTCCTGTGGCGAGGCGCCGCCGAAGGAGGCTTTTTCCTTAGCCTCCAGCCCGGGACTGCGTCAAAGCCGTCAAAACAGCGTGGACCAGCTGTTTTGCGGCTCGGAACTTTCTCCCCGGGCGAAGGGGAGAAAGTGAGTTTGGTTGGGATAGGGGTTGAGTTCCCTAGTCCCCCCAGGAGCGATCCTGGGGGGATGTAGGTGAGAATTCCCCCGGAGTCCTGACCTCTTCTCCGCAGCTCGGTGTGTCTTCGTTCCTCGGAGCGAAGCCAGACGTCGCCGCCACTGCTGTTACATTGTATCTGCTTGTGAGTAACTTTTGAAACAGACAGAATCTGACAGGGGATTTTTATTTTAGTTAAAAAGTGACTTTAACTCGAAGACTTTATTGGGATTTTTTACTTGCGATAAGTGAAAGTGACAAGAAAATGGCCGCGGAAACATTCTTTTTTTTAACAAAAGGAAAACTTTCACTTTCTTCCCGGTTGTGGATGTACTTTAAAGGATTTTAATTTTTTTTATTTAAAGTCAAGCTTTTTAAGTTTATACTTGCTGTGATTTTTAAAAAAAAATAATTTGGCACAATGGCTTCAAAACGTACTGTTCCTGCGTTGTCTAAAACAGCTATTTCTTCTCCTGTGGTGCAAACTCAACAACAAAAACCTAGATCTCCCCCACCAACACCTCCTCCCTCCATTACACTCAAAGATTTTCAAGATGCCTTAGCCAAGTCCTCATTGCAGACTTTGAAACAAACAGAAGAACTTTTGGATAAGAAAAATCAGGAACTTTGTGAAAATTTATCACATATTTTCCAAGGACTTGCAGCTCATATTGATCAGGTAGAGGGACGAGTGGATGAAATTAGTGGAGAAAATGGAGGGAACGGAGGATAGACTTGAAAAGGTAGTGGAAGGAGTGGAAACTTTTCAAAATGATATGTTAATGATGCAATACAAACAATTGGAATTTGCTCTGAGAATCAGGGGTCTTACAGAGGACCCACAAGAGAAACTTAAAGAGGAAGTTGTGACAGCATTAGCCCTGGTATTGAATTGCAATCCAGAGATGATTTATGGAGAAATAGAAAAATTTTTTTAGAGTGAACTCCTGGGTTGCACGTCAAAGAAATCTACCTAGAGATGTGGTTGTTTATTTTACTACAAGAATACGTCGTAATGAAATCATACAGCTTTTTTATCAGCAGAGGTTTCAAATTGCCGCACAAGATATTATACTTTTAAAAGAAATACCTTCTAAGATTTTAAGAAGAAAGGATTTTACATTCTTGACTCAGGAGTTAAAGAAGCGGCAGATACCTTTCAGATGGGAAATTCCTTTGGGTATTATATTAAATTTTGCAGGGACCAGACATAGATTAAACTCTGTTCAAAAAGCCAAAGATTTTTATATGTCGGTCCTGAAAGCTGATATGTCATCATCATCGACATCTAAAGCACAGGAAGATCTGATGGAGCAACTTGTTGTGGAATTGCCTGGGGCCATGTCATTATCAGTAGAAGATCCTCAGAAGGAGCAAAGGATGACCCGTGCTGCTTATAGGCGTAAAGAGAGACAGCAACAAAAAGAAACAGTTTCTATAACATATCCACAGCCTTCGGAGCCAGTGGGAGGGGCGAGGCCAAAGAGAGCTGCTGCCACAGACATGCAAGGAATGCTTAGCAAGCTTTGTAAGCCAAAAGATGGATAAATGCTGGAAATGAGACTTTATTATGGAAATGGAACAAATTAGTTTATTATATGTTTGTAAAGAGCTTTTTGTTCTTTTTTTTTCTGAAAGAGGTAAAAAATTAAGACTGGGATTTTATTTTTTTTTTCAGCTGTGAAGCAGGAGGTATTGACTTAAGATTTTATTGAAAGTATAGATTGGAGAGGGAAGAAAGTGAAGGGAAAATTTAAGTGTAAAATGCAAGGGAAAAATATGTAAAGTTTAAATGTAGATAGATTATATTAGATGTATGGAGTGATTAAATGTTATATAGTTTTTGAGTAGATATATTGGTTTTTAATTAATTTTAATTAATTTAATTGTCTTATTAGAGTTAAAGTAGGTATATACTGATAGTATTATATTTGTTTAGTTAAATTGTAATTTAGATTTGGAATGATCTGTTTTAGTCCTGTATTCGGTTCCGGGAAGCTCAGGGGGGGGAAGGGGTTTAGGGGTATTAAAACAAAATTGATGTATTCATATGTTAATAATAATTGTATTGATAAGAGGAAATGCTCGGTTGGTACCCCGACTTGCACTCGAGGAGGTGGTCAGGAAGAGGGGGGATGTAGAAAGGGGAAGGAGGAAGGAGGAGAGGTTGTGGGCTAGAGGTAGGAAGGTAAGGCAAGTGGATGAGGGCGGAGGCAGGTCGGGGACTGCCGAGCGTTTCCGATAATGTATTGAGTTGGATTGGTTTTTTTTTTGTGTATGTTTCTGTTATAAATGCATCATATTACTTATTGTTTAATTATAAAAATTAATAAAAAAATTTATTATAAAAAAAAAAAGATGCAGATGATACACAAAGCAGTTTCTGCTCCTCCTGTTTTTATCCCTTTCCCCAAAGATACGAAAACAACATAATACTTAAGTAAAGTAGACTTAACCTAATTATTCGCGTCTCCTGTCTGCTTTTCTTGGGATAGACAACATGACATTTTGTGAAACCAGAATGATATAACCACTAAGGAATTCCATACATTTTTAAATCTTAAATGTTGAGAGGTAGGCTTGGTTTGACTGATCATGAATTTAGATTTCTAATTTTCTTGTTGTGTTTTGCTTAGGAATAGCAATATCGTATGTTGAGTCCCCAAAGGAAACTAGAGGTTCCCTACTGATCCACCATATTAGTTGCTGATCTCTTCCTTCCTACCTGAGTTGGGAATCCTGCAGCTCTTTCAGCACCACTAATAGACAGAGATGATTCAGTTAACGGCGACTCCATTTCATCCACTAGTAAGGATAGAGAGACAGGATGGAAATAGGAAAGGCTGCAACTTCATCTTTTCTAGCTTGAAGGCACAACTGAAGATTTCTTCCTGTCCTGCCCAGGAAATCTCCATTGGTTTCTTCTACACTCTGCCTTCGGTGGCCTTTCATAGGCTCCATCGTGGGAGCCAAGAACAAAAGGAGAAGACCAAACCCCACCACACATTGAAGAACAAACCTCAATTTGATTGTTCTCCTGACCTTCTGGAACAACATACGGAAGTACATTCTTGGCAACCAAAGCATTTGCTCAATCACTACAAATTCTCTCCCTCCCCCCAATTCCCTGCAGCTTAAACCCATCATGGAAGAGCAATTTGTGAAATTCTACCAACCCAGGAACATTCCTGCAAGGACAGCTGGAGTTGGAAATGGTCCAGCAGGGATCTGTGTAGGAATTGAGTTGAAATTATCTCTTGAGGAAGGCCAAAAAACAGGTTGCTGTCTTCCGCATCTTTGAGAACAAAGAGAAATCTTTCATGATGGAGGAGCCAGACTACAACTCAAGGTGGTCCCTAGAAAAGTGGGTCTTCTGCAAAAGGGAAACCAAAGGGTGGATCTTAAGGATGGGAATTCCTTTGTGCGCCTTAGGTCTTCTAGCTTGAAGAGGGAGTTATAGCTTTTTTATTGGGTCACCTTCTACTAAATCCAATGACCAAGACATGAGAAGACACAGAGAATTAACGATAACGAGACTCTTTCCAGAAAATCTCCAATCTAGCGGAACGGTCTTCCCTTACCTAGTGAGGTTTCCTGACGTTGACTTTTCTCCTTGGGGATCCTTCTGAAAGACAGATCACGAGAAAGATTTGTGGGATCCACCCAATTAGTCCCCATTCCTGGAACGACCTCAGAACCTGAAATAGAAGCAAAGGAGAGGGCTGAAGAGGATGGGACATGAGAGGATCTGGATTTTATGTTCTTTCCACAAGGTGGCCAAACCCTCCTGTCCATTTGTGGGGATGAATGAGGCCAATAGGAGAATTGCTCCAAATGAGATACTCTTTGGATGAACGCCAGAACAATTACTTTAACGAGGTTCTCTAAATTATCTACTTGCATTATCAACCACCCAAAACTCTCTCAAGAAGGTATTTAAGAATTGAGGCACAGAAAGATCCCTTCATAATTCCCAAAAGAAGCATCTCTGACCTGGGGCCCTTCCTGAGCAGGGGGTCGGACTAGAAGACCTCCAAGGTCCCTTTCATTCTATTCCTGCTTCTTCTCCTCTGCCACGCTCACCAGGAACCTCTCAGCCACTGGCACCGTCCAGCAACTAGTCTCTGCTTGCTCTCTGAAGATCCTTCCCGTCTTGGAACCTGAAGGAGACTTGAGCAAGTGGTCCCTTTAGGCTTCCTCTCCCCTCCGCCCCCCCAACTTTCTCCCCTCCCCCGTTGTTGGATCTCGTGCATGCACAGCCTGGAGCAGTTATGGGGTGGATTCCCCGCTCCCTCCAAGCCTCGGGATTCGGAATATGTTTCCCCTCCCCTGGGGAGGATCTGAGTCGCGGGACCCCCCCTTGTCCACACCCCTCCCCCAGATTCCCGGGGAAGAACTCACAGGCGGCAGTCTCCCGACCACACAGACGGAGTCGAGCATGCGCTGTGGCATACAGTCAGCCTGCAGCCCAGAGAGCGCCACCTGCTGGGAGAAATCACGAGACATTCTGCCCGGAGACAGATGATTCAACAGAAGGGAGGATTCCCATTGGCGCAACGTATTCCTGGCAGGCCAACTCCTAAGAATCCCTGTCAAGACCTCTCCTCCCTATTCCACTTCTCCCCTTCTCTTTTTGGAGGAGGCTTCTGGGAAGCCTCCATGGGCTCTGCTGGGCCCCCCCTGTTGCTGCTGGTGGGTCAGGTAGCAAGGATCCCTGGAAGGGAAGGGAGGAAGGAGACACTGCCCCAGAAGAGGAAGAAGGGGGGCTGGGACCTCGAGAAGAGGCGTTGGGGGAAAGGCTGAAGGGCAAGGGAGACGGGACCTTGCAAGGCTCCTCCCTTCCCCCCGCCTCCCTTCTGGCCACGCCCCTCCCGGTGCGATTCCCTCAGGCGGCGAGGCGGGAAAAGCCGTTGAGAGAAAGAGCCGCGGATCTGAGGGAAGAGCCGCCTTCGGGCTTCTTCGGGGCTCTTCAGAGACGGTCTCGACTTCTTTTTCTCCGTCGGACTCTGGATGAGGCCTCTTTCTGGGCCCCTCCTCTCCTTCAGGGGCCCTCTCCACCC
>BFFQ01003675.1:0-22290 GCA_003402635.1 Protobothrops flavoviridis
GGTCAATCGACCATTTCATGGGGGTCGCCAAGCCAGGCTGTCCGCCATTTTTTTCCCCTTTTCCGGCGGGTGCCTTACCTCCGTTCAGCTGGGCCAGCTGGTGGTTGGCCTGCTCCATCTCTGCCGCTTGCCAGCTACGCCTCGGCCGGTGCAGGGGCCGGAACCACACATGTGCGGCGCTCCGGGGCAGGGAAAGTCCTCGACTTACGACCAGTTTAGTCCTCGACTTACGACCGGTTTAGTCCTCGACTTACGACTGGTTGGGGGTCGCGGCATTAAAAAGGTTGAGAACCACTGTTCTAGAATCTCAACATCTTTTTTACATCGTGGTGACCAAAACTGGATGCAGTATTCCAAGTGTGGCCTTTGTTCAACGTGTATTAAGTAGGGGATCATTTACATTGTGCCATAACTGTTTCCAATAATTTATTAACCTTTCAAAATTAGAAAGGTTGTTAATAATCAGGAAATACGCTTTTTAAAAGCTATATTAAGATAAAAAGCGCAAAGTCACATTCCTGCTAGTAACAGTATTCTCCAAAACCATAGAAATGCTACAGTCCCATAATGTGTCAAGTATGATTGACATTTCTGATCAATTTGGCATCACAAAATGAAAGAGGCACTAAAGTGACATTTGAACATCATGAGAAATAGAAAATATGGTACAATTACTTTAATCTGAGAAACTGAACAATTAATAATTTAAATCAAGCAATTTAAGTCCTTTTAAAAAAAAAACATTGCTCATATGGTACACTTTTGGATCAATAAAACCATTTATAAAGTTCCTTTTAGACAGGTTAATGCAATTTTGCACCAGACTGAACTGTAGATATAAACATTTGGGAGACATTTTTACTTGTAAGCCAAACTTGTACATATACAATATATCAAGAAAAAAAAAGCTTAAAATTCCTTGCTACTTGATTAATGGCCAGTATTTTCAACACAATTAGAGCTAAAATGAATATACACACATACACTTCCCCTTGCTTTCCTTGCACACACCAGCTCTTCACAAAGCCTGGAGGCTGATCCCAGATTCACTTTAGATGTTGCTTCTACCTAAATAAAGCAGCTTGACCAAGCAGAAGTTTTGGAGTAATGAGAGGGGCAATTGTTTAACAGATTTTCTTGAACCGGACCTTACCTTTTACTAGATAATACCTCTGGAATTAAGAACTCTATTCTGGGACCTTTCCAAAATCCAAATACATTTATTCAGCTGGTTCTACAGCAATGACCTGAAAGAAGGAAGACCGTTCTCTACAATTTTCCACAGATGTTATTCTTTTTACACTCCATATCTTTAGATGGTTTGATATCCCTCCCGTCCTGTATGTATCCATGATGTGGATCATATTAATACATAAAATAAGTTGATTGCTTCCCATTGGATAATTTTCTGCCTTCTGTGGATTCTTTTTTGAGAAGCATCCTGTTTTCACCAAAAATCCTTCCGCATTGGAAACATTTCTCTCCTGTGTGGATCCTCTTATGGGAACTAAGGTGTTTTTTTAATCTGAAGCTCTTTCCACATTCTGTGCACAGATGCAATTTCTTCCGTGTGTGGGAACTAATGTGGTAAGTAAGGGACTTGCTTGAACTCAAACTCTTCCCACATTCATTGCATACAATTTCCCATGTGGATCCTCTTATGGGAAGTAAGTGCACGGTTCTCACTGAAGCTCTTTCCACATTCCAGGCATTTATACAGTTTCTCTCCTGTGTGGGTCCTTTTATGGTAAGTAAGATAGCCACTGCCAGCAAAAGTGTTTCCACAGTCTGTGCGTTTATAAGGTTTTTCCCCAGTATGGATCCTGTTATGGAAACTAAGTTGACTGCTTTGGCTGAAGCTCTTTCCACTCCAGGCATGTATAAGGTTTCTCTCCCATATGGATTCTTTTATGGTAGGTCAGGTGACTGCTGGTTTTGAAGCTCTTTTCACACTCCATACATTTATAAGGGTTTTCTCCTGTGTGTAACCGTTTATGGGAAGTAAGAGAACTCTTTCCACTAAAGCTCTTTCCATACTGCGGGCATTTATACGGTTTTTCTCCAGTATGTGTCCGTTTATGGTAAGCAAGGCAACTGCATGTCCTGAAGGGTTTTCTACACTCTATGCATTTATAAGGATTTTCACCTGAATGGATCCTTTTGTGGGAGGTCAGTTGATCACTATTTCTGTATCTCTCGCCACACTCAATACATTTATAGGGTTTCTCTCCCGTATGAATCCTTTTATGGGAAGCAAGGACACCACTTTGCCTAAAGCTCTTCCTGCACTCTATGCATTTAAAGATTTCTCTCCTATATGGATCAATTTATGCTTAGTAAAAGAAGTGTTCATCCTGAAGGTTTTTCCACAGTCTACTCATTTATATGGTTTTCCACCTGAATGGATTTTTCTATGGCATATCAGGTAACTACTAGTGCTGAAGCTCTTCCCACACTGTATGCATTTAAAGGGTTTTTCTCCTGTGTGTACCCGTCTATGACAAGTAAGAGAACTCTTTTCACGGAAGCTCTTTCCCTACTCCATGCATTTATACGGTTTCTCTCCCATATGGATTCTTTTATGGGAAGCAAGGACACCACATTGGCTAAAGCTCTTCCCACACTCTATGCATTTAAAGGGTTTCTCTCCCTCATGGATCAATTTATGGTTAGTAAATGAACTGTTCATCCTGAAGATTTTTCCACAGTCTACACATTTATAGGGTTTTTCCCCTGAATGGATCCTTCTATGGTATATCAGGTAACTACTAGTGCTGAAGCTCTTCCCACACTGTATGCATTTAAAGGGTTTTTCTCCTGTATGGATCCATTTATGGGAAGCAAGGGAACTGAATGTCCTGAAGGGTTTTCCACACTCCGTGCATTTATAAGGTTTTTCACCTGAATGGATCCTGTTATGGAAACTAAGTTTACTGCTCGTGCTGAAGCTCTTCCCACGCTCTAGACATTTATAGGGTTTCCCTCCTGTGTGGATCCTTTCATGAGAAGTCAGAGAAATCTTTATAGGGAAGCTCTTTCCACATTCCAGGCATGTATACGGTTTCTCTCCCGTATGAATTCTTTTATGGTAGGTCAGGTGACTGCTAATTTTGAAGCTCTTTTCACACTCCATGCATTTATAAGGGTTTTCTCCTGTGTGTAACCGTTTATGAGAAGTAAGAGAACTCTTTACACTGAAGCTCTTTCCACACTGCAGGCATTTATACGGTCTTTCTCGTCCTTCTTTTCATTAAACTAGACATACCCAATTCCAGCAGCCTTTCCTTATATGCTTTAGCCTCCAGTCCCCTAATCATCTTTGTTGCTCTTCTCTGTACTCTTTCTAGAGTCTCAACATCTTTTTTACATTGTGGTGATCAAAACTGGATGCAGTATTCCAAGTGTGGCCTTACCAAGGCATTGTAAAGTGGTATTAATACTTCACGTGATCTTGATTCTGTCTGTCTCTCTCTTGACCTCTCTTTTCCACTAGCTTTCTCTCTTGGTCTCTCCCTCTTCCTCTCACTTTTTTTTCTCTTTCTTTCTCTTTCCCTCCCTCCCTCTCTCCCTCCTGTCTGTCTGCCTCTCTCTCTCTTCCCCTCTGTCCCACTCGTTCTCTCTTCCTCTCTCTTTCTCTCCCTCCCTAACTCTCTCCCATTCTCTTTCCCTCCCTCTCTCCCCCCTCTCTCTCTCACACAAACACACACACACAACCTCTGGGAGAATGTGACATCTTGTGGTGCTTTTGATATATTTTGAGAGCTTGATGCCTGTTGCTGTTTCCCTCTTTAAAACTGTGATCAGTTGCAAGGACCACATCCTTTTCGTTTTCTCCTCCTTCACCTTCCAGACCAATGAAGAAGCTAGGAGGGGTGATCCCTGTTTCCATCCTCCAAACATCCCATAAAAGCCTGCCTGAAGTGACAGATTATTTTTTATCTATCCATACATAAATCCCAGGAGATGCATCAATATTTCCCTAAGAAATGAGAATGCAGACTCAGTCATGGAGCAATGGAGTGTTCATGAACAGGAAGAGTCATGTGGTGGCTCAGTCAGCCAATGTTAGGGGAGTGCTACTGAGTCTGTGCAAGAGGTATTAAGTTAGAAGCTGTTTGTTACCAGTCTCAGGTCTGTCTCTGCTGTAAGAAGTCTTAAATGGTGTTATGTTGCTGTTAAGAATGTAAGGCATTGTAAATATTTTGAGATGATTAAAAAGAGTTTATTTGAATCAGCTACATGCAGTCCACAAAGTAAGAGCTTCTGATTTATTTTCAACAAAAGAGATATTAAAATTCTCTAACAGGTTATGGGCCCAGAGCTTACTAAGGACTGCATTGTAATTTAAAGCTGGAAAAAATTGCCTGTGTTTAGAAAGTAAAAGAAACAAGGCAGAAATAGCAGAATGGCTGCAATGGAATTTAAAGAAAGCTCTGTGCCTCGTTTAAGCCAAAAGAATTATATTATTTGGGGTGCTAAGATGGAATGTTTGCTGAAAGCAAAAAAACTGTGGTATATTGTAGAAAATCCTCCACAAGTGTTTGCAGCTGTTGATCAGAAAAAACATGATCAAGCCATGGCTTATCTCATCTTGAATTTAGATGATGAACAGTTTCTAAATGTTGCAAATCTGAAGACTGCAAAGGACATTTGGTTGAAGTTGAGAGCTGTGCACGTGAATGTTTCTGCATACAATATAGTGCAATTGTCAAGACAACTTTACAGAGCCTGTTTGCAACCAGGTGAATCTGTGGAACAGCATTTAAATAAAATGCAAAGTTTATTTTTGGACTTAGAACAACGTGGGATTAAATTCCCTGAGTCACATAAGGTTTTATTGGTGTTGAACAGTTTAGATAAAACCTGGGATACAGTTTCTGCAATATTTGAATGCAAAGAAGAGAAAGACTTAAATTTTGAGGCTTTAAAAGCATGTTTGCTTAATGAAGAAGAAAAGCACAATTTCAGGAATAGCCACGAGGAGGAGAAATTCCTGAGGAGGGGGTCCAGACTGCAAGTCTCCGGAGGAGAAGAAACACGGAGCAGATGGGACCAAATTGCAACAAAAGAGAGATTTTGCAAGCAGCAAGAAAAGACTTGCTACCTTTGTGGTGCTAACACACATCTGAAAAGGAACTGTTTGCAGAGGAACAATTTGCAGAAAAAGACATTTGTGCATGCAAAGAAGACTAATTTGCAAAAGGAACATTTTGGTGTTGCAAAAGTTTGCTATAGCAGCAACAGAGACAAGTGGCTAATAGATAGTGGGGCAAGTCAAACAATTGTTAATGACTCTGAATTATTTTGCAGGTTTGTTCCAGTAGCACAAGAAGCTGTGGCTTTGGCAAATGGCCAGAAAGCAAAAGTCATTGGAAGAGGTGATGTAAAAATTCCATATTTGGAATCAAAGTTTACCAATGTGCTTTGTGTACCTGAGATGGAACGTAATTTGTTAAGTGTGTCTAATTTAGACAAACAAGGTTTTGAGATCATTTTTGTAAATGGGAAGTGTCTCATCAAAAGGAATGGTAATATTTGTGCAGAAGGCATAAAGGAAGATAATCTATATGTATTGCAGGGACAAAAGGTTCAATGTTCCCATATATTTAAGAATGTTGCAGAGCATGATTCATGCGTTCATCTTCTACATAGAAGACTTGGTCATGCAAGCTTTAAAGTTTTGCAGCAAATGCAAGAGTTTGCAGAAGGGCTAAATTTGAAGGGATGCAAAACATATTTGGACTGTGCAGTATGCAAAGCATCGAAGTCAAAGGCATTCCCAGTTAGTAAATATAGCACAAGACAAATAAAAAGAGCTCTAGAGCTGGTCCATGCAGATCTGGTGGGAGCTATGCAAGCCAGTTTGGGAGGAGCAAAATATGCACTGGTAATTGTTGATGATTTTAGCAGATATGGGTTTTGTTACTTGCTTAGAGATAAGACAGGTGCTACAATTCAAACAGTGGGTAAGTTTTGTAGAGAGAAGGTACAGACAACAAGTATGTCAGTTGCAAACTGACAGAGGTACTGAATTTATGTCAACTAAAATTTCAACAATGGTTGGGGCAGTTGGGGATAAGACACAGACGTACAAATCCTCAGCAGCAGAGAACGGTGTAGCTGAAAGAAGGAATAGTGTTTTGCAAATAATGAAAGATTCATTATTAGAGGATTCTGGTATGAGCAGGTCATATTGGGGAGAAGCCATATTGACTGCCAATTATATAGTTAACAGGCTGTGGAGTTCCTCCATTAATAATACTCCATATGCCATTCTATATGGGAGAAAGCCATCACTGGCACATTTGAGAATTTTTGGAAATACTGCATGGGTACATATTCCGAAAGTAATCAGAAGAAAGGGAGAGCAAAAGGCAAGAAAGCTCAGGTTTGTGGGTTATGAGCGAGGGTCAAAAGGATATCGCTTTAGCGATGGAAGTAAAAGAATAGTAATTTCAAGGTCTGCTAATTTTGCAGAACAAAATTGGGACAGAATTAATGCAAATTCTGGGTATGTCTCACTTAATGACGGTGATCTGTTTAGTGACAATAACTCATCTAATGATGGAAAAATGATTGTTGAAGATGTCAATGTTCAGGGAGGAGAGGCTGAACAAGACATGAAGCCAGAAAGACTTGAGACACAGGAGCAGTTATTACCACGTAGGTCAGAGCGATGTAATAAAGGAATT
This sequence comes from Protobothrops flavoviridis, assembly GCA_003402635.1. Classification (NCBI taxonomy): domain Eukaryota; kingdom Metazoa; phylum Chordata; class Lepidosauria; order Squamata; family Viperidae; genus Protobothrops; species Protobothrops flavoviridis. Next base: position 6,693 of record BFFQ01003675.1, read on the forward strand.
CCGCCTGACAGGTATTCTGCCAGCAAGGTAAAGGTTTGCAATGTGTGGTATGAGCCAAGAAATTATAAAGAGGTGTTGGCATTATCAAAGGCTGAACAAGAAAGATGGAAGGAGGCCATGGATAAAGAGATGAAATCCATGGGAGACCATGAAGTATTTAAATCAGTGACTTTACCACAAGGAACCAAAGCTGTGGGTTGTAAGTGGGTATATAATAAAAAGGTATTGCCAAATAATGATGTACAGTTGTTGCAAGATTTAAATATTAATGTAAAAGAATCTGTAAAAGTATTTGAAGACAATGCTGCCTGTATAAAAATGGCAACTGGTGACAGGGTGAAGAACAGAAGTAAACATGTAGACATTAAGTATTGTAATGTCAGGGAAGCTGTAAAAGAAAAATTGATTAGTTTACATCATTGTTCTTCTGAGGATAATTTGGCAGACATCATGACTAAACCATTGGGTGGTATTCACTATGGAAAATGTATTAAGTCAATAGGTCTGATGTCTCTTCCTGTCATGAAGGGAGGAGTGTTGGAGTGTTCATGAACAGGAAGAGTCATGTGGTGGCTCAGTCAGCCAATGTTAGGGGAGTGCTACTGAGTCTGTGCAAGAGGTATTAAGTTAGAAGCTGTTTGTTACCAGTCTCAGGTCTGTCTCTGCTGTAAGAAGTCTTAAATGGTGTTATGTTGCTGTTAAGAACGTAAGGTATTGTAAATATTTTGAGATGATTAAAAAGAGTTTATTTGAATCAGCTACATGCAGTCCACAAAGTAAGAGCTTCTGATTTATTTTCAACAAAAGAGATATTAAAATTCTCTAACAATATAATCTATATAAATAAAAATATAAATGTTTGTTTGTTCAAAATCTTAAATCTCCGAAAGTTCACCGATTGCTTTGAAATTTTGACATAACGTTGCATTCGAATACGCGTGTGTTTCTATATACCTACTATTATATAGATGTCACACCTGTGACAGGTAAAAACATGCTTTCTTTGAAAAACAGCGCCATCTGTTGGACATTAAATTAAACATATTACAAACGTGCGCTTTCTCTTTTCTTTCTTTTCCATTTAACCAGACTGAGCCACAGCAACGCGTGGCCGGGTACAGCTAGTTTGTAATAAATATGTAATTGAGGAGCGTGAGAAAAATGCGAAGGGGAAAAGGACAGCTAATGCCTAGAAGACAGAAATAATATAAGAATTAGAATCACCCCGTTCCAAGATCCCTTCCAGCTGTAGCTGCACATAATGTGGGTAAGACCAGCCCCCCAGTCCTGGTTCCTCAGTTTCTGCTCCAAAGGACTTTCTGGGTTTTTTTTTCCTTTGAAGACGTTTTGCTACTCATCCAAGAAGCTTCTTCATCTCTGACTATTCCCCACCATCCAGTCAGAGCTGAAGAAGCTTTTCTTCAAAGAAAGTCCAGTTGCCTCTTGAAAAAAAGGCACCTTTGCGGCTCCAAAGGCTTTCGCCAACAGAGAGAAATCATGAGAGATTCCACCCAGAGACAGATGACTCAACAGAAGGGAGGATTCCCATTGTCCCAACATATTCCTGACAAGCCAACTCCAAAGCATCCCTGTCAAGACCCCCCCTCCCAATTCCACTTCTCCCCTACTACTCTTGGGAGGGGGCTTGCAGGAAGCTTCCATGGGCTCTGCTGGGGTCCCTCTGTTGCGGCTAGTGGGTCAGCTGCTGAGGTTCCCTGGAAGGGGAAGAAGGGGGGCTGGGACCCCCATGAAAGGCATTGGGGGAAAGGCTTCAGGACAAGGGAGAAGGGACCTTGCAAGGGTCCTCCCCTCCCCCATCTCCTGTCTGGCTACACCCCTCTCAGTGCAATTTCCTCCTGTAGGTAGGAAAAGGCGGGAAAGGCCATTGAGAGAAAGAGAGACGCAGCTCTGAGGGAAGAGGCGCCATGGGGCTTATTCGGGCTCCTCAGAAATGGCCTCAACTTCTTTTTCTTGGTCAGACTCTGTATGAGGCCTCCTTCCGGGCCCCTCCTCTCCCTAAGGGCCACAATTGCTTCCAATAATGTATTAGCCTTTTAAAATTAGGAAGGTTGTTAATAATTAGGAAACACGTTTTTAGAAAAGCTGTATTAAAATAAAAACCACAAAGTCACATTCATGCCAGTAATAGTTTTCTCCAAACCATAGCAATGCTACGGTCCCCTACTGTGTCAAGTACGTTTGACCTTTCTGATCAACTTGGCACCACAAAATGAAATGGAGGCACTAAAGTGACATGTAAAAACCTTGAGAAATAGAAAATACAGTACAGAGTAATCTGAGAAACTAAACAATGAATAATTTAAATCAAGCAATTTAAGTCTTTAAAAAAACATTGCTCATATAGTACATTGTTGGATCAATATAGCCATTTATAAAGTCCCTTTCAGTTGGGTTAATGCAATTTTGCACCAGACTGGACTGTACATATAAACATTTGGGAGACATTTTCACTTGTAAACCAAACTTGTACCCATACAGTATATGAAGAAAAAAGCTTAATACCTTCCTACTGTCATGGTTCCAACAGACAAAGAGGAATAAAGCAAAACTCTGAGCCGCGCAATTTCCTCAAAAAACATGTTTATTGTTACAGAGTATCCACATGGTCAAAAGTGAAACCAAGACTAAAGTTCCCTCCAAAAAGTTACATTATTACAAAGTTAAAGTTCCCATCCCAGTACTATGCAATCAACTACATTTCCCAATAGAATAGTTTGGCGGGCTTTCTTATACTACGCCCAATCCCCAATTGCGGGAGCAATAGATGACCTTGATTCCCATGGGACATCTGATTGTTTTGACTAGCAAAAAATCTGGACAAGCCCCCCTTCCTCCCTTCCATGTGGCAACTTCAAATGAGGGGGGAAATGTCTGCAGCCAGGCTCATTTGCAAAGTTGACAAGTATATGTTTAAAGAAAGCTAGTATTTTTAACCCAATTGGAATAAAAATGAACACACAGAGACACTTTCCCTTCTTTGGCTTGCATACACTAGATCTTCACAAAGCCTGGAGGCTGATCTCAGACTCAATTCAGATGTTGCTTCTACCTAAATAAAACAGCTTGACCAAGCAGAGGTTTTGGAGTAATAAGAGGAGCAATTGTTTTGCAGGTTTTCTTGAGAAAATTAATCAAATGGGTAATACTTCTGGAATTAATAACTCTATCCTGGCAGCTTTCCAAAATCCAAATACATTTATTCACTGCTCCTATGGCAATCCTCTGAAAGAAGGAAGACTGTTCTCCACATTTTTACACAAATGTTATTCTTTTTACACTCCATATTTTTAGATGGTTTCACTTCACAGTGGATCCTTTTATGCAAATTAAGGACACTTCAGTCCCTAAAGCAGAGTTCCGGGAGCAGGGGGAGAGGGGAAAGGGATGGTTGGGGGGGGATGAACACTGCTTTTCTGAGTGCGGTTGTGAGTGCCCGAGATGACATTCATGAAAGTGGGGTACCAAATGCCTGCGATGCTTGTGGTGACACTTGTGCAACTGGTGCGGCAAATACCTGCGAAGCTCGTGACAAGGCTTGTGTGAGCGTGACCACAAACGCCGACTTTCACAATGCTCGTATGAGTGGGGCTGTGGGTGCACACTCACACACACATACACAATGGCCAGCCACTCAGGTAGACCAGCGGCCAATAGGCCATGACCGATAGTGGGAAACCGCCCACAGATTAGGATCCCTTGCCCTAAAGCAGGGTAGGCAACCTTGGCTCTTTCATGACTTGTGGACTTCAACCCCCAGAATCCCTTTCCCCTCAGCGTGGCTGGCTCAGGAATTCTGGGAGTTGAAGTCCCCGAGTCATAAAAGAGCAAGGTTGCCTACCCCTGCCCTAAAGGGATCTCTCTCATCCTGTATGTATCCCTGATATGAAAATAATAATTTGATTGCTTTACACAGGATATTTTTCTGCCCTCTGTGGATTCTTTCTTGAGAAACATCCTGTTTTCACCAAAACTCTTTCCGCATTGCAAACGTTTCTATTTCTCCCCTGTGTGGATCCTCTTATGGGAAGTAAGGTGTCTTTTTAATCTGAAGCTCTTCCCACATTCTGTGCACTGATGCAATTTCTTCCGTGTGTGGGAACTAATGTGGTACGTAAGGGACCTACTTGAACTCAAACTCTTCCCACATTCATTGCATACATACAGTTTCTCTCCCGTGTGGATCCTGTTATGAGAAGTAAGGGTGCGGTTATCACAGAAGCTTTTTCCACATTCCAAGCATTTATAGGGTTTCTCTCCGGTGTGGGTTCTTTTATGGTAAGTCAGATAGCCACTGCCAGCAAAGGTCTTTCCACAGTCTGTGCATTTATAAGGTTTTTCCCCAGTATGGATCCTGTGATGGAAAGTAAGTTGACTGCTTTGGGTGAAGCTCTTCCCACACTCTAGACATTTATAGGGTTTCTCTCCTGTGTGGATCCTTTCATGAGAAGTCAGAGAAGTCTTTATAGGGAAGCTCTTTCCACATTCCAGGCATGTATAGGGTTTCTCTCCCGTATGGATTCTTTTATGGTAGGTCAGGTGACTGTTGGTTTTGAAGCTCTTTTCACACTCCATGCATTTATAGGGGTTTTCTCCTGTGTGTAACCGTTTATGAGAAGTAAGAGAACTCTTTATACTGAAGCTCTTCCCACACTCCAGGCATTTATACGGTTTTTCTCCAGTATGTGTCCATTTATGGTAAGTGAGGGAACTGCATGTCCTGAAAGGTTTTCCACACTCCGTGCATTTATAAAGTTTTTCACCTGAATGGATCCTTTTGTGGGAGGTCAGTTGATCACTATTTCTGTAGCACTCTCCACATTCAATACACTTATAGGGTTTATCTCCCGTATGGATCCTTTTATGGGAAGCAAGGCCACCACTTTGCCTAAAGCTCTTCCCGCACTCTATGCATTTATGGGGTTTCTCTCCCGTATGGATTCTTTTATGGTAGGTCAGGTGACTGCTGGTTTTGAAGCTCTTTTCACACTCCATGCATTTATAGGGGTTTTCTCCTGTGTGTAACCGTTTATGAGAAGTAAGAGAACTCTTTCCACTGAAGCTCTTCCCACACTCCAGGCATTTATACGGTTTTTCTCCAGTATGTGTCCATTTATGGTAAGCGAGGGAACTGCATGTCCTGAAGGATTTTCCACACTCCGTGCATTTATAAAGTTTTTCACCTGAATGGATCCTTTTGTGGGAGGTCAGTTTATCACTATTTCTGTAGCACTCTCCACATTCAATACACTTATAGGGTTTCTCTCCCGTATGGATCCTTTTATGGGAAGCAAGGCCACCACTTAGCCTAAAGCTCTTCCCGCACTCTATGCATTTATGGGGTTTCTCTCCCGTATGGATCCTTTTATGGGAAGCCAGGTCACCACTTTGCCTAAAGCTCTTCCCGCACACCATGCATTTAAAGGGTTTCTCTCCCGCATGGATCAATTTATGCTTAGTAAAAGAAGTGTTCGTCCTGAAGCTTTTTCCACAGTCTACACATTTATACGGGTTTTCCCCTGAATGGACCCTTCTATGGCATATCAGGTAACTACTAGTGCTGAAGCTCTTCCCACACTCTATGCATTTAAAGGGTTTTTCTCCTGTGTGGATCTGTTTATGAGAAGTAAGAGAACACTTTACACGGAAGCTCTTTCCACACTCCATGCATTTATACGGTTTCTCTCCCGTATGGATCCTTTTATGGGAAGCAAGGACACCACTTTGCCTAAAGCTCTTCCCACACTCCATGCATTTAAAGGGTTTCTCTCCCGTATGGATCAATTTATGCTTAGTAAAAGCAGTGTTCGTCCTGAAGGTTTTTCCACAGTCTACACATTTATAGGGTTTTTCCCCTGAATGGATCCTTCTATGGCATATCAGGTAACTACTAGTGCTGAAGCTCTTGCCACACTCTATGCATTTAAAGGGTTTTTTTCCAGTATGAATCCTTCTATGGGAACTAAAGGAACTCTTCTCACTGAACCTTTTACCACGGTCCACACATTTATAAGGTTTTCTGCCTGTATGCATCATATTGTGGGATTTGAGACACTCACTGTTCCTGAAGATCTTTGCACACTCTAGGCACTCATAGGGTTTTTCTCTGGTGTGGATCCTTTTATGGAAAGTAAAGGAACTATTTGAACTGAATCTTTCCCCACAGACCATGCACTTATAGGGCTTTCCCCCTGACTGTATTCTTTTATGGGAAGTTAGATTACCTCTCCACCCAACACTTTTTCCCCAGTCCACACCTCTGTAGGGCTTCTCCCTTGCCTGGGTCATTATATGGGGAGTAAGTTTATTACTGCTGAAGCTCTTTCCAGTTTTGCACTGGTTACTAAAATTGGGGTTTGCTTTGAATCTTTTTCTACTTTGATATTTCCCCATATTTTCTTTGGAATCACCTTGGGTCAGGAAGCAATCCATTTCCACACATTCAAGAATAGATTTTTCTCTCCAAGTGTGCTTCTCTTCATGCTTTCTCGTCTCCTGTTTATTTGTAAGTGCCTCTTCAGGTATTTCCATTTTGATTATTTGCAATGGCAGTAAATTTGGCTCTTGGTGATTTTCCTTCTTCTGCTCATCCAATGCTTGAGGGGGAAGAAAAATGAATTAGAATAATCCACAACGTACAATTTGCTGTCTCAATGCATAGATTTATCTATTACTGGGCATCTGCGGAGAAAGAAATGGGGGAAATGACAGCATGAATATTAGTTATTAACTTAAAAGACTAGCGTGGCTGCTGATCTAACCCTCATTCTTGGCAGTTAAAAATTTAAAGCAAGAACAGATCTTGACGTCAGGACGTGGCACACATATTGCCTCACATATGATGCACCTAAGTTACATTCAATAAGACAACGTATGTCATTGCAACATGAAGCAAGACAAAATTTGTTCCTGATTAGGACAACTGCAATAGGCAAAAACATCCTCTCCCTCAACATCTTCTGCTCTGCAGTGATGACAGAGCCCAGGATGACCACAAGACCGAATGTCAACCCTTGCCAGAATGACTGGACACCCCACTGATCTCTTTCTTCTCAATGAAATTGTGCTACTTAGAGGACTATGAGCGCAGTAAGGTTGTCATTAAAGTGTCTAGTGACACCTTGCTCTGACTTAGTTTTCCTCCAGAGGAACCCTTACCTAAAGAGGCCACCATCGCAAACATTTCCAACATGACTTCTCGATGCAGGGCTTTCTGGCTGGGATCCAGCAGCGACCACTCTTCGCCACTGAAATGGACGGCCACCTCCTCGAAGGACACAGGACCCTGAACCAAGAAGAATCCCCGTGAGCAGACTCGATAGAATTTCCGAGATCTCCTTTCATCCGCAAATCCAAACAGTATAAAGTGAAAATTCCTCATTGGACATTTCCCTAGCTGGATTCAACATATTACATGCTAAAATGGGCAGAATTCACACCCTATGGCAGACAGCCAATTAGGGCATGACTGACTCTGCTGACTTTCAATCAACCTGCCTTGATCAAGTGGCAGAGTGTGCCTTAGACACACCATCTACCAATGGCTCCACCATTTCATGATATTTGCAAGAGATTCTGTGGGATTTCTGTCTGACACAGTAACCAAAAGGTCTTTGTGGTTCTTTGAAGGATCAGCCTTGCTCCCACTCGTGAACATTCATGAAAATACAAGGAAGGCACTTCTGGCCGTCAAGATGCAGATGATACACAAAGCGATTTCTGCTCCTCCTGTTTTTATCGCTTTCCCCAATGATACGAAAACAAGATAATATTTAAGTAGGTTTAGCCTAACTATTCGTGTGTCCTGTCTGCTTTACTTGGGATAGACAACATTAACTGCCAGGTGGCATTTTTTGAAACCAGAATGATATAACCACTAAGGAATTCCATACATTTCCAAAACTTAAATGTTGACACATGGGCCTAGTTTGACTGATCATGAATTTACATTTCCAATTTCCTGCTCAGGAATAGCAGTATCGTATGTTGTGTCCCCAAAGGAAACTAGAGGTCTCCTACTGCTCCCTCATATTAGCTGCTGATCTCTTCCTTCCTACCTGAGTTGGGAATCCAGTGACTCTTGCAGCTCCACCAATAGAAGGGCACAACTCAGTGACCAACGGTGACTCCATTTTGTCCACTGGGAAGGAGAGAGACAGCATGGAAACAGGAAAGGCTGCAACTTCATCTTTTCTAGCTTGAAGACACAACTGAAGATTTCTTCCTGTCCTGCTCAGGAAATCTTCATTAGTCTCTTCTAACTCTGCCATCAGTGGCCTTTTATAGGCTCCATCATGGGAGTGAAGAAGAAAAGGAGAAGACCAAACCCCCAGCACAGATTGAATAACAAACCTCAATTGGATTATTCTATCCTTTTAAAACAACACATGGAAGTACATTCTTGGCAACCAAAGCATTTGCTCAATCACTGCAAATTCTTTCCTGCAGCTTGAAACCATCATGGAAGAGCAATTCGTGAAATTCTAGCAACCCAGGGACATGGCTGCAAGGACAGGTGGTATTCAAAATGATCCAGCAGGGATCTGTGTAGGAATTTAGTTGAAATTATGTCTTAAGGAAGGCCAAAAAACAGGTTGCTCTCTTCTGCATCTTTGAGAACAAAGAGAAATCTTTCATGATGGAGGAGCCAGACTACAACTCAAGGTGGTCCCTAGAAACCATAGGGTGGATCTTAAGGATGGGAATTCCTTTGTGCGCCTTAGGTCTTCTAGCTTGAAGAGGGAGTTATAGCTTTTTTATTGGGTCACCTTTTACTAAATGCAATGACCAAGATATGAGAAGACAAAGAGAATTAACGATAACGAGACTCTTTCCAGAAAATCTCCAATCTAGCGGAACGGTCTTCCCTTACCTAGTGAGGTTTCCTGACGTTGACTTTTCTCCTTGGGGATCCCTCTGAAAGACAGATCACGAGAAAGATTTGTGGGATCCACCCAATTAGTCCCCATTCCTGGAAGGACCTCAGAACCTGAAATAGAAGCAAAGGAGAGGGCTGAAGAGGATGGGACATGAGAGGATCTGGATTTTATGTTCTTTCCACAAGGTGGCTAAACCCTCGTGTCCATCGTTGGGGATGGATGAGGCCAATGGGAGAATTGCTCCAAATGAGATACTCTTTGGAAGAACGCCAGAACAATTACTTTAATGAGGTTCTCTAAATTATCTACTTGCATTATCAACCACCCAAAACTCTCTCAGGAAGGTATTTAAGAATTGAGGCACAGAAAGATCCCTTCATAATTCCCAAAAGAAGCATCTCTGACCTGGGGCCCTTCCTGAGCAGGGGGTCGGACTAGAAGACCTCCAAGGTCCCTTTCATTCTATTCCTGCTTCTTCTCGTCTGCCACGCTCACCAGGAACCTCTCAGCCACTGGCACCGTCCGGCAACTGGTCTCCGCTGGCTCTCCGGAGATCCTTCCTGTCTTGGAAGCAGAACCTGAAGGAGACTTGAGCAAGTGGTCCCTTTAGGCTTCCTCTCCCCTCCCCCCCCCTAAACTTTGTCCCCTCCCCCGTTGTTGGATCTCGTGCATGCACAGCCTGGAGCAGTTAAGGGGTGGATTCCCCGCTCCCTCCAAGCCTCTGGATTCGGAATATGTTTCCCCTCCCCTGGGGAGGATCTGAGTCGCGGGATCCCCCCCCTTGTCCACCCCCCTCCCCCAGATTCCCAGGGAAGAACTCACAGGCGGCAGTCTACCGAATACGCAGACGGAGTCGAGCATGCGCTGTGGCATACATTCAGTCTGCAGCCCAGAGAGCGCCGCCTGCTAGGAGCTGCGGTGAAATCACGGCCGTGGGAGCATCCTTGGAGGCTATCAAGCCCAACCTCTATTCGGCGCCGGATCCGCCCTGGAGGACGAGTTCTGCCATTTAGCTTCCGGTAAATGCCATGGGGAGATAACAAGCCTTCCCTTGTCCTTGCGCTAATGGCGATTTGCAGAAAGTCACCCGGAGGGGATGCCGGTTCTGTCCTTTTGGGAGCCAATCGATTCTCTATTCCACATGTCCCTGCCGCACTGTCTTCCTCTACTTTTCTCCCTTTCTTTCCCACTCCGTCTTCCTCCGCCTCTCTCCTTCTCTCTCTCTCTCTCTCTCCTTCTGTCTGTCTGTCTATCTCTCCCTCGCTTGCTCTTTCTGTTCCTCCTTCCCTCTCTCCCTCCCTTTCCCGTTCTCTCCCTCCATCTCCCCCCACTCTCTCTGTGACTATGTTTATATGTGTGTGTGTTTCTCTCTGTCTGTCTCTCTCACACACACACAAACAAGCAAACAAACGTTCTGGCAGAACTTGACACTGGTGCTGCTTTTGGTATATTTTGAGAGCTTGACGCCTGCTGATATTTTCCCAAGAAATGGGAATGCAGACTCAGTCATGGATCAATCGAGCTTCAGTATTTATATAATTTGTAATAATTATGTAATTAAGGGGCGTGAGAAAAATGCGGAGGGGAAAAGGACAGCCACTGCCTAGAAGACAGAAATAATATAAGAATCAGAATCACCCCAGTTCCAAGGTCCCCTCCAGCTGTGGCTGCACATAATGTGGGTAAGACTGCCCCCCCAGTCCTGGTTCTTCAGTTTCTGCTGCAAAGGCTTATGGAGACTCCCAGTCATCCCGCTATGGTTGACCCAAAGGTGCTTTTCCAGGAGGCCTTTCTTCTTCTTTTTCCCTTTGAAGACGTTTCGCTTCTCATCCAAGAAGCTTCTTCAGCTCTGACTACTCCCCACCATCCAGGAAGAGCTGAAGAGCTGAAGAGCTGGGGCTCCAAAGGCTTTCTCCAATAGGGAGAAATCACAAGACATTCTGCCCGGAGACCGATGACTCAACAGAAGGGAGGATTCCCATTGGCACAACGTATTCCTGGCAGGCCAACTCCTAAGGATCCCTGTCAAGAGCCCCCCCCTCCCTATTCCACTTCTCCCCTTCTCTCTTGGGAGGAGGCTTGTGGGAAGCCTCCATGGGCTCTACTGGGGCCCCCTGTTGCTGCTTGTGAGTCAGCTAGCAAGGATCCCTGGAGGGAGGAAGGAGACACTCCCCCAGAAGAGGAAGAAGGGGGGCTGGGACCTCGAAAAGAGGCATTGGGGGAAAGGCTGAAGGGCAAGGGAGACAGGACCTTGCAAGGCTCCTCCCTTCCCCCCGCCTCCCTTCTGGCTACGCCCCTCCCGGTGTGATTTCCCTCAGGCGGCGAGGCGGGAAAAGCCGTTGAGAGAAAGAGCCGCGGATCTGAGGGAAGAGCCGCCTTCGGGCTTCTTCGGGGCTCTTCACAGATGGCCTCGACTTCTTTTTCTCCGTCGGACTCTGGATGAGGCCTCCTTCTGGGCCCCTCCTCTCCTTCAGGGGCCCCCTCCATCCCCACACAGCATCCCCCTCAAGAGGACTGGGACCCCCCAGGGAGATGTTGGGGAAATGGGGAAATGGCTGCACGGCGAGAGGTTGCAAGACCCCCCTCCCCCTTCTGACCACACCCCTCCCAGGGAAGCTGGAAAAGGCAGTCCTTGGAGGGGTGGGAGGAACCTCTTTGCTGGCTGGGGGGGAGGGGAAAGTGGTCACCTTAGGGAAGCACCACCATTGAGGGTCTGGGGCTCCCAAGGATGGACCTGACTCCTTTCACTGACTCCTAATTAGGCCTCCCTCTATTCTCTCTCATGGGCCCCCTCAAGAGCCCTTTTCTAGCCCCCTCAAATCTCGGAGGGGGGCATCACATCCAAACACTTTAAAGTGTCCCTGATTTAGGCAGGCGGGATAAAAAAAAAAACCAACCCAAAAGGAGAAGTACCACAATTGCCCCCCCCCCTCAATTCAGCAGTTTCTCTGATGGGAAACGCCCTGCCCCAGGTGAATCCCTCAGGGTGACCCCAAGGCTGAGGCAAGATGACTGGGAGGATCCCCAGATCCCAGGACATGATCCCCTTCAAGGTCTTGGCTTCCATTCGCCCCCAAAAACCCTTCAAAATAATAATGGTATCTCTTACAGTACTTTCTTTTCAAAGGGAAGGTGGAATTGCTGGCTGGAGAATACTTTGAATTAATGTAAACAATTAATATATTATTTAATTGTATAGAATGGGAAGATAAATGTCGTCCCACTTAATACCCAGACATACACACTCCACTCCTTGAACCACAAATCCTTGTCTGCCACTAAAAGGCCAAATATACATTCAGACTGTAGAAAGCTGCAAAAGGGTTTCAATTGTCTGATTCCCCTTTAGGTCCTCTGACATAAGGGAAGAAGATATAGTTGACTGAAGCACTATCAATGCTGCATGGATTATCTCCACAGATGTAAAATTACATAATTAGGAAACTTCTAAAAAAAAGGCCAAGATTTTAGAATGAGGAATGTTCCCACATTTTATAGGCTACAATTTCTCTCGTTGCTTGCTTCTTTTCATAGATAAATCTACCTTGTTAATGTTTTTCTCATTCCATGGTTTTCTATGCATCATTGTGCATCATCATCATCATCATCATCATGATAATAAAGTTGGAAGGGACCTTGGAGGTCATCTAGTCCAACCCCCTGCTCAGGCAGGAAATCCTATACAATTTCGGACAAATGGCTGTCCAGTTTCTTCTTCAAAACTTCCAGTGTTGGAGCATTCACCGCTTCTGGAGGCGGGTTGTTCCACTGGTTAATTGTTCTAACTGTCAGGAAGTTTCTCCTTAGTTCTAGGTTGCTTCTCTCCTTGATTAGATTCCATCCGTTGCTTCTTGTCCTGCCTCCAGGCGTTTTGGAAAATAGCTTGACTCCCTCTTCTTTGTGGCAGCCCCTGAGATATTGGAACACTGCTATCATGTCCCCCCTCGTCCTTCTGTTCATTAAACTAGACATACCCAATTCCAGCAAACAACCCTTGTACATTGCTCCAAATGAGATACTTTGGATGAACGCCAGAACAATTACTTTAACGAGGTTCTCTAAATTATCTACTTGCATTATCAACCACCCAAAACTCTCTCAAGAAGGTATTTAAGAATTGAGGCACAGAAAGATCCCTTCATAATTCCCAAAAGAAGCATCTCTGACCTGGGGCCCTTCCTGACCAGGGGGTCGGACTAGAAGACCTCCAAGGTCCCTTTCATTCTATTCCTGCTTCTTCTCCTCTGCCACGCTCACCAGGAACCTCTCAGCCACTGGCACCGTCCAGCAACTAGTCTCTGCTTGCTCTCCGAAGATCCTTCCCGTCTTGGAACCTGAAGGAGACTTGAGCAAGTGGTCCCTTTAGGCTTCCTCTCCCCTCCCCCCCCCCAACTTTCTCCCCTCCCCCGTTGTTGGATCTCGTGCATGCACAGCCTGGAGCAGTTATGGGGTGGATTCCCCGCTCCCTCCAAGCCTCGGGATTCGGAATATGTTTCCCCTCCCCTGGGGAGGATCTGAGTCGCGGGACCCCCTTGTCCACACCCCTCCCCCAGATTCCCGGGGAAGAACTCACAGGCGGCAGTCTCCCGACCACGCAGACGGAGTCGAGCATGCGCCGTGGCATACATTCAGTCTGCAGCCCAGAGAGCGCCGCCTGCTGGGAGAAATCACGAGACATTCTGCCCGGAGACAGATGATTCAACAGATGGGAGGATTCCCATTGGCGCAATGTATTCCTGGCAGGCCAACTCCTAAGAATCCCTGTCAAGACCTCTCCTCCCTATTCCACTTCTCCCCTTCTCTCTTTGGAGGAGGCTTCTGGGAAGCCTCCATGGGCTCTGCTGGGCCCCCCCCTGTTGCTGCTGGTGGGTCAGCTAGCAAGGATCCCTGGAAGGGAAGGGAGGAAGGAGACACTCCCCCAGAAGAGGAAGAAGGGGGGCTGGGACCTCGAGAAGAGGCGTTGGGGGAAAGGCTGCAGGGCAAGGGAGACGGGACCTTGCAAGGCTCCTCCCTTACCCCCGCCTCCCTTCTGGCTACGCCCCTCCCGGTGTGATTCCCTCAGGCGGCGAGGCGGGAAAAGCCGTTGAGAGAAAGAGCCGCGGATCTGAGGGAAGAGCCGCCTTCGGGCTTCTTCGGGGGTCTTCAGAGACGGTCTCGACTTCTTTTTCTCCGTCGGACTCTGGATGAGGCCTCTTTCTGGGCCCCTCCTCTCCTTCAGGGGCCCTCTCCACCCCCACACAGCATCCCCACTCAAGAGGACTGGGACCCCCCGGAGAGATGTTGGGGAAATGGCTGCACGGCGAGAGGTTGCAAAAAAAACCCTCCCCCTTCTGGGCACGCCCCTCCGAATGCGATTCCCTCAGGCGGGAAACACCGTTGAGAGAAAGAGAGACGCGGCTATGAGGGAAGCGCCGCCATCGGGCTTCTGCGGGGCGCCTCAGAGACGGCCTCTTTCTTGGTCGGACTCTGGATTAGGCCTCCTTCTGGGCCCCTCCTCTGCCTCAGGGGTCCCTCCAGAATCCTTTTCCAGCCTTCTCGTGACTCTTGGGCCCATTATGTCCAAAAGCGTTGAAGTGTCTCCGATTCAAGCAGCCCCCCAACTCGTAAAGGAGCAGGGCTACACTTGGGGGGAAGCCCCATTGATGCTGGCGGTCCGGAGGGGGGAGAAAGGGACTGCGACCCCTCCCCCGGACAGACGTTGGGGAAAAGGCTGAGGGCGGTGCAGGATGTTGCAAGACCCCTCCCCTTCTGACCACACCCATCCCAGGGAAGCAGGAAAAGGCAGTCCTTGGAGGGTTGGGAGGAACCTCTTTGCTGGCTTGGGGGGGAGGGGAAAGTGGTCCCCCTAGGGAAGCACCACCATTGAGGGTCTGGGGCTCCCAAGGATGGACCTGACTCCTTTCAGTCTGACTCCTAATTAGGCCTCCCTCTCTTCTCTCTCATGGGCCCCCTCTAGCCCCCTCAAATCTCAAGGGGGGGGGGTGCCATAACATCCAAACATTTTAAAGTGTCCCTGATTTAGGCAGGCAGGATTAAAAAAAAAACAACCCAAAGGAAGTACCACAATTGCCCCCCCTCAATTAAGCAGTTTCTCTGATGGGAAACGCCCTGCCCCAGGTGAATCCCTCAGGATGACCCCAAGGCTGAGGCGAGAAGACTGGGAGGATCACCAGATCCCAGGATATGATCCCCTTCAAGGCCTTGGCTTCCATTCGCCCCCAAAAACCCTTCAAAATAATAATGGTACAGTATCTCTTACAGGACTTTCTTTTCAAAGGGAAGGTGGAATTGCTGGCTGGAGAATACTTTGAATTAATGTATACAATTAATATATTATTTAATTGTATAGAATGGGAAGATAAATGTCTTCCCACTTAATACCCAGACATACACACACCACTCCTTGAACCACAAATCCTTGTCTGCCACTCAAAGGCCAAATGTACATTCAGACTGTAGAAAGCTGCAAAAGGGTTTCAATTTTCTGATTCCCCTTTACGTCCTCTGACATAAGGGAAGAAGATATAGTTGGCTGAAGCACTATCAATGCTACATGGATTATCTCCACAGATGTAAAATTACATAATTAGGAAAACTCTAAAAAAAAGGCCAAGATTTTAGAATGAGGAATGTTCCCACATTTTATAGTCTACAATTTCTCGCTTGCTTCTTTTCATAGATAAATCTACCTTGTTAATGCT
>BFFQ01003676.1:15801-41524 GCA_003402635.1 Protobothrops flavoviridis
GGGAGAAAGAGACTGCGACCCCTCTCCCGGAGAGACGTTAGGGAAAAGGCTGAGGGTGGGGCAGAATGTTGCAAGACCCCTCCCCTTCTGACCACACCCCTCCCAGGAAAGCAGGAAAAGGCAGTCCTTGGAGGGGTGGGAGGAACCTCTTTGCTGGCTGGGGGGAGGGGAAAGTGGCCCCCCTAGGGAAGCACCACCATTGGGGGTCTGGGGCTCCCAAGGATGGACCTGACTCCTTTCAGTCTGACTCATAATTAGACCTCCCTCTCTTCTCTCTCATGGGCCCCATCCATCCCCCTCAAGAGCCCTTTTCTAGCCCCCTCAAATATCGGGGGGGGGATCACGTCCAAACACTTTAAAGTGTCCCTGATTTAGGCAGGCGGGAGAAAAAAAACCAACCCAAAAGAAGTACCACAATTGCCCCCCCTCAAGCAATTTCTCTGATGGGAAACGCCCTGCCCCAGGTGAATCCCTCAGGGTGACCCCAAGGCTGAGGCAAAATGACTGGGAGGATCCCCAGATCCCAGGACATGATCCCCTTCAAGGTCTTGGCTTCCATTCGCCCCCAAAAACCCTTCAAAATAATAATGGTATCTCTTACAGGACTTTCTTTTCAAAGGGAAGGTGGAATTGCTGGCTGGAGAATACTTTGAATTAACGTATACAATTAATATATTATTTAATTGTATAGAATGGGAAGATAAATGTCTTCCCACTTAATACCCAGACATACACACTCCACTCCTTGAACCACAAATCCTTGTCTGCCACTAAAAGGCCAAATATACATTCAGACTGTAGAAAGCTGCAAAAGGGTTTCAATTGTCTGATTCCCCTTTAGGTCCTCTGACATAAGGGAAGAAGATATAGTTGACTGAAGCACTATCAATGCTGCATGGATTATCTCCACAGATGTAAAATTACATAATTAGGAAACTTCTAAAAAAAAGGCCAAGATTTTAGAATGAGGAATGTTCCCACATTTTATAGGCTACAATTTCTCTCGTTGCTTGCTTCTTTTCATAGATAAATCTACCTTGTTAATGTTTTTCTCATTCCATGGCTTTATATGCATCATTGTGCAACGTGAAACTGAGTCAGATCTAAACTCATTCCACCTCATACCACTTTCTAACTTTATTACACACACATCTCCCAAGTTCCCCTACATCATCATCATCATAATAATGATAATAAAGTTGGAAGGGACCTTGGAGGTCATCTAGTCCCACCCCCTGCTCAGGCAGGAAATCCTATACAATTTCGGACAAATGGCTGTCCAGTTTCTTCTTCAAAACTTCCAGTGTTGGAGCATTCACCGCTTCTGGAGGCGGGTTGTTCCACTGGTTAATTGTTCTAACTGTCAGGAAGTTTCTCCTTAGTTCTAGGTTGCTTCTCTCCTTGATTAGATTCCATCCCTTGCTTCTTTTCCTGCCTTCAGGTGTTTTGGAAAATAGCTTTACTCCCTCTTCTTTGTGGCAGCCCGAGATATTGGAACACTGCTATCATGTCCCCACTCGTCCTTCTGTTCATTAAATTAGACATACCCAATTCCTGCAACCGTTCCTTATACATGTTAGCCTCCAGTCCCCTAATCATCTTTGTTGCTCTTCTCTGTACTCTTTCTAGAATCTCAACATCTTTTTTACATTGTGGTGACCAAAACTGGATGCAGTATTCCAAGTGTGGCCTTTGTTCAACATGTATTAAGTAGGGCATCATTTACATTGTGCCACAACTGTTTCCAATAATTTATTAACCTTTCAAAATTAGAAAGGTTGTTAATAATCAGGAAATACGCTTTTTAAAAGCTATATTAAGATAAAAAGCGCAAAGTCACATTCCTGCTAGTAACAGTATTCTCCAAAACCATAGAAATGCTGCAGTCCCATAATGTGTCAAGTATGATTGACATTTCTGATCAATTTGGCATCACAAAATGAAAGAGGCACTAAAGTGACATTTGAATATCATGAGAAATAGAAAATATGGTACGATTACTTTAATCTGAGAAACTGAACAATTAATAATTTAAATTAAGCAATTTAAGTCCTTTTTAAAAAAAATAACATTGCTCATATGGTACATTGTTGGATCAATAAAACCATTTATAAAGTCCCTTTCAGACGGGTTAATGCAATTTTGCACCAGACTGAACTGTACATATAAACATTTGGGAGACATTTTTACTTGTAAGCCAAGCTTGTACATATACAGTATATGAAGAAAAAAAAAGCTTAAAATTCCTTGCTACTTGATTAATGGCCAGTATTTTCAACACAATTAGAGCTAAAATGAATATACACACATACATTTCCCCTTGCTTTGCTTGCATACACCAGCTCTTCACAAACCCTGGAGGCTGATCCCAGACTCAATTTAGATGTTGCTTCTACCTAAATAAAGCAGCTTGACCAAGCAGAAGTTTTGGAGTAATGAGAGGGGCAATTGTTTAACAGATTTTCTTGAGCAGGACCTTACCTTTGACTAGATAATACCTCCGGAATTAAGAACTCTATTCTGGGACCTTTCCAAAATCCAAATACATTTATTCAGCTGCTTCTACAGCAATGGCCTGAAAGAAGGAAGACTGTTCTCCACAATTTTCCACAGATGTTATTCTTTTTACACTCCCATATCTTTAGATGGTTTGATAGACCTCCCGTCCTGTATGTATCCATGAGGTGGATCATATTAATACAGGAAATAAGTTCATTGCTTTCCATTGGATAATTTTCCGCTCTCTGTGGATTCTTTTTTGAGAAGCATCCTGTTTTCACCAAAAATCCTTCCGCATTGCAAACATTTCTCTCCTGTGTGGATCCTCTTATGTGAACTAAGGTGTTTTTTTAATCTGAAGCTCTTCCCACATTCTGTGCACTGATGCAATTTCTTCCGTGTGTGGGAACTAATGTGGTAAGTAAGGGACCTGCTTGAACTCAAACTCTTCCCACATTCATTGCATACATACAATTTCTCTCCCATGTGGATCCTGTTATGGGAAGTATGTGCACGGTTCTCACTGAAGCTCTTTCCACATTCCAGGTATTTATACAGTTTCTCTCCTGTGTGGGTCCTTTTATGGTAAGTCAGATAGCCACTGCCAGCAAAAGTCTTTCCACAGTCTGTGCATTTATAAGGTTTTTCTCCAGTATGGATCCTGTTATGGAAACTAAGTTGACTGCTTTGGCTGAAGCTCTTTCCACACTCCAGGCATGTATAAGGTTTCTCTCCTATATGGATTCTTTTATGATAGGTCAGGTGACTGCTGGTTTTGAAGCTCTTTTCACACTCCATGCATTTATAAGGGTTTTCTGTGTGTAACCATTTATGGGAAGAGAACTTTTTCCACTGAAGCTCTTTCCACACTGCAGGCATTTATACGGCTTTTCTCCAGTATGTGTCCGTTTATGGTAAGCAAGGGAACCGCATGTCCTGAAGGGTTTTCCACTATGTGCATTTATAAGGTGTTTCACCTGAATGGATCCTTTTGTGCGAGGTCAGTTGATCACTATTTCTGTAGCTCTCGCCACACTCAATACACTTATAGGGTTTCTCTCCCATATGAATCCTTTTATGGGAAGCAAGGTCACCACTTTGCCTAAAGCTCTTCCCATGCTCTATGCATTTATAAGGTTTCTCTCCTGTATGAATCACTTTATGCTTAGTAAAAGAAGTGTTCATCCTGAAGGTTTTTCCACAGTCTACTCATTTATAGGGTTTTCCACCTGAATGGATTTTTCTATGGCAGATCAGGTAACTACTAGTGCTGAAGCTCTTCCCACACTGTATGCATTTAAAGGGTTTTTCTCCTGTGTGGATCCGTTTATGAGAAGTAAGAGAACACTTTACACGGAAGCTCTTTCCACACTCCATGCATTTATACGGTTTTTCTCCTGTATGGATCCTTTTATGGGAAGCAAGGACACCACTTTGCCTAAAGCTCTTCCCACACTCTATGCATTTAAAGGGTTTTTCTCCCGCATGGATCAATTTATGGTTAGTAAACGAACTGTTCATCCTGAAGGTTTTTCCACAGTCTACACATTTATAGGGTTTTTCCCCTGAATGGATCCTTCTATGGCATATCAGGTAACTACTAGTGCTGAAGCTCTTCCCACACTGTAGGCATTTAAAGGGTTTTTCTCCAGTATGGATCCTTCTATGGGAAGCAAGGGAACTGAATGTCCTGAAGGGTTTTCCACACTCTGTGCATTTATAAGGTTTTTCACCTGAATGGATCCTTGTGTGAGATGACAGTTGATCACTATTTCTGTAGCACTCTCCACAATCAATACACTTATACGGTTTCTCTCCTGTATGAATCCTTTTATGGGAAGCAAGGCCACCACTTTGCCTAAAGCTTTTCCCGCACTCTATGCATTCAAAGGGTTTCTCTCCTGCATGGATCAATTTATGCTTGCTAAAAGAATTGTTCGTCCTGAAGGTTTTTCCACACTCTACACATTTATAGGGTTTTTCCCCTGAATGGATCCTTCTATGTGATGTCAGGTAACTACTAGTACTGTAGCTCTTCCCACACTCCATGCATTTATAGGGTTTCTCTCCTGTATGGATCCTTTTATGGGAAACAAGGACACCTCGTTGCCTAAAGATTTTCCCACACTCCAGGCATTTATAGGGTTTCTCTCCTGTGTGCGTCCTTTTATGGTAAGTCAGATAGCCACTGCCAGCGAAGGTCATTCCACAGTCTGTGCATTTATAAGGTTTTTCGCCTGAATGGATCCTGTTATGGAAACTAAGTTTACTGCTCGTGCTGAAGCTCTTCCCACACTCTAGACATTTATAGGGTTTCTCTCCTGTGTGGATCCTTTCATGAGAAGTCAGAGATGTCTTTATAGGGAAGCTCTTTCCACATTCCAGGCATGTATATGGTTTCTCTCCCGTATGGATTCTTTTATGGTAGGTCAGGTGACTGCTGGTTTTGAAGCTCTTTTCACACTCCATGCATTCATAGGGGTTTTCTCCTGTGTGTAACCGTTTATGAGAAGTAAGAGAACTCTTTACACTGAAGCTCTTTCCACACTGCAGGCATTTATACGGTTTTTCTCCAGTATGTGTCCGTTTATGGTAAGCAAGGGAACTGTATGTCCTGAAGGGTTTTCCACACTCCGTGCATTTATAAGGTTTTTCACCTGAATGGATCCTTTTGTGGGAGGTCAGTTGATCACTATTTCTGTAGCACTCTCCACATTCAATACACTTATAGGGTTTCTCTCCCGTATGGATCCTTTTATGGGAAGCAAGGCCACCACTTTGCCTAAAGCTCTTCCCGCACTCTATGCATTTATGGGGTTTCTCTCCCGTATGGATCCTTTTATGGGAAGCAAGGACACCACTTTGCCTAAAGCTCTTCCCGCACTCTATGCATTTAAAGGGTTTCTCTCCCGCATGGATCAATTTATGCTTAGTAAAAGAAGTGTTCGTCCTGAAGCTTTTTCCACACTCCATGCATTTATACGGGTTTTCCCCTGAATGGATCCTTCTATGGCATATCAGGTAACAACTAGTGCTGAAGCTCTTGTCACACTCTATGCATTTAAAGGGTTTTTTTCCAGTATGAATCCTTCTATGGGAACTAAAGGAACTCTTCTCACTGAACCTTTTACCACAGTCCACACATTTATAAGGTTTCCTGCCTGTATGCATCATGTTGTGGGATTTGAGACACTCACTGTTCCTGAAGGTCTTTGCACACTCTAGGCACTCATAGGGTTTTTCTCTGGTGTGGATCCTTTTATGGAAAGTAAAGGAACTGTTTGAACTGAATCTTTCTCCACAGACCATGCACTTATAGGGCTTTCCCCCTGACTGTATTCTTTTATGGGAAGTTAGATTACCTCTCCACCCAAAGCTTTTTCCCCAGTCCACACCTCTGTAGGGCTTCTCCCTTGCCTGGGTCATTATATGGGGAGTAAGTTTATTACTGCTGAAGCTCTTTCCAGTTTTGCACTGGTTACTAAAATTGGGGTTTGCTTTGAATCTTTTTCTACTTTGATATTTCCCCATATTTTCTTTGGAGTCACCTTGGGTCAGAAAGCAATCCATTTCCACACATTCAAGAATAGATTTTTCTCTCCAAGTGTGCTTCTCTTCATGTTTCCTCATCTCCCGTTTATTTGTAGGTGCCTCTTCAGGTATTTCCATTTTGATTATTTGCAATGGCACTAAATTTGGCTCTTGGTGATTTTCCTTCTTCTCCTCTGCATCCAATGCTTGAGGGGAAAAAATGAATTAGAATAATCCACAACGTACAATTTGCTGTCTCAATGCATAGATTTATCTATTACTGGGCATCTGCGGAGAAAGAAACGGGGGAAATGATAGCATGAATATTAATTATTAACTTAAAAGACTAGAATGGCTGCTGATCTAACCCTCATTCTTGGCAAAAAATTTAAAGCAAGAACAGGTCTTGACGTCAGGACGTGGCACACAAATTGTCTCACATATGATGCATCTAAGTTACATTCAATAAGACAACGTATGTCATTGCAACACAAAGCAAGACAAAATTTGTTCCTGATTAGGACAACTGCAATAGGCAAAAATATCCTCTCCCTCAACATCTTCTGCTCTGCAGTAATGACAGAGACCAGGATGACTACAAGATCAAATGTCAACCCTTGCCAGAATGACTGGACACCCCACTGATCTCTTTCTTCTCAATGAAATTGTGCTACTTAGAGGACTATAAGTGCAGTAAGGTTGTCACTAAAGTGTCTAGTGACACCTTGCTCTGACTTAATTTTCCCCCAGAGGAACCCTTACCTAAAGAGGCCACCATCGCAAACATTTGCAACATGACTTCTCGATGCAGGGCTTTCTGGCTGGGATCCAGCAGCAACCACTCTTCGCTACTGAAATGGACGGCCACCTCCTCATAGGACACAGGACCCTGAACAAGGAAGAATCCCCGTGAGCAGACTCAATAGAATTTCCGAGATCTCCTTTCATCCGCAAATCCAAACAGTATAAAGTGAAAATTCTTGATTGGACATTTCCCTAGCTGGACTCAACATATTACATGCTAAAATGGGCAGAATTCACACCCTATAGCAGACAGCCAATTAGGGCATGACTGACTCTGCTGACCTTCAATCAACCTGCCTTGATCAAGTGGCAGAGTGAGCCTTAGACACACCATCTACCAATGGCTCCACCATTTCATGATATTTGCAAGAGATTCTGTGGGATTTCTGTCTGACACAGTAACCAAAAGGTCAAACCAGAATGATATAACCACTAAGGAATTCCATACATTTCCAAAACCTAAATGTTGACACATGGGCCTAGTTTCACTGATCATGAATTTACATTTCCAATTTCCTGCTCAGGAATAGCAGTATCGTATGTTGTGTCCCTAAAGGAAATATGCTCCCCCATATTAGCTGCTGATCTCTTCCTTCCTACCTGAGTTGGGAATCCAGTGACTCTTGCAGCTCCACCAATAGAAGGACATGACTCAGTGACCAACGGTGACTCCATTTTGTCCACTGGGAAGGAGAGAGACAGGATGGAAACAGGAAAGGCTGCAACTTCATCTTTTCTAGCTTGAAGACACAACTGAAGATTTCTTCCTGTCCTGCTCAGGAAATCTCCATTAGTCTCTTCTACACTCTGCCATCAGTGGCCTTTTATAGGCTCCATCATGGGAGTGAAGAAGAAAAGGAGAAGACCAAACCCCAGCACAGATTGAAGAACAAACCTCAATTGGATTGTTCTATCCTTTTAAAACATGGAAGTACACTCTTGGCAACCAAAGCATTTGCTCAATCACTGCAAATTCTTTCCTGCAGCTTGAAACCATCATGAAAGAGCAATTTGTGAAATTCTAGCAACCCAGGAACATGCCTGCAAGGACAGGTGGTATTCGAAATGATCCAGTAGGGATCTGTGTAGGAATTTAGTCGAAATTATGTCTTAAGGAAGGCCAAAAAACAGGTTGCTCTCTTCTGCATCATTAAGAAAGAAAAATCTTTCATAATGGAGGAGCCAGACTGCAACTCAAGGTGGTCCCTAGAAGAGTGGGTTTTCTGCAAAAGGCAAACCATGGGCTGGATCTGAAGGGAGGGAATTGCTTTGTGTGCATTAAGTGTTCTAGTTTGAAGAGGGAGTTATTGCTTTCTTATTTAGTCAACTAAATCCAATGACGAAGACACAAGAAGACACAGAGAATTAAGGATAACTAGAATCTTTCCAGAAAATCTCCAATCCAGCGGAACGGTCTTCCCTTACCTAGTGAGGTTTCCTGACGTTGACTTTTCTCCTTGGGGATCCCTCTGAAAGACAGATCACGAGAAAGATTTGTGGGATCCACCCAATTAGTCCCCATTCCTGGAAGGACCTCAGAACCTGAAATAGAAGCAAAGGAGAGGGCTGAAAAAGTCGGGACATGAGAGGAGCTGGATTTTATGTATTTCCACATGGTGGCCAAACCCTCCTGTCCATTTGTGGGGATGGATGAGGCCAATGGGAGAATTGCTCCAAATGATGTACTCTTTGGATGAACGCAAGAACAGTTTTGCTAATGAGGTTCTCTAAATTATCTACTTGCATTATTAATCTCCAAAACTCTGTAATGGAGACATTTAACAATTCAAGCATATCTCTCAAAAGAAGCATCTCTGACCTGCGGCCCTTCTTGAGCAGGGAGTCGGACTAGAAGACCTCCAAGGTCCCTTCCAACTCTGTCTTCTAGTCTACTCCTGCTTCTTCTCGTCTGCCAGGCTCGGCAGGAACCTCTCAGCCGCTGGCACCGTCGGGGAGCTGGTCTCTGCCGGCTCTCCGATGATCCTTCCCGTCTTGAAAGCTGAACCTGAAAGAGACGTGAGCAGATGGTCCCTTTAGGCTCCCCCTCCCCCACTCCACTTTCTCCTCTCCCCCGCTGTTGGATCTTCTGCATGCACAGCCCGGAGCAGTTATGGGGTGGATTCCCCGCTCCCTCCAAGCTTCGGGATTCGGAATCTGTTTCCCCTCCCCTGGGGAGGATGTCAGTCGCGGGACCCCATCTTGCCCGCCCCCGGATTCCCGGGGAGTAACTCACAGGGTGAACTCGCCCGACCAAGCAGACGGAGTCGAGCATGCGCAGTGGCACACATTCAGTCTGCCCCACTCCATTTAGCTTCCGGTAAATGCCATGGGGAGATGACAGGCCTCCCCTTGTCCTTGCGCAAATGGCTATTTGCAGAAAGTCACCCGGAGCGGAAGCCGGTTCCGTCCTTTTGGGAGCTCATCGATTCCCTCTCTCTCTCTCTCTCTGCCTCTCTCCCACTCGCTCTCCCTCTTCCTCGCTCTCTTCCTCTCCCTCCCACGCTCTCTCCCGTTCTCTTTGGCAGTTCCCTCCCTCCCATCCAGGATGTGTCGTATAAGTGTTGCTTGAGTAGGGTCCGCAAGAATGTCAGGGAAGCTACATATCCACTTCACGATCTGTTTTGTTGCCTTCTGGGAGGAGGAGGCTCCGTGGTATCCGAAGCAGAACGTCCAGATTCAGTCACAGTTTTGGTCCTTACAGTATTAACCTTGTGAACTCTCAAGCTTCTTCCTTCCGTTATGTATTCAAGATGCACAGGGATTAAT
The DNA here is from genome assembly GCA_003402635.1 of Protobothrops flavoviridis. NCBI lineage: Eukaryota > Metazoa > Chordata > Lepidosauria > Squamata > Viperidae > Protobothrops > Protobothrops flavoviridis. The sequence continues at coordinate 25,402 of BFFQ01003676.1, forward strand.
ATTTATATGTTACTTATATGTAAGGGTGTAGATCTATATATATGTTGCATAGAGGATGTTTGAATGTGTGTTATGTATGTGTACACTTAGAGAGCAAGCAACTAAATTTCATTTTTAATGTGTGCTATTGTTCCCACAGTAAAAAAATGACAATAAAGGTTATATATCTATCTCAGTGTTTCTCAACCTTGACAATTTTAAGGCATGTGGACTTCAATTCCCAGAATTCCACAGCCAGCAATGCTGGCTGTGGAATTCTGGGAGTTGAAGTCCACATGCCTTAAAATTGTCAAGGTTGAGAAACACTGAATTCTATCTCTTTCCCTCCCTCTTCCCCTCTCTCTCTCACTCTGTCTCTCTCTCGCTCTCTCTCCCACTCGCTCTCTCTCTGTCTTTCTCTCTCTCTGTCTTTCTGTCCTGCGCTCTCTCCCTCTCTCTCATTCCCTCCCTTTCCCTCTTCCTCCCTCTCTTCCCCCCTCTCTCTCACACACATACAGAGAACTTCTGACAGAACTTAACACCTTGTGTTGCTTTTGATATTTTGAGCTTGACACCTGCAGATGTTTCCCTGTTTTTTAGACTACAACTTCATAAAATTTATGATCAGGGTTGCCAGGACCACATGCTTTTAGTTTTCTCCTTCACCTTCCAGAGCAGATGAAGAAGCCAGGAGGGGTGATCCCTGTTTCCATCCTCCAAACGTCCCATAAAAGCCTGCCTGGACTGACAAATTTGACCCAGATTATTTTTTACCTATCCATACATAAAGCCCAGGAGATACATCAATATTTCCCCCAGAAATGAGACTGCAGACTCAAGTCATGGATCAATCGAGCCTCAGTATTGATATAATTTGTAGTAATTATGTAACTAAGGTTCATGGGAAAAATGCAGAGGGGGAAACGGACAGTCACTACCCTAGCCTAGAAGACAGAAATAAATTTTCAAAACATCCTCATCACCTGATTCTTATCAGAATCAGAACAGAGCTGGAAGGGACTTTGGAGGTTTTCTATTCCAGCCTCCTGCTCAAGCAGATCTTATAGCATTTCAGATAAGTGGCTGTCCAGTCTCTTCTTAAAAATCTGCAGTGATGGAGCGCCCATAATTTCTGAAGGCCAGCTGCTCCACTGGTTAATTGTCCTCCCTGTTAAGAACTTTCTCTCTAATTCCAGGTTGCTTCTCTCTTTGATTAGTTTCCCGCCATTGTTTCTTGTCCTGCCTTCTGGTGCTTTGGAGAATAGGACCCTCTCTTCTTTGTGGCAGCCCCTCAAATACTGGAATACTGGCTATCATGTCTCCCCCCCCCCCCGACTTTTCTCTAGACTGGACTAGACTTTTCTCTAGACTTATCAGACTTTAAACTTCCCAGTAGGTCAGGGAAACGGGCTCCCCATGAAGCAGAATATGTTACATTTGAAGGAGAGGCATACCGATAGTCCTCTAGAAAGCCAGAGTTGATCATGCACTGGAAGGTTGGAGATAGGTGTCACGGAAAGGTCTTGTGAAAAACAAGTGATCTGTGTCTGGAGGAGACTGCTACATTCTGAATCGGCTAAGAATGGGATTTCCACATCTCAGCAATTGTTGTCTCCCGTAGAGATTGCTTCACTCAGGGCCCACCTGTGTTCTCTTTGGGACAACCCAGTTCCAAAGTCTCCTCCAGTTGTAGCTGCACACAACAAATACACACACACACCGCGCACTTTCTCATTTTCTGCTCCAAAGGCTTTCTTCAATAGGGAGAAATTCTCGAGAGATTTTGCTCGGAGACAGATGACTCAAAAGAGGAGAGGATTCCCATTGGCGCAACGTATTCCTGGCAGGCCAACTCCAAAGCATCCCTGTCAAGAGCCCCCTCCCAATTTCACTTCTCCCCTTCCTCTCTTGTGAGGGGGCTTGCGGGAAGCCTCCATGGGCTCTGCTGGGGTCCCCCTGTTGCTGCTGGTGGGTCAGCTGGCAAGGATCCCTGGAAGGGAAGGGAGGGGAAGAAGGAGAACCCCCCCCAGAAGGGGAAGAAGGGGGCTAGGACCTCGAGAAGAGGCATTGGGAGAAAGGCTGCAGGGCAAGGGAGACGGGACCTTGCAAGGCTCCTCCCTTCCCCCCGCCTCCCTTCTGGCCACGCCCCTCCCGGTGAGATTCCCTCAGGCGGCGAGGCGGGAAAACCCGTTGAGAGAAAGAAGGAAGCGGCTCTGAGGGAATCGCCGCCATCGGGCTTCTTCGGGGCTCTTCACAGACGGCCTCAACTTCTTTTTCTCGGTCAAACTCTGGATGAGGCCTCTTTCTGGGCCCCTCCTCTCCCTCAGGGGCCCCCTCCACCCCCACACAGCGTCGTCCCCAGGAGCCCCTTTCTAGCCCCCTCAAGGATCTTGGACCATCACATCCAAATGCATTGAAGTGCCCCTGATTCAGGTAGTCCCCAACCCAGAAAGAGCAGGGCCACGCTTGGGGGACAGTCCCATTGACGCTGGGGGGGGGGAGAAGAGGACTGGGACCCCACCGCGGAGATGTTGGGGGAAGGCTGCAGGGCAAGGGAGACGGGACCTTGCAAGGCTCCTCCCCTCCCCCGCTTCCCTTCTGGCCACGCCCCTCCCCGTGCGATTTGCTCAGGCGGCGAGGTGGGAAAAGGCGGGAAAGGCCGTTGAGAGAAAGATGCGGCTCTGAAGGAAGAGCTGCCATCGGGCTTTGGAGCTCCTCAGAGATGGCCTCAATTTCTTTTTCTCGGTCAGACTCTGGATGAGGCCTCCTTCGGGGCTGCTCTTCTCCCTCGAGGCTCTTAGGGGCCCATCATGCCCAAACACATCGAGGTGTCTCCAATTCAGTGCATAGAGTGTGGGAAGCAGGAAAAGGCAGGAAAGAGTTCCAAGAGATGTGGCAGGAGCCTCTGTTGGCAGGGAGAGAGACACACAGCTCTGAGGGAAGCACCGCCATCGGGGCTCTTTGGGGTTCCTCAGGACTCAACTCTTCCTTTCTCTCGGCCTGACTCCAAATTAGGCCTCCTGGTCCCCTCTTCTCCCTCAGGGGCCCTCTCCCCCCCCACACAGCAAAAGGCTTAAGTTCTCTGGTTCCCCTTTGAGTCCTCAGATATAAAGAAAGAAGATAAAGTTGACAAAGCACCATCAGTGCTGCATTGATTATCTCCACAGATGTCAAATTACATAATTTAGGAAAATTCTGAAAAAAAAGTCGCATTGTGAGGAACATAATGAATCTTCCTACATTTTAGAGGCACTGCTTTCTCCCCTTTTTTGCTTCATTTATAGATCCATCTGCCTTGCTGCTGTTTTTCTCATATTCCATGGATTTCTATACATTCACCATCTGTGGAGTGGGAATCTTTTGATACTGAGTTTGATGTGAATTCCTTCTGCCACTTTCTAGCACTTTCTATTCCACTCCTCTCCCCTCACTGAACTTCTCCCACATATTTGTTTTTTTCTGGCCAGTGACCCCCAACCTGTTGGGCACCAGGAACCGGTTCCGTGGGGAGGTTTTTCCGTGGACCAGAGGGGTCATGGTTTTGTGTGCTACCTGCAGATGGGGTTTCACTTCTTTGTGTGGCCTGGTTTCTGGCATGCCGTGGCCCAGTGCAGGTCCACGGACCGGAGGTTGGGAATCCCTGATGTAGAGGCATCATTTGCATTGTGCAACAACTCTTTCCCATAATTTATTACAATAACCCTCCAAAATGAGAAATACAGTTAATCAGAACATACAGAAACATTTTTAAAAAGCTATAGTAAGGTAAAAACCACAGTCACAATCACACCAACACGAGATTTCTCCAATTGACAGTGCCATGGTCCTCTAAAATTTCAAATAGGATTGACCTTTCTGATTACTTTGATATCACCAAATATACAGTGGTACTAAAGTGATATTGAAATCCCTGACAAATTCAGTGGTCTGGAAATGTAACAAATCCAGAAAGGATTCTCTTTGATATGAATAATATATATTTTTAATAATAAGAGGTTAGAAAATATGATCCTGGTTAGAAGACACAGTAATTTAAATCAAGCTGTTTAGTTCCCTTCTTAAAAAAATATTGTTCATATGAGTACACTGTTGGATTCATAAAAACATTTTTAAAGTAATCCCAAAGGTGTTTTTTCAAGAGGCAACTGGACTTTCTGGTTTTTCTTTGAAGATATTTCACTTCTCATCCAAGAAGCTTCATCTACTCTGAGCTCCTTGGATGAGAAGCGGAATGTCTTCAAAGAAAAACAAGAAAGCCCAGTTGCCTCTTGAAAAAGCATTTTGGGACAACCATGACCTGGATTTCCATAGACATTTTTAAAGTAAAGAGGCAATAGTTGCAATCATAAACTCACTGGCCACACTTCTCTTTACAGCAGGATTAATGTGATTTTGCAACCAGAAACATACTCAACCAAACGGGCATGTACATATAAACACCTGGAAAAAATGTTTCACAGATAAACCACAACTAATGTATATCATGATACATAAAAAACAAAGAACTAAGAGCTTAAATACTTGGCTATATATTGAAGGAAGGCAGGTATTTACAATTAGAGCTAAAATACACATACACGTAAAAACATACATTTTCCCCTGCTTTGCTTACATATGTAGCTCTCCACAAAGCCTGCAGCCTGATCCCAGAACAACTTAAGATGTTGCTTCTACCTAAATAAAGCAAACTGACCAGGCACAGGTCTTGACAAATACTGGCATAATAATAAGCAGGACAGTTTAATAAAAGATTCTTGTGAGCCAAATATAACTAACTAGGTTATATCTCTGGTATTTAAAAAATCTATCTTGGGAGCTCTTTCCATAATTCATACGTTTATTCAGTTTCTCCTGACAATCCTCTGTTCACTTTTTTCTGTGGGATCATTGTACTTACGGGACCCTTAAGAGTTGATTCTTTTACAGGAAATAAGACAAATAAAAAGGCTGACTCTCTTGGTGTTCCATGTATTTATATCTATATTCTCTCTCTCCTATGTGAAACTTTTTCTGGGAAATAAGAGCTCCTTGTACTGAAGTTCTCAAGACACCTACTTGATAATTCTTCTCCCAGACACATGTATCTGTGGTTCTTCCATATGGATCCTTTCATGGAAATTAAGGAACCTGTTTTTGCTTAACTTCTTCCCATTCTCCCTGCATTTGTGGATTCCTTTTCCAAGTAGACATTTCCTTCTCAAACTGTTCCCACATTCTATGCGTTCTAATATTTCTCCTGCGTGTACCTACAATAACTTATTTTCCAAAAATAAAGTTTCTATTCCACTTGAAAAAGCCAGCTTGGTGCAGTGGTTAAGAGACCAGGCTGGAAACTGGGAGTCCCACTTTAGACACTAAGTGACTTTGGGCCTGTCACTTTCTCTCAGCCCTATGATGGCAGCAATAGCAAAGCACTTTGAAAAACCCTGCCAAAAAAACCCTGCAGGGACTGGTATCATCAGAAATTTAAAAAAAAAAAAAAAACTATCTGCAAGGCACATGCAGAAAGAAAAGCATTTGAAGCTCTTTCCACACTACATGCTTACATGCTATTTTCCTTGTATGGAGCCTTTAAAGACACATCAGTTCATAATTCTTCAGTGAAATTCTGCATTTACTGTATACCAGTGATGGCAAACCTTTTAGAGACCGAGTGCCCAAACTGTAACCCAAAACCCACTTATGCATCGTTGGGTGCCGGGTGGGTGTGGCCCATTGGGTGGGTGTGGCCCATTGGGTGGGCGTGGCTGCGGTGTAACAGCAGACTGGGTGGGACTAAAAAGTTCAATCAATCAATTCCAACTCTGCAAGATTTTTTTTTCCCGCAAAAAGTTGAAATTGACTGATTGATTGAACCTTTTTTTTTTGTACATAGCGGCAGAGGCCTAAAGCGAAAAGGTTTTATAAAACCCAGCTGAAGGCCTAGGACTGGGGCGACGGCACGTGTGCCCATAGAGAGGGCTCTGAGTGCCGCCTCTGGCACCCGTGCCATAGGTTTGCCACCACTGCTGTATACGTTTGATATTACAGCCGATCCTTTTACAGGAATTCAGAACACTTCAATCCCAAAAGACATGTTCCCCATGTGGGTCCTTTTATGGAAAGTAAATTGATTGCTCCACATGAATTTCTTTCCACATATCATGCATGTATATTTTTTTCCCATTTCTGTTAGGCAGCATAAGGATCACTGTTTTTCACAAAAACTCTTTCCATATTCAGAGCATATTTATCGCTTCTCCCGTGTGTGGACTCGTTTATGGGAAGTAAGATAACGGCTCTTGCTGAATCTTTTCTCACACTCTGTGCATTCATAGGGTTTTTCTCCCGTATGGATCCTTTTATGAGAAGTAAGGGAACTGTTCTTACTGAAGCTTTTTCCACAGTCCATGCATTTATAGGGTTTCTCTCCTGTATGCATCCTTTTATGAGAAATTAGGTGACTTTTCCACCTGAAGCTTTTCACACACTCCGTACACTGATATAGTTTCTCACCTAGGTGGATACAAACATGATTCGTCAGGGAGCTGTTAGAAACAAAACTCTTCCCACATTCCTTGCATATGTATGGTTTCAACCCTGAATGGATCTTCTTATGAGAAGTAAGGGAACTATTGATACTGAAGCTTTTTCCACAGTCCATGCATCGATAGGGTTTTTCTCCAGTATGCATTCTCTTGTGGGAAGTTAGGTGACTATTCAGTCGGAAGCTTTTCCCACACTCTGTACAAGGATATAATTTCTCCCCTGAGTGGATACTAATGTGTTTAGTAAGGGAGCTGCTTGAAATAAAACTCTTCCCACATTCATTGCATATATAAGGTTTCAACCCTGAATGGATCCTTTTATGGCAAGTAAGGGAACTGCTGCTGCTGAAGCTCTTTCCACACTCCGTGCATGTATAAGGTTTCTCTCCTGTATGGATTCTTTTATGAGAAGCAAGGGAACTGTTCAAACTGAAGCTTTTCCCACACTCTATGCATTTATAGGGTTTTTCCCCTGTATGGATCCTTTTATGGGAAGTTAGATAACTGCTGCTGCTGAAGCTCTTTCCACACTCCGGACATTTATAGGGTTTCTCTCCTGTGTGGATCCTTTTGTGATATGTAAGAGAACTATTCATACTGAAGCTTTTCCCACATTCCAGGCATTTATATGGTTTCTCTCCCATGTGGATCCTTTTATGGTAAGTAAAGGAACTTTTCATACTGAAGCTTTTTCCACAGTCTACGCATTTATATGGTTTTTCCCCTGTGTGGATCCTTTTATGGGAGGTCAGATAACTTTTGGTGCTGAAGTTTTTTCCACATTCCAGGCATTTGTAAGGTTTCTCTCCCATATGGATTCTTTTATGAAAAGTAAAGGCACTGTTCATAGTGAAGCTTTTACCACAGTCCGTGCATTTATAGGGTTTCTCTCCCATATGGATCCTTTTATGATAAGTCAAGGAACTGTTCATATTGAAACTTCTTCCACATTCTGCGCATTTGAAGGGCTTTTCCCCCAAATGGATCTTTTTATGATAGTTAAGATTACCTCTCCACCTAAAGTTCTTTCCACAGTCCAAACATTTGTAGGGCTTCTCCTTTGCATGGATTATTTTATGTGGGATAATTTTAGTGTTATAGTTGAAGTTTTTTCCAATTTTGCAGCAGTTACTGAAATTGGGTTTCGGTTTGAATCTCTTCCCATTTCCTCGACACTTTCCCATACTGCTTTCTTTGAAATCATGTTGAATCTGGAAGTTATCCATTTCCGCACATTCAGAGGTCAAGTTTTCTCTCCAAGTATAAGATTCTTTTTTCTCATATCTCCTTCTTCCCCACTTATCTGCACATTTCTCTTCTCGTATTTCAGTTTTGATTATTTGTGATGGCACCACACTTGGCTCTCGATAATTTTCATTTTTCTGTGCATCAACTGCTCGGGGGAGGAGAAAAAGATATCAGAAACTCTACAACATATAGTTTGCAATCCCCATGACAATCCCTACCCTACACCTATTCCTGGACATCTGGTGGGAGAACAAAAAGATAAATGACAGCATGAATGCTATTTCTTAATTTAAAACATTGGCGTGGCTGCTCAACTCGTATAATTCTGGGTGTCTGACAACAATTTAAATACAGAACATAAGACAACATAATAACTAATGCAGTGTCCTGCAGCCTAGATCTTGACATAATGTGGCATACACCCTTGTGTCAGATGTGCTAAAGCCACAACATACCTATCATTGTAGTATCACTCCAAGAAAAAAATATGGCTAATTAGGACAAGTGAAATAAGCAAAATCATCCTTCTCTGATTATATTCCCAATAGTTCTGCAGTATTGATATAGAAGATCACAAGACTGCTTGTCAACTCTCCAGACCAACTATCTCTAACCAATTCCTTTCTTCTAAATGATACTATGTGTCAAAAGTGAAAACCTGGCAGCTACCTGCCTTATTGTTTTCACATTGTCATTAGAGTAAGGGGCGGGGTGGAGATGAGGCTTCAAATGGGTTAGTTACAGAAACGAAACCTCTCCAGTTCTGCAGACATTTGTTGAGAAAAGATGTAGGGAAACTTTTGAAGGACATTCTAACCGCTGTGAAGAAGATAGCAGACAGTTGTCTAAACAATGAGAATGTGTTTACATGAACTCTGTGGACACCTGGGAGGTTTGGTTGGGAATGTCATTGATATATGCTTTGATTAGATGTCTTGGGATTTTAGAGTTAGTTTTCCTCCACCTATACTATGTCATGTATTCAATAAACCAGTAAGATTTTCAGAAATGGAAGAAATCCTGGACTTTATTTGGATATTCAAGCTGGAGGTTGACACTATGGTACTTAGAAGACCACAGAGGTGGACTGGAATTAATATAAAATGAAAAGAGAAAAGACAAGAAACCTGTCATGAGTCTGACTAATGAAACACTTCAAAGAACTTTCAGGCATGGTTTAACCTAAAAAGCCTTTATTAGTGTAAAAGGAGTGTCAGCACGGCATGGAGAATACCAAGATCTGAATTTCCCTTCCTTTGCACATAACATTCCAGGCATTTCCCCTCCCCTGTTTTGGGGTCATGATTCACATCTTCCAATTAACCTGGAGGGCAAAGATTCACTTCCGTTCCCTTCCGCAGGCTTTTCTCTCCTCTCTCTTTCTCATCTGAATTAACTCTAAAAGTACCAGACAGTTCTACCTATTTTGTCAAAGCAAGAATATTCAATATTAGCAGCGTTGACAAAACCATTTAAACAAGTTCTGCACAGATATCCTAAGCTATAAATAAACAGTCCAATGACTCCTCAGTCTTACTTAATTTTCTTCTAGATAAACCCTTACCTAAAGAGGTTACAATCCTAGACGTCTCCAACATGATTTCTTGGTACAGGGCTTTCTGGTTGGGATCCAGCTGCGACCATTCTTCATTGGTGAAATGAACGTCCACCTCCTCAAAGGACACAGGACCCTGAACGAGGAACAATCTCTATGAGCAGAGTCAGGAAGAATGTGCAAGATCTCTTTTAATCTGCAAATGCTAAAAACATAAGAGTTATAATTCTTAGCTGGACTTTTCCCCAGCTGGATTCAACATGTTATGTGAAAAAACCGTCCCCTGATCTCTCAAGGGGTTGTTACACACACCATCCTCTCCATTCTAAGCGATGTAGGACAGCAGGTTCTCCCTGAAGATTATTAAAGTTATTGTATGTGCATTAACTGTATTCCTGTCTACTGAAAAATTTCATGTGATTGGTTACTATAAATTGGATTCTACCAATTGACAACTCCAGCCCTCAATTGACTTTCTCAGCTAAGCAGGTCCACTCCTGGTAAGTCACAGAATGAGGGACCACTTTATCTCTTTCCTTTATCTTATCCTTTTATCTCTTTTCTAATCCAAAGTGTTAAAAAAACCTGGACATAGGCCAATAGAAAACCACTTGTCTAATGCAGCCCATGGGTTCTCCCTCATTGGAGGCTTTAAGAAGAGACTGGACAGCCACTTGTGGTATAGGGTCTCCTGCTTGAGCAGAAGGTTGGACTAGAAGACCTCCAAGGTCCCTTCCAACTACATTATTCTGTATTCTGTTATTCTGCAATTCCTAAAAGCCAAGATGAAGTCAGGATTGTCTCCAGTCTTTACCTTTTTTTTTAGATCAGCTTAGCTCAGGAAAAAAAGTTCTAACAACAACAATAATAATAATAAAGTTGGAAGGGACCTTGGAGGTCATCTAGTCCAACCCCCTGCTCAGGCAGGAAACCTTATACCATTTCAGACAAATGGCTGTCCAGTCTCTTCTTAAAGACTTCCAATGTTGGAGCATTCACAGCTTCTGGAGGCAGGTCGTTCCACTGGTTAATTGTTCTCACTGTCAGGAAGTTTCTCCTTAGTTCTAGATTGCTTCTCTCCTTGATTAGTTTCCATCCACTGCTTCTTGTCCTGCCTTCTGGAGCTTTGGAGAATAGCTTGACTCCCTCTTCTTTGTGGCAGCCCCTGAGATACTGGAACGCTGCTATCATGTCCCCCCTCGTCCTTCTCTTCGTTAAACTAGACATACCCAATTCCAGCAACCGTTCCTTATATGTTTTAGCCTCCAGTCCCCTAATCATCTTTGTTGCTCTTCTCTGTACTCTTTCTAGACTCTAGAGTCTCAGCATCTTTTTTACATCGTGGTGACCAAAACTGGATGCTGTATTCCAAGTGTGGCCTTACCAAGGCATTGTAAAGTGGTATTAATACTTCTTTGAAAACAAGGAATAATTCTCAATGTATGCCTTTTCTCCTAGAATTATGGTATTTCACTTAATGATGGTTCAAAATGAGAACTGTCTTTGAAAAAGTCACTTAAGATCATTGGAAACAGTCTCACCAATACCCACGGTCACATAATTGCAATTCATGCACTTTGAAACCAGTACACTTTTATGTTTTCTGGCAAAAAAAAGCCATTGGTTAAGTTGGATTCTGTACTTATGACACGTGACTAGCTTAATAATCATGATCTGTTACATAACTGGTTACTCAACTCAATTGGTTACTCAACAGCTTCAACAACCACAGTGTTTTACAATGGAAATTCCTGTCCCAACTGTGATCATAAACTGACTAATTCCTTATATGCTTAGCCTCCAGTCCCCTAATCATCTTTGTTGCTCTTCTCTGTACTCTTTCTAGAGTCTCAACAACTTTTTTACATCACAGTGACCAAAACTGGATGCAGTATTCCAAGTGTGGCCTTACCAAGGCATTGTAAAGTGGTATTAACACTTCACGTGATAATATATTTAATATATATATTTGGACTCCAGCAGTATAACCATTAAAGTTATGGATGCATTTCCAAAACCATCTTGAGACTTAAGCCTTTGGAAGAATTGAGAAGAGTAAGAGTTTGGAAGAGTTGAGACTATGGGAATACTGCAGAGAAGAGCAACAAAGATGATTAGGGGCCTAGAAACTAAAACATATGATGAAAGGAACTGGATATGGCTAGTCTAGTGAAAAGAATCTCCAGGGGAGACATGATAGCAGCGTTCCACTATTTGAAGGGCTGCCACAAAAAAGAAGAGGTCAATCTATTCTCCAAAGCACTCAAACGCAAGACAAGAATCAATGGGTGGAAACTAACCAAGGAAAAAAGCAACCTGGAATTAAGGAGAAACTTCCTGACAGTGAGGACAATTAACCAGTGGAACGGCTTTCCTTCAGAATGTCAACGCTGCTAACATTGAATGTTCTTGCTTTGACAACATATAAAGTTGCAGCCTTTTTCTTTCTTATGCTTTACTCTTAGAATTAGATGATACTGGGGGAGGAGGAGGAATGTGATGGGAGTTAGTTAGACATAACAATATTGTAATAGTGTGTGAATTCAGGGCTTTTGAAATAAGAGATGATTAAGAAATGGCAGGTTGGAGAACAGGAGGGAAAGCCTGCATTTCAATCTAATGTTTGATACTGTGTGCTAAGGGGAGGGGAATCCAGATTTTGGCTTCGACTATGTACGATGCTGAAGCTATGCTGCTCGAATAAAGATTCTTTAAGGTAAACAATGCCTCAAAGTTCTTTGAAGAGTTTCATCTGTTGGAACCATGACACAGAAGTTATGGGTGCTTCATCACTGGAGACTTTTAAGAAAGGTCTAGACAACCATTTGTCTAAAATGGTACAATGTCTCCTGCTCGAGCAGGGGGTTCAACTAGAAGATCTCTAAGATCCCTTTCAACTCTGATATTCTATGTTCTGTGTTCTAAGTCGAGTGTTTATACTTGAATCCTAATTTTCCTGTTCCACATCACTCAGGAACAGCAATATCATAAACGGAGACCCCAGATGAAAATGGAGGTCTCAACTGTTCCCCCATATTAGCTTTTGATCTTTTTTTTCCTACCTGAGCTGAAGGTCCAGCTGTTCTTTCAGCTCCACCAGTACATGGAGATGATTGGATGAATAACGGCGACTCCATTTTGTTCTCTGGGAAAAAGACAAGAGAGCAGAGAAGGGATCAACTCCATATTTTCTAGCTTGAAGCAACAACTTAGTATTTCTTCCTGCCCTGGGGAGGAAACCTCCATCCATCACCCCCTTCTTTTGGCGGTCTTTCATGGGCTCCATCTTGGGATCTAAGAATAAAAAGAGAAGAACACAGCCCCACTATGCACTGGGACACAAACCACAATTGGGCCTCTCTCTTAGCCTTTTGGGCAGGGATACACAGGTATACACAAGTACACTCTTGCCAACCAAAGCATTCACTCAACCGTAATACAGTAGTGGGCAAAATTGTGGAAACCTTTTGGGAAAAGTGTATTTTTGAGATTTGATGGCTAATAACACCACTTTTGGGGGGGGAGTAGTACCATAAAATTATTATCAATGGAAAGATAATTTAATCAAGAATGTAATGCAACAAAATTTGTTCAATTATCTGTACTGTATTCTATGAAAAGTTATAGCCAAATAATCAGAAAAAGGAAGCACAGCTTGCTTAGGTTGATCTCAGGTCGCTTTCCTTCATCTGATGGTAGCCAATGAGCATGAGTGTTTAGGGAGCCAGTCAGGTGTCATCTTGTTTTGGCCATGAGCCAATCAGATCACGGTAGGATTCAGTTATTGATGTCATGTATTGAAGCTGAGAGGAGGACATTTGTTAGTGTGTTATGTGATCGCTATCAAGTTGGTTGGGGTTTTTTGTGTTCTTTCATTTAGTGAGCTTGTAAAACGTAATAAAATTAAAGTAATGGTGCAAAGAGTTGACTGGTTGCCCAGAAAGCCATGTAAAACAGTATTATTAAGTGAGCAAGGCTACAGTTATAAAGAAATTAGAAGAAAAATTGGTGCAAACTTAACCAAAGGTGGCATTACTACTGTACACTTTTCCCAAAAGGTTTCCACAATTTTGACCACCACTGTATATGCTCCCCCTACCCTTGAAAACAACCCGTTCCACATAGACGGACAAATGATGTAATTCTGGCATCCCAGGAACACACTTGCAAGGAAAGCTAGAAAGTTAGAATGATAGAGGGGGTCCAGCAGAGATATGTGTCAGAATTTACTCAAAATTATCTCTCAAGGAAGGCTAAAGATAGGTTACTCCCCTTTCTATCTCTGATGATAAAAGAATGAAGAATAACTAGAATCTCTCTGGAAAATCTCCAACCTTGTAGAATGACCCCGTTACCTAGTGAAGTGTCTTGACACTGACCTTCCTCTTTGTAGAGTCCTCTAAAACATGGCTCCCGAGAGGGATTTGTGGAATTCACCCTTTCCTCAGGACAATTAGTCCCTACCTCCATGAAGGACCTCAGAACCTGAAATTTCGACAAAAAAGAGGTTAAAAGAATATAAAAACTACATTTTCATTTTCAACATGACAAGCGCTGTGTCCTGAAATCAGTGAACAGGGATTATTAAGATGTATCAATCTCCAAAACTGTTAGGGATACATTTAAGAATTCCAGCACATTAAGCTTCCTCCATATTTCCCAAGAGGAACATCTCTCACCTGGTGTCCTCCCTGCTGCTCCTCTACTTGGGTCAGCAGGAAGCCTTCAGCCAGGGCCACCGCCTGGCAACTGGTCTCTGCTCGGCATTCCCGCACCCAGCGCTGCATCTCCCCAGGCAGGACGGTCAGAAACTGCTCCAAGATCACCCGGTCCAACATCTGAGCCTTGGTGTGCTTCTCGGGCTGCAACCACCCCCAGCAAAGGCGGTGAAGGCGGCTGCAAAGCTCTCGTGGTCCCTCAGCCTCCTGAAAGAGGCTGTTCCTGAAGTGCCAGTGCTGAATCTCAGAACTAAGAGCTTCCTCCAGGATCTTCTGCCCAGGTCCTGCCCAGACCTCCTCACAGCTTCCAAGTTGAGCAGCAGCAGGGCCTTTTCCCACTCGCTTCCCAGCTGGCTGGTTTGCATCCATTTCCAGTCTCTTCTCTGACAGGGATCCAGAAGGGCCCTGTGGATCTCCTGAGTCTGGAAAGGTTTTTTCAGTCCCGGGATCTGAGGGAGTTGCCCAGAGAATCCCGGAGAAGATTTTCAAGCCATTCAGCTCTCGAGAGGCCTCCAGTTTTTACATCTGGGGTGGAAAAGGAAAAGAAATTTCAGGAATTACACAGACTGTTCTCATTCAGAAACTGAAAGTTTCATCAAATTCAGGACAGTTTGGAGAGGGGCAAAATCCTATTGTTTCAGTCTCAGTGGAAGGTGTCTCCCTCCTTCCCATCAAACTCTTGACATACAGCCCCCCTTCTCCAATTCAGGGATGGTCTTCTCTGGAGGTGCTGTTCAGCTCCACTGAGAAAAACTCCTGGGGGTCTTTTCAATCCCTCCCCCAAAAGCTTGAAAGGGGTCCGTTTGCAGAGGGTGGAGGAGCGCCAGGCAGGGAAGCCCCCCCCCCTTGCCAAAACTCTTTTTTTGCATGGAAATGCTGGGAAGCAAACCTGGTTTATCCACATGTGAGCAGGTGGCTCCTTTAGCCTTCCCCCAGCTATTTCCTTCCCCGGGGAAACTCGGGGTTGGGGGTCCCCTTCCTGCCCGCTTCCCCTCCCCAGATTCCCAGGTCACAGCTCACAGCCGCTCCTCCTCAGCTGGGCAGACGTGGCGGAGCGTGCGCAATGGCGCTCAGCCACTCGACATTGAGGCGGGCGCCCCCTATGGATCCCTCTCCGATTGTCTTCTCCGCAGCTTTGCGGGATCGACCCGGGATCCAAAGCAGATCCCAGCAATGATTGTCTCCCCCCTTTCCCACCCCCCCATGATCCAGACCGACTAGTCACCGGATTGATTCCTTTCTTCTAGCTGAAACTGTGGCAGTTAGAGGCCTGGCATTAATAGCAGGGGGTTGGACTAGAAGACCTCCAAGGCCCCTTCCAACTATTCTATTCTATTCTGTTCTACTCTAAGATGCAAAAGAATCATTTTAACAAGATCAGCACAACCTCACAGGGCGGTTGTTCTGAAGTTCGCCGCCTTGAATTGCTTACAGGGTAGCAAAACGGGGAATAAATAAATAAATAAATAACCTGCTTGAATTTGCAATGCAAAAAAACCCTCCCTCTCCCTTCCCCGAGGCTTTTCCCAGGAAAGGTCTATGGAGATTCTCCGTCCTCCAGGTCCTGGTTGTCCCAAAGATGGGAGGCAACTGGACTTTCTTGCTTTTCTTTGAAGACGTTTCGCTTCTCCTCCAAGGAGCTTCTTCAGCTCCAACTAATCCTTCCATTCCCCACCATCCGGTCAGAGTTGAACAGAACTCTCTCTCTGCCTCCTTTAGTCCCTGCGATTTCTTTGCCGCCTGCGGATATGAAGGGGTTACAGCAAGCGAGCGCGGAGTCCTAGAGAGGCCAGTCCTCAGAGCGAGCGAGGCTGTCCCTCCCACCTCTGGGCGCCTGGCATTCGTGTGGGAGGGCGGGGCTGAGGGTGTGGATGGGGGAGCACTCCGGGTCACGTGAGCCTGGCGAGAGCCAATGGCAGGAGAGAAGCACCTGTCAGGTTTGGGCGCGAAGGGAGTTGCTGGGTCTCTTCAGCTGCTTCTGTGCTGGGCGGGAATCTCCTTCTCCCTGAGGAAAGACTGACTGACAGACACGCGCGCGCGCGCGCACAAGCACACAGAGAGAGAGAGAGAGAGAGAGAGAGAGAGACACTTCGCCC
>BFFQ01003676.1:50770-62980 GCA_003402635.1 Protobothrops flavoviridis
AAAAAAAAAAAAAAAAGCATGGAGGTGTTTTTAGTAACGAAGCAACTCCTTCAGGTCAGGGAACCCAGGATTGTCTCTCTTTGGGCTGGTGCAGCCTCTCTTCTCCCAGGAGGAAGTTATGATTGTGAGGGTGTTTTGTTTGTGTGTCAATCAATGTTTTGCTTTGGGCCAGTGCAGCCTCTCTTCTCCCAGGAGGAAATTATGAGCGTGAAGATGTTTTGTTTGTGTGTCTGTGTGTCAGTCAATGTTTTGCTTTGGGCCAGTGCAGCCTCTCCTCTCCCAGGACAAAATTATGAGTGCGAGTATGTTTTGTTTGTATGTGTGTCTGTCAGTCAGTCAGTCAAAGTGTCAGCACTTTGGGCCGGTGCAGCCTCTCCTCTCCCAGGAGGAAATTATGAGTGTGTGTTCTGTCTGTCAGTCTTTTGTTTTGGGCCAGTGCAGCTTCTCCCAGGAGGAAATTATGAGTGCGAGTGTGTTTTGTTTGTGTGTTTCAGTTTGTCTGTCTGTCTTTCTTTTCTCAGGGTGAGGAGGGAGATTCGCGCCCAGCAGAGAAGCGGCTGAGGCGACCCAGAGACTCCCGTTTCCCGCCAAAACGTGACGGGCACGTCTCTCCCGCCATTGGAGCTCACGTGACCCGAAGGAGTCACCGCTCCCCTCCGCTCCGCCCCCTTCTAACGCCAAAAGCCTAGGGTAGAAAGGGGCAGTTTCTCCCGCTCGCAGGGCGACTGAGCATGCGCGTCATCGCGGGGGGGGAGAGAATAGTCGCCGAATCCCCGACCTCTCTAGGACACAACTCTCTCGCTGTAACTCCTTCATCCCCTCAGGCGGCAGAGAAACCGCCGTAGCGTCTGGAAGGCGGGGCGGCAGATCCGCTCGTGGGAAGGGGAAGCGGGACGGGCTTGGTCAGGGTCAGCCTTCCCACTCCTGGAGGCGGGAGAGTCCGGGGGCCCTTTGTATGCGCGGGCCAGCCAGGGGGCAACGAAGGCACCCCCTCCCAAAGGAACCTTCTGGGCCAGGAGGGAAAATGGCCTCCCTGCCCCCCTCTCAGCAGGGAGGGGCAGTGGATGGAGGCTTCTTGCCCGCCCAATGAGGCGACCCCCCCGCAAACAATCTGGCTTTTATCTGGCCGTCCGTACATCCCACCAGGGGGCGCTCTCGCTGCCGGGCTCTTGGAGCGCCACTGCGCATGCTCCGCGCCCGGCCTCTTATCTGAGAAGGGCCGGCTGTGAGTTCAGCCCTGGGAATCTCTTGGCTGGGGGAGAGGGAGGGGAGGAGGTGTCCCGCGACCCAGTCTCCCCAGGGGAGGAGAAACAGCTGGATTGCCAATGCCCAGGTTTGGAAAGGGGCACACACACACACACACACACATATTCCTGCTTTTGGCTGTGCATGCAACCCTAGTGAGGGGAAATGTTGGGGAGGGTTCGCACTGCATTAACCAGATTTGCTTCCCAGCTTTTCTAGCCAAAAAAAAGAAACAAGAATCTGGGGAAGGGGCTTTCCTGCAATGGCTCTTCCATTCCTGCGAACGGTCCCATTTCAAGTTTTTTTGCTGGGCAGGTTGGAAAGACAACCAAGACACCTCCAGATGGCCTCAAGGACTCTCTAAAAGAATGCAAATGACCAGCTGTCTGCAAGGAGTATAAATACTTCCATTTCGCCACTATCCAGTCAGAGCCACCATCCACTTCTTGGATGAGAAGTGAAAGGTCTTCAAAGAACAAACAAGAAAGTCCAGTTGCCTCTTGAAAAAGCACCTTTGGGAAAACCATGATCTGGAGGACTGAGAATCTCCATAGACAAGACACCCAAGAGTTTTTCTGCTGCCAGAGGAGTTGAACTGTGCCTCTGCAGAAGACCCTCCCCATAATGAGGGCTGGTCTTTGATGGGGTGTGTCTTTTCACCAAGCCTGATTTTGATTAAAATGTCACAGTTTTTGAAGGAAAACATACTGTGATTGATTACTTTTCCATCTCACATGTAAAAGCTGGATGCCACTCGAGAGCAGAATCCTTCTGGTTCTCTGTAAGAGAAGAGACTGGAAATGGATGGAGACCAGCCAGCCTGGAAGAAAGTGGGAAAAGGTCCCGCTGCTGCTCAACCCTGTGGGGAGATCTGGGCAGGAGCCAGGAAGAAGATCCTGGAGGAGGATCAGGAAGCCCTCAGTTCTGAAATCCAGCATTGGCGCTTCAGGAACAGCTTCTTTCAAGAGGCCGCAGGACCACGAGACCTTTGCAGCCACCTTCACTGCCTTTGCTGGGGGTGGTTGCAGCCCGAGAAGCACACCAAGGCTCAGATATTGGACCGAGTGATTTTGGAACGGTTTCTAGCTGTCCTGCCCAGAGAGATGCAGCACTGGATGCGGGAATGCCGAGTGGAGACCACTTGCCAGGCGGTGGCCCTAGCTGAAGGCTTTCTGCTGAGCCTGGCGGAGGAGGAGGAACAGGGAGGGTGCCAGGTGAGAGACACTCCTCTTAGGAAATATGGAGGGATCTTAAAGTATAGGTAGTCCTTGAGTTACAGCAGTTCATTTAGTGACTGTTCCAAATTACAATGGCAATAAAAAAAGTGACTGATGACCATTTTTCACATTTATGACTGTCGCAGCATCCCCTCGGTCACGTGATTTACATTCCGATGCTTGACAACTGGCTCACATTTATGATGGTTGCAGTGTCCCGGAGTCCTGTGATCTCCTTTTGCAACCTTCTGACAAGCAAAGTCAAATGGGGAAACCAGATTCACTTAACAACCATGTTACTAATTTAAGCACTGCAGTGATTCACCTGTGTGGTGAGAAAAGTTGTAAACTGGGGTAAAACTCAACACATTTCTCAGCAACATAAATTTTGGGCTCAGTTATGGTCGTAAGTCGAGGACTACCTGCAATTGAAATCTTAATTGTCTTACTAAGAATTTTGGAGATGAATAATGCAATGAGATGGTTATAGAACCTTATTAGCAACATTGCTCCTGTGTTTGTCCAAACACCATATTTGGAGCAATTCTTCCATCCTCTTCCAGTCCAAATTATGGACACAAAGGTCTAGCAATATTGTGGGCAGAAATTTGAAATCCCAGTTCTTGTTTCTTAACTCTGTTTCTTTGCTTATACTTCAGGTTCTGAGGTCCTTCCTGGAAGTGGGCACTAATTGTCCAGACAGAAGCACACGTCCCTCTCAAGGGCCATGTGGCAGAGTGATCTCCAAGCAGGAAAGTCAATCTCAGGATGCCTCACTTGGTAAGGGAAGGCCATTCTACATAGCTGGAGGCTTTCTAGAGATATTCCAATTTTTCTTAATTCTCTCTATCCTCTTGTGTCTAGTCGTTGGACTTACTAGAAGGCCACCCAGCAAGAAAGAAACTTGAAGGCTTAAGTCCATCAAAGGATTTCCCTCACTTCATTCCACATGCTATCTTTTGATGATCTCTGCTTGACAAAAACTGACTCTTTTGGGGGGTTGGTCCTGGATTGCATTCTGCCTACATCATCCTGAGATACTTCTGTTTGTTCTCAGTGATGCAGACAGAAGCAACCTGTTTTCAGCCTTCCTTGATAGATAATTTCAAGTAAATTCTGACACATATCTCTATTGGACCATCTCCAACAACATCTGTCCTTGCAGGCGTGTTCCTAGGGGGCCACAATTTCATCATTCACATAGAACAGGATTGTTTCAGCCTGCAGGGGTTGGGGGAGCATCTACCATGGTTGAGTGAATGCCTTGATTACCAAAAGTATACTTTTTTGTCTTGTTGGTGACCAAAAGCTTAGGAGAGACGTCCAATTGGGTTTGTTTCCCAGTGCATGCTGTGGATGTGGTCTTTTCTTCTCCTTTTATTCTGGGCTCTCAAGATGGAGCCCGTTAAAGGCAACTGAAGGTGGAGGCTAGGATAGAGGTTTCTTCTGCAGGACAGGAAGCCTTTAAGCTAGAAAAAATGGAGTTAATCCCCTTCCAGCTTCCATTCCATCTCTCTCCTTTCCAGGGAACAAAATGGAGTCACTATTATTCATTCAATCGTCTCCTGGTACTCGTGGAACTGAAAGAGCAGCTGCACCTTCAGCTCAGGTAGGAAGGGAAAGATCAGGGGCTATTTTGGGGGAGCAGTGGGAGACATCCAGTTTCATTTTGGGTCTCAACATACGATACTGCTGTTCACGAACAACTCAGGATAGGGAAATTAGAATTCAAATTAGTGATCATTCACATTCCACCTGCCTCCCAAGATTGTTTTGGAAATGTATTGAATTCTTTGGTGATTATATCCTGCTGGGCTCGAATGCCACCTGGCAGTTCATACTATAAAACGTAAAAATGAAGAAAAAAAACCTAACAGACATAATGACAATCTCCTCTGGAACAATGCCACCTTTGATCATTTTTGGAAGGTCAATAAAAAGCTGCCAACTTAATTTGCGGAATTGCAGTGGAATAAAAGATCTACAGTGAGAGTTGTTCCTTCTTTTCAACATCAGATTTTTCTCTTCTGGGCATTAAGGAGGTTTACAAAAATGAGTAAAGACTGAAGATACTCATGACTCCAGCTTGGCTTTTAAAGAACTGAATCTATGCTAGTGTTTGGTTATAATATAGAAGTGATTTTACATTGGCCTCTTCCCAAATTTTTCAGTTTAAGGGTATTAAGTGGTCCCTTATCCTGTGACTAACCAGGACTGAACCTGGGAAGATCAACTGTGGGAACCTGAACTTGCCACTAGCTGAGGCCCAATTTACAATGGTTAATAACACGAAATCAGGAATACAGTTAATACACATATAACAGCTTTGATCATCTTCAGGGAGGGTCTGCCATATTATATGGCCTAGAGGGAGAAAATGATCCCCTGATCCTTGAGATCAGGAGATAGGTAGTTTTATAATATAACATGTTGAGTCCAGCTGGGGAAATATCTATTTAAGAATTATAACTGTGTGTTTTCTGGATTTGCAGATTAAATGAGATCTTGCAAATTGAGTCTCTTCACAGGAATTCTTCCTCCTTCAGGATCCTGTATCCTTTGAGGAGGTGGCCATTCATTTCACCAGTGAAGAGTGGTCACTGCTGGATCTCAACCAGAAAGCCTTGCACCAAGAAGTCATGTTGGAGACGTGTAAGATCATGGCCTTTTTAGGTAAGGGCTCCTCTGGGGGGAAATTAAGTCAGAGCGAGGAGTCACTAGGTAGTTTATATACATTTTAGGAGATCTGTGCAGATCTTATTAACATTATTTCATCTCTTTTCTCTTTTGTTTTAATTGCAGTTCACCTCTGCAAAATTCTAAGTACCACAATTTCAATTAGAAGAAAGGGATCAGTGGTGACCAGTCAGTCTGGACATGTAGTCTTGGAATTGTCTTTGGGCCCTGTGTCAATACTGCAGAAGTGCTGGGAAGATAATCAGGGAGGGGATGTTTTTGCTTATTTCAGTTGTCCCAATCAGCACTATGTTTTCTCTTGCAATGATATTGAGATTACATCTATGTTGTGGCATTAGAAGCAACGTAAGTGAATCACATACGTTGCTCAAATAATTGTAGATGCAATATCACGAAGACCAGGGCAACAGAAAATTGTATTGGTTATTTTTATTTTGTGTTCTTTTTTTAAAAAAATTGTTAAGCGCCCAGAATGATACGAGGTGAGCAACCACACTAGTCTTTTAAATTAAGAAATATTCAGGGAGTCATTTCCCTTGTGCTTCCCCTGCAGATGCCCAGGAACAGATATAGGACGTGTCATGGGGACAGCAAATGGTGTGTTATATATATTTTTGATGTCTTTTTCTCCCCCTCAAGGAGATGATGAGCCGAAAAATGAAAATGACCAAGAGCCAAGTATGTTGACATCACAAATAATGAAAATTAAAATACTAGAAGAGTTATCTGCAAAGAAGTGGGAAAGGAAGAGATATGAGAAAAAACAATCCTATTTGGAGAGAAATTGGAGAGAAAAGGCGAGTTTTGAATGTGCCAAAAAAAATCTCTTCCTGACCCAATGTGATTGCAAAGAAATCAGTACAGAAAAGTGTCATGGAAGTGGGGAAATAGCTCAAGCAAAACTCAGTTTCAGTAACAACTACAAAACTGTAAAGAGTCTCATCGATAATAGTACTATTATTTCTGATAAAATGGTCCATGCAAGAGAGAAGTCTTACAAATGCATGGACTGTGGAAAAAGCTTTAGGTGGAGAAGTAATCTAACTGCCCATAAAAGGATCCATTCTGGAGAAAAACCCTTTAAATGCCTAGAATGTGAAAAAAGCTTCCGTATGAACAGTTCCCTTATTTTTCATAAAAGGATCCATATGGGAGAGAAGCCCTATAAATGTGAAGAGTGTGGGAAGAATTTCACCACAAGCAGTGAGCTTACTTCCCATAAAAGGGTCCACACAGGAGAGAAACCCTATAAATGCCTGGAGTGTGGAAAGAGCTTCAGTCATAATGGTTCCCTTACTTCCCATAACAGGATCCATTCAGGGGAAAAACCATATAAGTGTGTTGAGTGCGGAAAAAGCTTCAGTATGAACAGTTCATTTACTTTTCATAAAAGGATCCATACGGGAGAGAAACCCTTTAAATGCGTAGAGTGTGAGAAGCGCTTTAGCACAAGTAGTGAGCTTTCTTCCCATAATAGAGTGCATACAGGAGAGAAGCCTTACAAATGCACAGATTGTGGAAAAAGCTTCAGTCATAGTAGTTCTCTTACTTCCCATAAAAGGATGCATTCAGGGGAAAAACCATATGAATGCAAGGACTGTGGAAAAAGCTTTACTACGAACAGTTCCTTTACTCTGCATAAAAGGATCCATACAGGAGAGAAACCCTATAATTGTCTAGAATGTGGGAAAAGTTTCAGTCACAGTGGTTCTCTTACTTCCCATAAACGGGTCCACACAGGAGAGAAACCGTATAAATGCACAGACTGTGGAAAGAACTTTAGAAATAGCAATCACTTGACTACCCATAAAAGGATCCATTCAGGGGAAAAACCCTATAAATGCAAGGACTGTGGAAAAAGCTTCAGTATGAACAGTTCATTTACTTTTCATAAAAGGATCCATACAGGAGAAAAACCATATAAATGCCTAGAATGTGGAAAGGGCTTCAGTCACAGCGGGTCCCTTGCTTCACATAAAAGGGTTCATACAGGAGAGAAACCCTATAAATGTAAGGACTGTGGAAAGAGCTTTAGCAACAGTAGTCACTTAACTTCCCATACAAGGATCCACTCGGGGTTGAAGCCATATATATGCAGGGAATGTGGGAAGAGTTTTATTTCAAGCAGCTCCCTTGCTAATCACATTAGTATTCACACAGGAGAAAAACTATATAAATGTACAGAGTGTGGGAAGAGTTTCAGGTTGAAAACTCACTTAACTTCCCACAAAAGGGTCCACACAGTGGAGAAACCATACGAATGCATAGAGTGTGGAAAGATCTTCAGTCATAGTGGTTCACTTACTTCCCATAATAGGATCCATACAGGGGAGAAAAAATACGCATGCATGATGTGTGGAAAAAACTTCAGGTGGAGGAATCAACTTACTTCCCATAAAAGGATGCATACAGGGGAAAAACCTTATAAGTGCATAGAGTGTGGAAAAAGCTTCAGTATGAACAGTTCGCTTATTTCTCACAAAAGGGTCCATACCGGAGAGAAACCTTATCAGTGTATAGATTGTGGGAAAAACTTCAACACAAACAGTGACCTTAGTTCTCATAAACGGGTTCACACAGGAGAGAAACCCTTTCAATGTATAGAATGTGGAAAGAGCTTCAGCATGAATAGTTCCCTTACTTGTCATAAGAGGATCCATACCGGAGAGAAAAAATATGTATGCATGGTGTGTGGAAAGGACTTCATGTGGAGGAATCAACTTACTTCCCATAAAACGATGCATACAGGGGAAAAACCTTATAAATGCAAGGACTGTGGGAAAATCTTCAATATGAACAGTTCCCTTACTTCTCATAAGAGGATCCACACCGGAGAGAAACCCTATAAATGTATAGTGTGTGGGAAGAACTTCGGCACAAGCAGTGACCTTTCTTCCCATAAGAGGACCCACACAGGAGAGAAACCCTTTAAATGCTTGGAGTGTGGAAAGTGCTTTAGTGCGAACAGTTCCCTTACATCTCATAAAAGAACCCATACAGGGGAGAAACCCTTTCAATGCACAGAGTGTGGAAAGAGGTTCAGTATGAATAGCTCCCTTACTTCTCATAAAAGAATTCATACTGGAGAAAAGCCATATTCATACATAGAGTGTGGGAAGAACTTCAGTACAAGTTGTAATCTTACTTCACATAAAAGAATCCACAAGGAGCATCCGTAGCATTGCTCTGAATGTGGAAATTCTTTTGTGAAAACAGTTCCCTTACAACCATATGTTCAGAGATAGTTATGTTGACAGCGCTGAATGATGGGACTCATCATCCTTGCCTGACATAGCTGGTGCAGCACTTCTGGGTTCATGTGAACAAAATTCCGACTGTTGGCAATCTGTCTGCCCTTACAATAAACAGTGGTTCCATTGCAGCAGCCTCTTTGATATCTTTCCTCAATGCTGCCTTGTTGGGTTCCACACCCTCCTCATTTCCCATCAGAGCTCATGCCACTTGCCTTTTCTGTAGATCTTCACAAAGCAGCTGATTTATTGACTGGTCTTCCTACATGGAGATTGCATTGGCCCATCTCTGAAGAAGGCCTAAGGCCTGCAAGAACCCTGTTGATTGGGAAATGGAATATGAGGTTCCTTGGGGTGAGAGAGAGTGGAGGCAGGCCACATGTGAGCTGCGGGAGGTTCTGCAGCATGAGCCTAGGTGTGTTCTAGTTCTCCCAGGACAACCACCTCTTGAGACACCCTATGCTCCACTTAACGACCACAATGTAGAGAAGATTGGTTGCATTATGCAAGATGAACATGTGGTGCCTTAATAAACGACCATTGCAATTTACAACTATAATGGCAGCCTTCATTACGATCATAAATTTTGGTCTACCTGTACTTCTCATACAAGGATTCATAAGAAAAAAATGCATGGATGGTGTGTGGAAAGGACCTCAGGTGGATCATGAGCTTCCCATAAAAGGATCCACATGGAGAAAACTTTAGGGACTGAGATAACCTTAATTCCTGTAAACAATCCACTGTAATATCAAATATATACAGTAAAGGCAGAGCTTCACTCAAGAATTGCCAACTGATATGTATTAAAAGGCTTCATATGAGGGAAGTTCAATGTAAGCATGTAGTGTGGGAAGGGCTTCAAGTGCATTTCTTTAAGACCTTGAAGTAGTTTTTTTTTTTTTTTACTCCTGGTACTACTAGTCCCTGCAGATTTTTGGCCAAGGCTTTTCCAAAGTGTTTGCCATTGCCGCCATTGTAGGGCTGAGAGAATGTGACAGGCTCAAAATTACCCAAATGGATTCATGCCTAAGGTGAGTATCCTGGTTACTAGCTTGTGCCTTAACCACTCCACCAAACTGGCTCTTTCAAGTGGAATAGAAATTTTATTTTCTGTAAATATGCTATTGGAGGTATATGTGAGGAAAACATTAGAACACATAGAATGTGGGACAAGTTTGAGAAGGAAGTGTCCACTTGGGAGAGGAATCTATAAATAGCAAGAGCACATAGACTTATATACCGCTTCATAGTGCTTTACAGCCCTCTAAGCAGTTTACAGAGTCAGCATGTTGCCCCCAGCAATCTGGGTCCTCATTTTATCGACCTCGAATGGAAGGCTGAGCCAATCTTGAGCTGTTCAGAATCAAACTCCTGGAGTGAGCAGTGAATTAGTCTGCAGTACTGCATTCTAGCCACTGCACCACCACGGCATAAATGCAAGGAGGATGGCAAGAGGATAAGCAAGAACAGATTCCTTAATTTCCATGGTAATGTCCGCATGGGAGAAACCTAGAAATATATGTCTGGGAGAAGAATTAAAGAGGAGGAGTCTTAACAACTTCAGTACAAGGAGCTCTTTTATTTCCTAAAAAAAGGTTTGCATACGAAATATAGAATAAATACATGGAATGCAAGGAGAGTCAGCCTGCTGACCTGTCTTATTTCCCATAAAAGGATCCACATTTAAGAGTCAAGTAAGTACAAGGATCATGTGAAAAGACGTAGTTTTCCTTTCAGAGGATTGTCCAAGGAGAAACTGAATAATGTATAGATTATGGAAAAAGCTCCCAGGATAGATTTCTTAATGCCAAAAGTATTACCTAGTCCAGCAGTCCCCGACCTTTTGGGATGATTTTCCATGGATGGCAGGCATGGTTTCACGTGCTACTTAGATCCTGCACATGCACAAATGAAGTTTCACTCGAGCAGCCTGGCAGGGGTTAGGGACCTCTGACTTAATCTGTTTAGTCTGGCTCATGAGAATTTTTTATTCTACTGTCCCAGTCATTATGCAAAATCTCTCAAAATCTCTACCTGGTCAAGCGGGTTTATTTTGGCTGAAGTAATATCTGAAGCAAGTCGTATCAGGTTCTAGGCTTTGTAGAGAGCTGGCATATGCAAGCAAGGCAGAGAAAAATGTATGTTTGTATTTTTAGTTCTACTTGTGTTATAAATATTGGGACTTCAACATTACTGAAGTATTTAAATTCATATAATCCAATGTGCATAACTGTTGTTTAGCAGGAAAAAAATCATCTGATTGTTTATATGTACATGCTTGTTTAGCTTAGTAGATCTCTGGGTGCAAAATTGCATTAATCCTGCTGAAAGAAGTGTAGCCAGTGAGTTAATGATTGTCTCTTGAGGATTGCTGATGCCTTTTTACTTTGAAAATGGTTTTATTGATCCAACAGTGTATCACATGAGCAATTTTTTAAAAAAGAGTTTGATCAAGTTATTTCTCTTTATGTCTTCATTTCCTACATAACCAGAACTATATTTTCTAATCCATTCAAGGGAATTGTTATGGATTTTTTTTTGT
This sequence comes from Protobothrops flavoviridis, assembly GCA_003402635.1. Taxonomy (NCBI): domain Eukaryota; kingdom Metazoa; phylum Chordata; class Lepidosauria; order Squamata; family Viperidae; genus Protobothrops; species Protobothrops flavoviridis. The sequence goes on from BFFQ01003676.1 coordinate 61,726, forward strand.
TAGATTCCAAAACCACTGCATTTCTCAATTTTTTCAGTGGTACTTACAGTGTTGCGGTATTAGTTTAAGCAGATAGGTCAATCCTATTGAAATTTTAGGGGACCACAGCATGGCAAATAGGAGAAAACTCCTCTTACTGGCATGATTGTGACTGCACTTGTTATCTTAATACAGCTTTAAAAAAACATTTTGGTATGTCCGGTTATTAACTATTTCTCATTTTGAAGGGTTAATGCAATAAATTATTGGAAACAGTTTTTGATCAGTGTAAATGATGCCCCTACTAAATATACATTGAAGAAAACTAAAGGAAGAAGCCAGATGAATATGTGGGAGAAATTTTAGTGAGGGGGAAGGAGTGGAATAGATTTAGAAGATGCTAGAAAGAGGTGGAATGATTTCAGATCCGACTCAGTATCAAAGGATTCACACTGTGCAGATGATGATGATGCACAGAAATCTATGGAATATTAGAAAAGCATTAGCAAAGCAGTTATTCAGTCAGTAAGTTATGTCTGACACTTCACAACCCTATAGCACGCCAGGCTCCCCTGTCTCCTGGATTTTGCCAAAATTCATGCCTATTGCATCAGTGATACTATTTAACCATCTCATCCTCTGCCATCCCCTTCTGCTTTTGCCTTCATCTTTCCCAACATCAAGGTCTTTTCCAAGGAGTCCTGTCTTATTACGTGGTCAAAATATTTGAGCTTCAACAGTTTTCCTTCCGAAAAATAGTCAGGGTTGATTTCCTTCAGGATTGACTGATTTGATCTCCTTGCAAGGGACTCTCAAAGAGTCTTCTCCATCACCAGGAAAGCAGATCTGCCTATAAATGAAGCAACAAAGGGAGAGAAAACACATCATGTGAATTACCTTCTGAAAATTAGGATCTTAAGTGAACTACGAAGCTTAGTCTCACTAATAACAGAATAATGAAGAGCTGATGATTGAACTGTGATATTGATGTCAATTGCATTGACCTCTCCTTGTTTTGGGCCATGTGCATCCTTGCTGGCCTTTTTGAGTTTTTGCAATTCTCTGAAGTGAACCCATCTCTCCCCCCCCTTGACTTTGTTGGAAGCTGTCTGGGAACGTTGCAAATGATCACATGACCTCAGGATGCTGCAACTATCCTAAATAATGCTGGTTGCCAAGTGCCCAAATTTTGATGTGACCGTGGGGATGCTACCAAGGTGAATCCAACATAACTCACATCCATGGAGATTCTCAGTCATCCAGCTCATGGTTGTTC
>BFFQ01003678.1:4219-29613 GCA_003402635.1 Protobothrops flavoviridis
ACAAGACCCTGGAGATGCTGCAACATTCCAGCTGATTGGCACTTCTTCTGGGCTCAGCGGAAGCGCCAGGATCAGCGCCGAGCTCCAGCTGGAGCCTGGCGCTGATTCTGGCGCTTCCACTGAGCCCTGACAGCCCCAAAGAAGCACCGATCAGCTGGAAAGCGGCACTGATCCTGGCGCTTCCGCTGAGCCCTGACAGCCCTGCAGCTCCAGCCATCTCTCACTCAGGCTTGTGCGGTGCTGCCACCGGTTCAGCTCATTCCCCTCCCCCGCTACCACTTTTCTAGGATGATCGCGTACCACCTGCCAGGTGCCAATGTACCACAGGTGGTGCCCGTACCACTGGTTGAAAAGCCCATCACTGCCATACAGCATTAACTCTCAAGCTTCCTCCTTCCGTTATATATTCAAGATGGACAGTATTTAATATTTATTGTTATGTATATGTAGGGGTATGGGTCTATACATATGTTGAATATAGTATGTTTAGGTGTGTGTCATGTATGTGTTTCACTTTGAGAACGGGCAACTAAATTTCATTTTTGATGTGTGCCGTTGTGCCCACAATAAAAAAATGACAATAAAGGTTATCTTATCTTATCTCTGTGTGCCGTTCCCTTCATTCATCTCCTTTTTTTCTGCCTGGAGTTACAGATTCTGGAGATGATCACTGAACATCCCATGAGGAGGAGAGACCTATCCGATCCCCCTCAGGAGCTGCTTCCCACTGTCCCCTCCCAGAATGACCAAAGTTGGGACACCCCTCGAGGTAAGGGAGAGGGTTCCTTCCAAACCACATACATAAAGTTTCCCAGAGAGTCTGTAGCTCTCTCTTCTTCAGTGGATCCTCTTGAGTGTGTTATCTCCCCACATTTTACTAATTTTGCTTCCGCAAAATTTTTGTCTCCCTCTTAGGGAACAGAATAATGTCGCTGGTCTTTGTAGGGGCATCTCCTTTTTCTGTTGGCGCTGAGACAGCAGCTGGATCTCCAGTTCAGGTAGCAGCTTAATTCTTATCTTCCAGCCTGCGAGTGGCTCCCAGCAGGAGCACGTTCCGCAGGAATCCAGTGAGAAGCTGAAAGTGGCTTGTCTTTCATGTGCCTATTGATGACAGCCAGACAGATCCTGGGATGGGCTCTTCAAAACGCTCATGAAGGTGTTGTATTGACCTTGGGGTCTGGTCCCACAGGCCATAGGGCTGAAATGTCAGAGAGGACTTCCCCGCCCCTGCCTGCACACACCAGGAAGAACTGGAGCCAGGGATGGGTGGAGTGTCCAGAACCCATCTGCCAGTGGATCTAGAAGGAAACGGGGGTTTCTTTCACTGAATGGACCTGAAATTCCCGCAGGAAACAATCACGTTGATAATAAGTCTGGCTGTCAATTTTCTTGCAAAAACGTTGCCTTGTTTAATTCGCTTCAAAGGTCCATTTTTAGGGTTTGTGAACAAATGGACCTTTTTCTGTTAATTGGGAGTATAGGTTTCCTGTTTCAGGGTCTGGTGTCCTTCGAGGAGGTGGCTGTGGATTTCTCTGAGGAGGAGTGGGCTCAGCTGGATCCTCATCAAAAGGCTCTCCACGGAGAAGTCATGCTGGAAAATTCCAGGAATGTGGCCTCGCTGGGTAAGAGCCCTCCTGCACTATGAATTCCAGGGCTTTGTTGATGCAAAGAGAAATCATGAGCCCAAATTACGGTCAGTTTCCCATCTGTATAAGGAGAAGGAAGAACGAAAAGTTTAGCACATTGTCTTATTTCAAAATGCAAACTTCTAAAGAGTTTAATTCCGTCTGTATCTCTCTTTCCAAATTTTCCTTCGAACTTTGCTCTTCATAAATTGTTAGTCTATTAAAACCTCTAGCCTTTTGAACATCTATTAAATTAAGGTAAGCCATATTTTTAATACAGTACAGAAGGTTTTCTGTAGTCTGTCATATCTATTAAGGAACAGAGATCAGAGATTGGGAATAGTAAATAAACCAAATATTACAATAAAGCGAGACACAGGAATTATTATTTTTTGTTTCCCAGTGTTCACAAAATTATGCTCAGGCTATTATGTAGACTTGGACTTATGGTGACAATTGGGAATGGAACTGCTGTTGCTAAGTGATACCTTGCTCAATAGTAGTAAATGTGAGAGGGATCTCGAAGTCCTAGTGGACAATCACTTAAATATGAGCCAGCAGTGTGCTGCAGCTGCCAAAAAGGCCAACACAGTGCTAGGCTGCATTAACAGAGGGATAGAATCAAGATCACGTGAAGTATTAATACCACTTTACAAGGCCTTGGTAAGGCCACCCTTGGAATACTGCATCCAGTTTTGGTCACTACGATGTAAAAAAGATGTTGAGACTAGGAAAGAGTACAGAGAAGAGCAACAAAGATGATTAGGGGACTGGAGGCTAAAGCATATAAGGAACGGTTGCTGGAATTGGGTATGTCTAGTTTAATGAAGAGAAGGACGAGGGGGGACATGATAGCAGTCTTCCAGTATCTCAGGGGTTGCCAGAAAGATGAGGGAGTCAAGCTATTCTCCAAAGTGCCTGAGGGCAGGACAAGAAGCAATGGATGGAAACTAACCAAAGAGAGAAGCAACCTAGAACTAAGGAGAAACTTCCTGACAGTTAGAACAATTAACCAGTGGAATAACCTGCCTCCAGAAGCGGTGAATGCTCCAACAGTGGAAGTTTTTAAGAAGAGACTGGACAGCCATTTGTCTGAAATGGTATATGGTTTCCTGCTTGAGCAGGGGGTTGGACTAGAAGACCTCCAAGGCCCCTTCCAACTTTTATTATTATTATTATTATTGTTGTTGTTGTTGTTGTTATTACTATTATTATTATTAAAATGAATTGTGTCTGATGTTATGATCGCTTTTGCTGCAGTCGTTAAGCAAATCACTGTGGTCATCAGGTGAATCTGGCTTCCCTTGTTGACTGCTTTTTGGAAGCTCCTGGGAAGCCTATAAATGGCAATCACGTTACCGTGGGATGCCGCAGCAATTGTAGATATATGCCGATTGCCAAGCGCCTTGATTGTAATGGTGTGACAGCAGGGATGCGGTGACGATTGTAACTTGGAATGGCTGTTAAATGAATAGTTGTAAGTTGAGGACTGCCTGCATTATGTAGGCAATATGTCTAAACAAATGATATACATGCCTTAATTAAAAACATTTTATTGCTAAAGATGCGACTCTGAGGAATAATAATGAAAAAGTTTGCAATAGTGCAAGAATTACCAAAATGTAAGAGAGCAAGTGCTGACAGAAAAATGGCACCAATAGACTTGCTCAACACGGGGTTGTGAGAAGCCTTCAATTCATGAAAACCCCCGCCATATCTGCCAAGTGCAATAAAACAAAGTATGCCTGTATCAACTTTTATATGTTCTTCCTTTGCCTTTAAGTTCTGTTCTTTTCTCATCAGCAAACACAGCTTCTCACAGCTTTTATTTCATTTTTGTACCCTTGTTCTTTTTTTCCCCCAAAGGAACTCAGAGGACCTTGCCCCGTACTCCACGGAAAAGAACAAACACAGGAGGCAAGCCGTATAAATGCTTGGAATGTGGGAAGATCTTCAGCAAGAGCAGCAATCTCACGTCCCACAAAAGAATCCACACAGGGGAGAAGCCGTATACATGCCTAGAATGCGGAAAGAGCTTCAGTCGGAGCAGTAGCTTCTCAGCGCATAAAAGGATCCACACAGGAGAGAAACCGTACGAATGCCTGGAATGTGGCAAGCGATTCAGTGAGAGTAGTCATCTCATTGCACATAAAAGGATCCACACGGGGGAAAAACCTTACGAATGTATAGAATGTGGGAAGAGCTTCAGTCAGAGCAGTAGCTTTGCCGCACATCGAAGAATCCACACCGGGGAGAAACCCTACAAATGTATGGAGTGTGGGAAGAGCTTCAATACAAGTACGCACCTGACTTCTCATAAAAGGATCCACACAGGAGAAAAACCGTACAAATGCGCAGAGTGCGGAAAGAGCTTCAGCGAAAATGGGGCTCTTACTTCACATAAGAGGATCCACACCGGGGAGAAACCATACAAATGCATGGAGTGTGGAAAGTGCTTCAGTCAGAGCAGCTCCTTTACTCTTCATAAAAAGAGGCATAAAGGAGAGACGCCATATATATGCATCAAATGGTAAAAAGAACATCCTTGGTCTGCAGTTATTTTCCTTCCCATGAGAGGGCACTCAAAGGATAGAAGTGGCTTGAATGCATAGAGTTCAGAAAACCCATCAGTCAAATCGGTCTTTTTACAACAGGTCCATCAACCTCATAGATCAGAAATGTCAAACACAAGGCCCGGGGGCCGGATGCGGCCCACGAAGTGGTTTCATGTGGCCCACGAAGCCATCCTGGAAACAGTGAGGGAACGGCCCCCGCTGCCTTGGCCCTGGCCCAGGCTGGCCGGGAGCCAATGTACAATTTTGTGGTGGCCATCTATGCTGAAATGCATTCAGTCTTAGCTCCACAAGGCCGTCTGGAACCAGCGAGGAACCAGCCCCTGCCACGTTGGCCCCACTCTGGGTGCATGCTGGGGAGGTGTCACCCTTTGTGAGGAATGAAGAAATGTACCATCGCCTGAAAGTGGCCAGCAAATGGCCCTCGCCTACTTCAATATCCAGCTTGATGGGCTCTACCCTGGTCCCACCCCTTTCTGCCAGAGACCCTCAGATCTGTCCCACTCCTGCCCAGGCCCCCACAGGCACCCTTGACGCGAACAATGTAGAGCTGGTCACGTCCACCCAGTAGGCCACACCCACTCCAACCACGCCCACCCAGTAGGCTGCACCCATCCTGGCCACACCCACCCGGCCCCCGAGAGCAACCGCAATGCTGATGCGGCCCTCAATGAAATTGAGTTTGACACCCCTGTCACTGATACTCCCAGTAACTTTTTTTTAGTGGAGAGTGATAATTGTGGTGCAGTAAAGCCGTATTACAAAAAAAATGTGTGGGATCAGACGAAGTAAACTAAATTTGACATTATTTCTTTCCTTAAATTCAATACAGATCTAGTTAAATTAATTTTAAAAATGGCTAGTATGATTACTCCCAAGTCATGTTCTTATCTGTTTCCCTCTTTTGACACACCAAATTAAAATCTGGTGGCAGCATTTGGAGGAAATTTGGAGGGACGGGAATTTTGCGGACCATGTGGCCTGGGACTCGGGTCCTATACTCAGATATAATAGTAAAGAAAGTTGAAAACATCACTGAAGGCATAGAAAATACACTCAAGGCATTGGTTTTTTAATGCTTAGGCCATTGTCTGATTCAGCCAAGGATGTCATTCATGTTTAGTGCTTACAGAATAATCTAGAAATATATAGGTAGTTCTTGACTTATGACTGGTTGCTTAGTGACTGTTCAAAGTTACAACAGACCCCCTAAATGGGACCTGTGACACTTGAAGTTCTGGCATCACCCTCTCCAAGACACACGACCACATTTTATTTTGCACTTGCCAACTGGCCAGCATTTAAGCTGGTTACTTAGAGCCATGGTGGCACAGTGGTTAGAATGCAGTACTGCAGGCTACTTCTGTTGACTGCCGGCTGCCAGAAGTTCAATCCTGATCGGCTCAAGGTTGACTCGGCCTTCCATCCTTTCGAGTCAGCAAATGATGACTGTTGGGGGCAAGATGCTGACTCTGTAAACCGCTTAGAGAGGGCTGTAAAGCACTGTGAAGCGATATATAAGTCTAAGTCAGGGATCGGCAATCTTAAACAATCAAAGAACCATTTGGACCCGTTTTCCACCAAAAAGTAAACACCGGGAGTCACAAAACCCTTTTGACATCTAAAATGAAGATAACACTGCATATATCGTTTTTTACGTTTATGCGACATATAAGAAAACTATAGTGTGTTGCATTTATGAAATCAATGAACTGCTACAGAGAAAACAATTTTTTATTTCTGCATGCAACAAAAACATTTTGAACTCCGGTAAAAAAAGACGTTGGGTTGAAGGTTATTTTCAAATAAAATACTCAGTGTCTATTTGAGTCTTCCTCGTATTTATGAAATAAAAAGCCAAGCTTAATTAAATTCAATTAGTAGTGAAAACAAATGAATCTGCCCACATAGCATTAAAAATTGTGTTTTCTTTTGAAACTTAATTTTCTTGGATTTATCCATGGTTGGCCTATCGGGTCGAAAAGCACAATAAATCTCATGCCGGTGGGCATCGCACGTTGGCAGTTGTGACGCATATTTTGAGCGACAGAGAGCCACAGCAGAGGAAAGAGCCACATGCGGCTCCGGAGCCGCGGGTTGACGACCACTGATCTTAAGTGCTATGGCTATTGCTACTTCTGGATTCTGGCAAAAACCAGCTGATAGCAAAAGGGGCGTTGTCTTACCTGAACGCCTTTTCTCAGCAGGATGGTGTAGAGTCCACAGAATGGGTTAATTCAATCTTCCTGCTTAGCAGACTAAGACAAAAAACTTGCCACGCCTCTCTCTGGGTGTGTCTTCCCAGTTTTTGGTACATGTCGAGGCGAAGAATACAGACGCAAGGCTCCAAACAATAATTGAAAAGGGAAAAAGGGCAAACTCATGCCTAGACCAAAAAAATAAGGGGGGGATGTGGACTCTACACCATCCTGCTGAGAAAAGGCGTTCAGGTAAGACAACGCCCTTTTCTCCAGCAGGGGATGGTGTAGAGTCCACAGAATGGGACATACCAAAGCCGCTCATGTCCCTGAAGGGAGGGAAGTCTAGACTTGCTCAACAGTAGGGGTAACAATTTGCTGCAGGACCCACCTGCCGAAGGCCGCATCTGCAGCAGCGAACCTATCTATTTTATAATGTTTAATGAAGGAAGAAGGGGACGACCAAGTCGCTGCCCTGCAGATCTCATCAAGCGAGGCCTGGGTAGACCAGGCAGCAGAAACCGCGGCACTGCGCGTAGAATGGGCTGTAACCTGAGAAGGAACTGTAAGAGACTGCGAAGTATACGCCTTTGTGATACAGGCCCTAATCCACCATCCGATGGTGGACGAAGAAACCTTCCTCCCATCGTAGAAGGATGGAAAGAGATGAATAAGGCTTCCGATTTGCGGAAGGCCGAGGTACGTTTGAGATAGTGACACAGAGCCCTACGCACGTCCAAGGTGTGCCACCTTCTCTCCAGATGATGAGAAGGTTTGGGACAGAAGTTGGGGAGTACCAGTTCTTGAGCTCGATGAAAACCTGTATTAACCTTGGGAATAAATGCCGGATCCAACCTGAGGACCACCCTGTCCTCGTGGAACATACAGAGGTCCTTCCTAACAGAGAGAGCGGCTAGCTCCGAAATCCTCCTGGCTGATGTAATAGCCACCAAGAAGGCAACCTTCAAGGTAAGGAAGTGTAGTGAACATGAACCTAGAGGTTCAAAGGGAGAAGAAGTTAACGCTTGTAGCACCAAGGGTAAATCCCAGGACGGGTAACGATGTATCGTAGGAGGACCTGTGTTAGCAGCGCCTTTAAGGAAAGCACCAACCGCTGGATGGTGAGACAGTGATTCCTGGTTCTCACAAGTGAGAACTGTCGATAATGCCGCAACCTGTCTATGTATTGTGCTAACTGACAATCCCCTATTTAGTCCCTCAAGCAAATATTCTAATATGTGTGGGATAGTAACAGATAGTGGGGAGAGATCCTGAGTTCTACACCAGGAGCAGAAATTTTTCTAAGTGGCATCGTATATCCTGTTGGTTGATGGGCGCCTAGAAGCCTGGATGACAGATATTACCTCAGGGGAATATGCTAACCTAGTTAGACCTTCCCGCTCAAGTGCCAAACGGCTAGTTGGAGCCACTGAGGGTCCGGATGTTGGAGGTTCCCTTGACTGAGAGCTATCCGGTCCGGAGGGATTCTCCACGGTGGAGAGAGTGATAAATCCACTAGATCTGCAAACCACGGCCGACGTGGCCAGAATGGAGCAATTAAGATTAGTTCCGCTCGCTCCTGTAGGAGCTTGCGAATAGTCGCTGGGAGTAGTGGGAGAGGCAGGAAGGCATAGAGTACGCCCCTGGGCCACACGCTCCGAAGGGCATCTATCCCTTCCGCCCCCTGTGATCGGAATCTGGAAAAAAACCTGGGGATCTGTGCATTTGTCGGTGAGGCAAAGAGGTCTAGGACCGGTTGTCCGAACCTGAGGGCTGCCTCCCTGAACAAGATCGGATCTAGTTTCCATTCTGAATGGTCTATGGTGGCCCTGCTCAGGGAGTCCGCCTGTCGATTTTCCTCCCCCAAAATATGTTCCGCCCGTATGGATTTCAGGGTGGATTCCGCCCAAAATCCCAACGCCATGGCTTCCTGCATGAGGGACCAAGAGTGGGTCCCTCCCTGTTTGTTTATGTGAGCCTTGGCCGTAATGTTGTCCGTCAGGACCAACACATGCCTCCCCTTCACTAGAGGGGAGAACTCCTGAAGGGCCAGGTGAATGGCCCTTAGCTCTAGCCAATTGATGTTGTGGGCCAGGTCTGACTTGGACCACTGGCCCTGTGCCAGGTGATTGTGAAAATGCGCCCCCCCAACCGAACAGACTGGCGTCTGTGGTCAGGGTGATCCTGGTTGGCTCCTTGAAAAGGGTATCTCTGGATAGGGCGGAAGAAGTCCACCAAAGCAGTGAAGCCCGTGTTTGGTGTGGAACCCTGACCTTCGTTTTGGATGCACTGATGTTGCGTCTCTGATAGGGGAGAAGGAACCACTGGAGGCTCCTGGAATGAAGCCTGGCCCATGGGACAATGCCCAGGCAAGAGATCATCTTCCCCAGGAGTTGTGAGAGACGCACCAGGGGCACCCATTTTTCCCTTTGGACTTGGCGGGCCAGCGTTCGAATGCTGACCTGGCGCTCTGGGGAGAGATAAACTTCGCAAAGATCTGAGTCTATCAGCGCTCCTAGATGGATAAGCCGTCTTGTGGGGGTGGTGTGACTCTTCTTGAAATTTACGGAAAAACCGTGTTCCTGAAGAGTCCAAAGTGTGATTTCCAGATCTGACTGGGCTGAGTGTAGGGACCTGGACTGCACGAGTATGTCGTCCAGGTAACACTGTACTCGCACTGGTCTCATCCTTAGATGAGCCGCCAGTACGGCCAAGATCTTTGTGAAGACCCGGGGGGCTGAGGAGAGACCGAAGGGGAGGGCCCGATACTGGTAATGCCTGTGTGCGTAGACAAACCGCAGAAATCTGCGGTGTTCCTGTAGGATCGGAATGTGGAGGTAGGCCTCCGTCAGGTCGATGGAGGAGAGAAAGTCCCCTTTCCTGATGCTTGCCAGGATGGACTTTAGGGTCTGCATTTTGAACTTCTTGTAAATAAGAAAGTGATTTAGACCCTTCAGATCTAGTATTGCCCTCCAACCTCCCGAGGCCTTGGGAACCACGAACAGTATGGAATAAAATCCGGTTCCTATCTGTTCTGGAGGGACCCTTTCTATGGCCCTGATTTCTAATAAGTGGGCGATAGCTGTTGGCACTAAGGAAGCCTTTGAGGGATTTTTTGAGACCGGGCACTGTATGAAACGATCTGGGGGCAAAGATTGAAACTCTAGGGATAGACCGTGTCTTATGGTCTCCCTGACCCAGGCGTCCGTGGTAGTGCCCTCCCAGACGTCGTAAAACAGTGCCAGCCGGCCCCCAATGGGGCAATCCCCTTTGGCGTCACTTGGACCGCCTGAAAGGCCGTCCGCCTGAGCCCCTGAAGGGACGCTTGCTCTGGGACTGGCCCCTGGCTCCACCACCCTGGCGGTCCTGTTGGCGATCCTGCCTAGGAAGGTAGGACCGTGAGCCTCTGGGCCAATCCCAGGACTGCCCAGCTCGAAAGGGCTGCCTCCACTCCCAAGAGTCACCGGAACGAAAGGATGACCTACGGTAACCAAGCTGTGGTCGCCTATCCAACTTTTTGGAAGGGTGAACCAAGATTTTACGCTTGTCCTTGCCCTCAATGACATGCGGGTCAAGCACAGCGCCGAATAAGCTCTTGCCACTGTACCTGGAAGTAGACAGGCGCCACTTTGCCTTTAGGTCCGTGCGCCACTGTTTTAACCAGAAAAGTCTGCGTGACGCCACGGTGGCAGCAACTGAACGGGCCGAGCATCTAGCCGAATGCAGAGAAGCATCAGCAATGTACTCTGAAGCAGCTATAATCTTGCCCAGAGTTTGGTGGGCTCTGACCTGGTCAGGCGGGATGAGGGCCTGGAGATCCTGTAGCCACATGATCGCAGCACGGGCAAAGAAGGAGGATGAAGTGGCCGCCCTTATTGCCCAAGCCGAAGATTGGTGAGCCCTACGACAAGAGAACTCAAACCTTTTATCCTCTGCCTTTAAGTATTCAGCCATGTCTCCTGGAACAGCAGTGTTGGAGAACAATGAGGCCAATGGGGCATCCACTGTTGGAACTTCTAAAAGAGATGCAAAGGAAGAGGAAACGTTATAGAGCTTTTTATCCAGGCTACTTGGAGGAGGCGTTGAAGCTAGTGACGACCACTGCTTCTCCACCGTGGTCCGAAACACCGAAGGACATGGGATCTGAGGCTCCTCCTTGACCTTTTCTACAAACAGAGGGCTTGTCTCTTGAGTAGAGGAGGTAGAAGGTGTCTCCTCGTGAGCCGAGGTGAGTTTAACCGTGGCTATTGCCTTTAACAAGATGGATCGGAAAATGGAAGGATCAAATAGGCCTGAGGATGTCACCTGCTCAGGAGCTGGATCCTCATCCTCTGACAATATGTTCTCAGTTGCCTCTATGTCAAATGATTCCCCCTCCCCTACTTGTGATGAAGTCTCTGAAACATCAGAACGGGGCCTGTATACTGCCCCTCCTGGGAGGGCGGAGCGGATGCAGTAGGGGAGGGATGAGCCTGTTCCTGGCCTCGGCCTGCAGATGCCATAAACTGCTTAAAGGCATGGTGCATAAAGGCCTGGAATTGACTCTGGGACCACATTTCCTCTGGATCCCCGGAGCTGGCTCCAACCCCAGTTGGAACACTTCTGCTCGCTGGCGCTTGCTGGGATGGAGAAGACAAGGAGGAGGAGTGATGAGGACCAACCTGCTCAGTTTCCCCCAGAGGAGACAGAGGTAGTGGATCATCCTGTGATGATGCAAAATGAGGTTCTAGCGAAGGTGTGTCCAATGGGGGGGGGAAAACAATCCAGCCCCAGTGGACCTCAATCTCTGCGCCTTGGAAAATTCTCTTTCCAATGCTTGGTGCCTCCTCGAGGCCTCTCGCTCGGCCGTTTTAGACACATCTTTTGTAATTAAATGTTTAGTTTTAGCTTTTTTCTTTCTTCCCTCCACTGCTACTTCCTCTGATCTGCGTTTTGTTTGTGCAGGGGGGACACCGGTCTGAGTTGCCTGGGGCGAGGGACTGTCTGCCATTGTGGTCTGGGAACTTCTAGACAGTCGTACCCAGAGGTGGGGGGAAATTAACACGCAGATCACGCAGTCAGAGATGGAGCTAGGCAGATCCTCGCTCTGAACAGCTAACAATGGCAAATCAGCCAGACAGCGTTCTAGAACTGTCTGTACAGGCCCTGTGACTAAAGGTCACTGACTAATTGGAACAGGTAGTCTAAATTCAGAAAGACTCTTCACTCCTCTCCTTAGATATAAAGTCAAAAGAATACCTTGGACTGAGCAAGTCAGTCAAGTCCCAATTGCAAAATAACACATGAATTTCCAGCGCCTGAACAAGTACTTTTCCCCCTAAACAGGCCTGCTCACAGACCAAGGCACTCTGGCAGTACACAGATACAGTGGAGACAGGAGTCAAATAGGCCTTCAAAATGGCGTCCGCCACGTGGCCTTTGTATAAGAACCTTAACGTGAACAATAGAAAATCCTTTTATTATTATTTTTCTTTTTTTAATTTTCTATTTGTTATTTTTATTTTTATTATTATTATTATTATTATTATTATTATTATTATTATTATTATTATTATTATTATTATTATTATTATTATTATTATTATTATTTTTACTATATATCACGAGGCCTGCAAAATGGACCTGCGTGTCCAATACAGTCCCCGCCGAAGAGGCAAAGAAGCAGAAAAAGACTGGGCCTACAAAATGGCGTCAGCCACGTGGCCCGGGAAGAATCACTCACGCTGAAGGCATGCACTTCAAAATGGCGGCCGCGGTAAATTAGCCTCGCCCTAATCGGGCCTAGGGAAATTTGAAGACCCTGGGGAAAGACCTAGGGACAGGCAAGGATTCCTTCCCTACTCTCCCCCTCCCTGGACCCAGGAACTTGCGTTTTGAAGCGCAGCAGCAGCTGCGATCGAAAGGCTGGAAGCGAAGAACGACCAGGAAAACGCCAGCGGTGAAAGATGAGGCCGCTTCAGCGATCCGAAGGCCGGAGCCTTCACCCGTGACCTCCGCACGGTGGGGGAAGCGATCTCCAAAGTCCCCCGCAGCTGAACTCGGCTGCCTAGCCGAACCTCGAATCGTGAAGGCTTGCCGTCCGGTACGCCCTCGAACGGAGCCTGCAGTCTCCCGCTTGCAAACCCCGAGGGGTAACAGGGAAACGGAGACAGACTCCCTGTCCACAGAAAGGTAATTCTTTTTAGTAGTAGCCAATTACTTTTAAATTTGAAATAAATCCAATGTAGGCAAAAAAATGCAAACTAATCTGGCCTAGCCAGGGAGCCTTGCAAAAAGGTGTCTGCCAAGCTCGAGACTAAGACAAAAACTGGGAAGACACACCCAGAGAGAGGCGTGGCAAGTTTTTTGTCTTAGTCTGCTAAGCAGGAAGATTGAATTAACCCATTCTGTGGACTCTACACCATCCCCTGCTGGAGAACACCGATTCACTTTACAGCCACTTAACAACTGTTGCAAAAATGTTTTAAAATGGGCGTGGTCATGCTTTACGGCTTTTGCAGCTTATAAACAGAGTTGCCAGGCTCAATTATGGTCATATGTCAAGCATTACTTCTATCCTGTTCTGATTTGTTCCAGAACGCTTTCTGCATAGATCACTCATGGTTAACTCTTAAAATGAGATAAAACTTCTAAAAACCATGGAACATCTCATATCTTGTTGGAGGGCTCTTGCAACTATGACTTTTCAAGAGAACAAAACTCTGGAAGGTACACAGTACTCTGGGAGTGAACGGGAGAGAGAGAGATTACAACAATTCATTCCAAGTTACAACGGCACTGAAAAAAGGATTTGACTATTTTTCACACTTACAACTATTGTCGCATCTCCCTGATCATGTGATCAAAATTCAGACACTTGACTCATATTTATGATGGTTGCAATGTTCTGGGGTTATGTGATCATCCTTTTCAACCTCGACAAGCAGTCAATGGGGCAGCCACTTAACAACAGTATTACTAACTTAACAATTGTGGCAAGAAAGAGTGTCAACTGGGGCAAAATTTTCACTTAGCAATCATCTTTTTGAGCAACAGAAATTTGAGGCTCAAATGTGATTCTAAATTGAGTTCTACCTGTACTAACTTTTGTATGGCCATCGAGCATACCAGGAAAAAAGGTGAAGATTTGAGGGATTTATAAAAACAAAAATCGTGGAATAAAGACAAGCAGAGCACAAAAGAAACCATTGGGGTTCTAGGAAAAGTTTGATAGTGAGCTGAAAAAGAGAATGCATTAAAGAGGGAAAGAGAATGTAATGCATGAAAGGTAGTGAAAGAGGCTAAACAAATCCAAAAAACTTTTTCCGATCTTTTAACAAGAAAATAAGGGGAGTATATGAACTGTTGAAAGAAAGAAAAAACCAAAAACCAACAGTTAAAAGACAAAGTAACCCAAACATATTTTCCTGCTTTCCAAAGAAGGAAGAAGAGGATTCCAGGAGCTGAAACCAAATCCATTTTATACGGATATCTGGCAAAAGTAGAAAGCAAAAATCGAACACTAAGCAGGTAGAAGACAATGAAGTGATTGCTGGAAGTCAAGAGTTGTCAGAAAAAGCAACAACTGTGCAATTAAAGCTGCGGCAGGGAGAAAATGCGACTTTGCTGAATTGCAATTGCCCACGCTCATTGACAACTGAATGATATATGATAATGCCTGTGGTGATTTAAGTATGTGGAGGAAAAATAAGGATTAGTAAAAGAAGAAAAGGCTGGCATGAGAAAAAAAACCCAACTAACAGCATATCTGAGTGATTAAAACTATATCAATCTTCAGATTTTAAAGCAGATTGTAAAAGATTGATCTGTGAGCACTCTGAAAAAAGAGGTTACTAGAGGTTTACTAGCATGGATTTGTCAGAAACAAATGTTTCCCAATCAGCCTTCCCTCATTTTTAGGACTGAGTAACTTCTTTAAATGTAATAAAAATTGGTTTCTGCAAAGCACTTGACCGAGTAGCCAGTGATGTTCTGAGTAGTAAGTTTAATTTAGTGTGGTTGGAATGGCATGACAATTAAGTGGATGCATAATGACTCAAGACTTTTACTCAGAACATGCTCAAATATGCTTCTTCATCAAACTGGAGGAAGATAATAAATGGGATACTACAACATGAAACTTAGGCTTTGTTTAATATTTTCATCATTCATTCAACCAAAGATTAAGAGGGGATTGTTTATCAAATTTTCAAGTCATGCAAAATTGGATGAGGTCATTTTTATCCTAAAAGTAGCCAAAGTATCCCCCCAAAAGTACACATAGAATAGAATCAGAATAGAGCTGGAAGGGACCTTGGAGGTCTTCTAGTCCAGCCCCTGCTCAAGCAGGAGGCCCTATCATTTCAAACACTTGGTTGTCCAATCTCTTCTTAAAAACCTCAAATGATGAAGCATCCACAACTTCTGAAGGCAATCTGTTCCACTGCTTAATTGTCTTCACTCTTAGGAAGTTTCTTCTTAATTCCAGGTTGCTTCTCTCCTTGATTAGTTTCCATCCATTGTTTCTTGTCCTGTCTTCAGGTGTTTTGGTAAATAAACTGACCCCCTCCTCCTTGTGGCAGCCTATCAAATACTGGAATGCTGCTATCATGTCCCCTTTAGTTCTATATTTACATTTTATATGTAAACATATATATTTTCTAAGATAGAGTAGAAAGGATGGGGACTTTGGGGCTGATTTTCAGACATTTTCCCTGAAGCATGTTTATGATCTGGGCGACTCTCTTGCCTCTTGGTCAGGAAATGCTGGAATTAAATAATGAAATGCCGTTTGAAAAAGTTTGAAAAGTTCTGGTATAAACGATCAGTCAGGAACTGACTCTGGAGATTCTCCATCCTCCAGGTCAGGGGTGTCAAAACTGCTGGCCCGCGGACCGGATGCGTCACGTGGAAGCTGCGCCCACCCCATTGCCGGCAATGGCAAAATCGGCCCAATACGTTGTGCGACGTCACATGACGTCGTGAGTTTGACATGTCTGCTCCAGGTCATGGTTGTCCCAATGGTGTTTTTTTCCCCCCAAAAAAGCAACTCGCTTCTCAACCAAAAAACTTCTGTTCAGAACGGGAAAAAGTGCTTTTTTCAAAAAGTTGCCTTTGGAAAAATAGCATCTTTGGGACAACTGGTCACAAGCATCTCCGTTATCCATGCCCTCTGAATTAACATGAATACGTCTCTTCCTAAATACATAAAGGAATAAATTGGTTCCAAGAAAGAAATACAGGTAATTCTTGAGTTATGATAGCCACAGGGACTGGAATCTCTGTTGCTAAGAAATGTGAGAGTAAAGCATGATGTCGCATGACTGCATAGCTTAGTGGTGGCAATGCCTATAATCCTGGGTGCTGTTGGAACCCCAGGATAGCATGGGTCATTCGGTGGGATGGTGGTAAAGGGAGGTGGTCCTGCAGGCAGGCACTATGGCATGCTGGCTAGGGAATTCCGGGAATTGAAATCCATACAGCCCAAGATTACCAAGTTGAGAAACACTGTTCTAGATTGCTGGCTTTCGTACTTCAAAGCCCACCAGATCTGGAAAAAGTGCTTTGGATGGGAGGTCACCTGGAAGCCCAAATCTCAACTAACTTGGGAAGATCCAGAAAGCCACTTCTGTGGCTGCTAAGACAAATGCTGGGAGGTGGCTGTTAGTTCCCTGGAAACCGAGCTTGACTTTTAATAAACCACAATGTTCTTTGATCCATTTTTCCCCCTGGCATCAAGCGTCAGGGATGATGACAGCCTGTCTTTCTGTCACTCTATTACAGGGGGCAAATATCCAGAGGAGAACAAAGTACAGATGGTTGGGCATCATTTGCCGCCTTCTAGAGCTCGCCCAGATTTTTGCAGCCCAGATACGGTCTTCCCCACATCTCTTTCCCTCTCCTGCCAATACTTCCAACAGGCGACCAACAAAATGAAAAATAATGTGGAGAAAAGCAAGGTTTTATACTTGGGCAGGAAAAACCAAAGGTACAAATACAGATTAGCCGAAACCTGGCTCAAAAACAGTAACTGTGAGAAGGACCTTGGAGTCCTACCTAGTGGACGATCACTTAAACATGAGCTAGTCATGTGCGGCAGCAGCCAAAAAAGCTAATATAATCCTTACTTGTATAAACAGAGGCACAGAATCAAAATAACGTGAAGCACCGCTTTATAAAGCCTTAGTAAGGCCACACCTGGAATACCGCATCCAGTTTTGATCACCACATACAGAAAACAGATGTTGACACTTTGGAAAAAGTATAAAAAACAGCAACGAAGATGATTAAAGGTCTGGAGACTAAAACATACAAAGAACGGTTGCAGGATTTGGGTTTGGCCAGTCTAGAGAAAAGGACTAGAGGGGGACATGATAGCAGTGTTCCAGAATTTGAGGGGCTGCCACAAAGAAGAGGGGGTCAAATTATTCTCCAAAGCAGCAGAAGGAAGGACAAGAATCAATGGATGGAAACTGATCAAAGAGAGAAGCAACTTGGAATTAAGGAGAAACTTCCTAACAATTAACCAGTGGAACAGAAGTTGCCTTCAGAAATTGTAGGGGCTCCATCACTGGAGGTTTTTAAGAAGAGACTGGACAGTCACTTGTTTGAAATGGTATAGGATCTCTTGCCTGAGCAGGGGGCTGGACTAGAAGACCACCAAGGTCCCTTCCAGCTCTATTCTGATTCTGATTCTGACAGAGGAGGTGCCGGAGAGCCCTGGCTGAGCCAGCAGGGATTCCAGAAAACATCCGCTAGGGGGCTCCCGGCGGAAAAACAGGAAAACGGGCAGCCTCCGCCTTCAGAAGGAGACCACGCATGCGCCGGATAAAATTTACCAACAGCTGATAAGAAGCGCAATATTGGGGAATCCGTAGGCGAGAGCCCCTGTTGCAATCCTGCGTGACTCCGGAGCCTTTTAAAAAAGCATCCGAGTCATTTTTCGGTATTTTTTCCATGCAAGCCTCCCTTTCCATTTCCTTGGCACCTCAGCCTTTCTAGCAAAAAAATCCCTGATGCTGATTCGCGCAGCATTTTCCTAAGGAGGGGAGTGGGATAAGGGGACGGAAGGGGGGGGATCAAGGAGAGATAGAAAAGAAGCCCCCAGATGCTCCTAAGGACACGATCCCGTTGCACCTCCCAGCATGCGGGATCCAGGAACATTGCAGGAACTAGTAGATTATCGAAACAGATTCCCCCCTCCATCCCCATTTGGGGGTGGGGGGAAAAGAGTTAAAAGCGATGGGATGCAATCCCCGCCCGCAATCCTAGGAAAGGATCACGTGGTCTGCGAAGGGTCGCCTCCCACTCCTGCCTGGGGAGGGGCGGCGGCGGCGTTTGCACCGTCTCTCAAGGAAGCTCGCAGGGTGGATCCAGAGCTGGGCGTGCGCAAGGCTCATGCACAACTGGGCAGAGAGCTTGACATCGCTTCGGGAGGCGGCCGAGCAAGAGACAGACACCCCCCAAATTGCTGCACCCGGCGAGCGGCTGGCAAGAAGCGCACGGGCCCCGCGATAGGAAGGCCCGGGGGCGCTGGGTTGCAGAAGGGCCAGGTGGTGGCTGCGCTACTCTAGCCCACCACGAGAGGGCGCCGCCGATCCGGTTAGGGTTAGACAGCGGTCGGGACCCCGGCGGTTTCTCTAGCTCCTTGTGCTCCTAGCGGTCATCCGCGGTATTGCAGTGCGGCATTGGTACGAGGTGTGTGCGCGCTAAGCCCAAACCTAGGCTGGTTGATCTGGCTTGGGGATTCCCTCATCCCAGATCCCCCTGAAAAAGGGGATTTGGCTCCGTGGCTGCCCTTGGTGGGAGTGTGAGAGATGCTCTCCAGGTGAGGGAGGAAAGCTGCTGCCCAGCCAAGCTAGAACAAAGCTTCCTCCCTCTCTGCCTTGGAGTCCGACTTGTGCTCCACCTTAGATTAGAAGTAGGAAGCACCTGGGTTGGCGAGGCTCTCCTCCAGAAGAACCTATTGGGGTCTCATCCATGCCACTCTGCTCCGAGGAATCAAAGTAGCTTTGAGACCCAAGGAGTCTTTGGCTCCCTTTCGCAGGTGCCTCGGAGAAGCAGCGGCGGCGGAAAATGAGCACAAATGAAGCTACGGTCAGCTTCCACGGCATCCTAGCAGGAAGCCGCAGGGGATTCTGGGGAGGAACCAGGGTGAAGATCCTGGAAGAAGATGCCCTCACTTGGAATGCCCAGCGTTTCAGGGACTTTGGGTACCAGGAGGCCCAGGGCCCGCGAGAGCTTTGCAGCAGACTCCACCAGCTTTGCCAACGATGGTTGAAGCCAGAAAGGAACACGAAGGCGCAGATGCTGGACCTGGTGCTCCTGGAGCAGTTCCTGGCTGTCCTGCCTGCAGAGATGGCGAGCTGGGTGCGGGAGTGTGGAGCAGAGACCAGTTCCCAGGCGGTGGCTCTGGCCGAAGGCTTCCTCCTGAGCCAGGCAGAAGAGAAGCAGCAGGAAGAGGCTCAGGTGAGGGTAGAAACAAAGGAAAACCATATCAAATGAACTTCCTGGGCCTTAGGAGAGGAAATGTTTCTTCTCCTTTTCCTTCTGGTTTTGGCTTCAGAATTGCAGATGGGGAGTGAGTTTTCCCCCCATCACATTGGCTTTTTGCTTTTGTCAGCAGCTGCAGGGAGAGGGACCCTTTGCGGAAACGACAACAAGCCATGAATTCTCCTGTCCCCCAGAAGAGCTGGTTTTGGGTGGGAACTTTCAGGAGGCTCAAAGTGGAGGGATTTTACCAGGTAAGAGGGAACACTTCCTCTGAAGACATATCCCAGCTTTTATTTTTCTTTCTCGTCTCGTGGCAATGCCTGGGACACCTTATATAATAACTGTACATGGATAAGGTGATGCTCCACCTTTTCCTAGAATGTATTCCTGCTTTAAAAGTCTATTTTCCCTTCCCCACCCCCATTTTCTCCCTTCACAGGGAGCAGAACCGTTTCTCTGATGTTCTCTGATGAAATGTCTCGGTTTTGTGGTGGAACAGAAAAAACATCTGAACCTCCAGCTCAGGTACAGAAAGGATTGGGCTCAGTTGAGCCTACCTCATAAGATTCAAATTTGGTATCTTAGAAATATGGAGTTGGAACACCCTCTCCCCCCCCATGTCAGCAGTTTATCGCATTATATCGTGCAAGAAAACCAGCAAGACCATCCTTGGGAAGTGGTCATCCATCCTGATACTCTGTCTCCCCTCGCTCTTCTTTCCTTCGCATTGAATATCATAAGTATCTTCAGCTTTTTATTCTAAAGTGTGTCCTCTAATTCAGAGTTCCCCAATCTTTCGGAGTTGGTGGCCGGGGGGGGGGGAAGGGGGAAAGGATGGTTTTGTGTGGGTGTGGGAACGCATGCGTGCGCACTCATGGCTCGTGTGAGTGGGACTGTGAATGCCTGTGCAAGTGGGTCCGTAAAAGCCCGCAATGCTCATTGTGAGGGGCCGCAAATGCCTGCTACGCTTGCACAAGTGGGCCGCGAACACCCAGGACGCTCGCAGCAATGCTCATGCAAGTGGGGCCATGAACACTCCAGAAGACAGGCTTAAGATACAGGAAGATTTGGACAGACTTGAACACTGGGCGCTATCTAACAAAATGAAATTCAGTGGTGAAAAAAGTTAAGGTTCTACATTTATGCAAGAAAAACCAAATGTACAGGTATGGTATAGGGGGTACCTTGCTCAACAGTAGTAACTGTGAGAGAAATCTCAGAGTCTTAGTGGATAATCACTTAAATATGAGCCAGCAGTGTGCTGCAGCTGCCAAAAAGGCCAATACAGTGCTAGGCTGCATTAACAGAGGGATAGAATCAAGATCACGTGAAGTATTAATACCACTTTACAATGCCTTGGTAAGGCCACACTTGGAATACTGCATCCACTTTAGGTCACCATGATGTAAAAAAGATGTTGAGACTCTAGAAAGAGTACAGAGAAGAGCAACAAAAATGATTAGGGGACTGGAGGCTAAAACATATAAGGAACGGTTGCTGGAATTGGGGATGGCTAGTCTATGGAGAGAAGGATGAGGGGGGACATGATAGCAGTCTTCCAGTATCTCATGGGCTGCCACAAAGAAGAGGGAGTCAAGCTATTCTCCAAAGTGCCTGAAGGCAGGACAAGAAGCAATGGTTGGAAACTAATCAAGGAAAGAAGCAACCTAGAACTAGGGAGAAACTTCCTGACAGTTAGAACAATTAACCAGTGGAACTACCTGCGTCCAGAAGCGGTGAATGCTCCAACACTGGAAGTTTTTAAGAAAAGATTGGACAGCCATTTGTTTGAAATGGTATAGGGTTTCCTGCCTGAGCAGGGCGTTGGACTAGATGACCTCCAAGATCCCTTCCAATTTTATTACTATTATTATTATTATTATTATTATTATTATTATTATTATTATTATTATTATTATTATTATTATTATTATTATTATTCCTGCGATGCTCATGGTGATGCTTGTGCAAGTGGGGACCCAAATGCCCAGGATGCTTATGGCAACGCTCACACAAGTGGGCCTGTGAATGCCTGCAATGCTCGTGGTGACGCTCACATTAGTGAGGCCACAAACACCCAGGACAGTTGTGGCGATGCTCACGAGTGGCTGCGAATGCCTGAGATGCTCGCATGAGTGGGGTTGTGAACGCCCAGGATGTTTGTGGTGACGCTCACACAAGTGGGGCCATGAATGCCAGTAATGCTCGCGCAAATGGAGCCACGAACACTCGCAATGCTTGTGGAAGTGGGGCCATGAATGCCAGCCACTGAGGCGGCCCGGTGGCCAATAGGTCGCGGCCCAGTAGTGGGCCATGGCCCACAGGTTGGGGACCCGTGCTCTAATTCTTGTATCACCTTTGTTTCCCTCTCCTGAACCTTCTTTTACCTGTCCTTCTAGTGATGTGCCTTGAAATGTTGCCAAAATAAAATAGAAAATACTATGGATGCACTCTTAAGAGGTTCATGGGAAGAGTCATACAGGCAATCCTTGACTTACAACCATAATGGAGCCTGCCTAATAATGGTCGTAAGTCATGACAAGAGTAAACCTTGTGACTGATCCAGTTTTACCACCTTTTTTTTTTTTGCAATGGTTGTTAAATGTTCCAGTTGTTGGGCAAATCAATTAACTGAACCAATTGTTTGCCAAGGGGCTGGTTTTGCTGAAAAAAGAGATGTAAATTCCTTTGGTTACTTTGGATCAGTCACTTTTTCCTGGACTGGTCTATCTCATAGGGTTGGAAGAGAATGGAATATATGCTGCTTTGAGTTCCTGAATAAAAGACAAAATATAAATCTAATCAATATTGTTGATGGCAACTTGTTCAATCCTGGATGCGATCTCTCAGCAGTTCCATGGCATTGTTGATTTTGGATAACGTGGCCCTCAGGATTCCCCAACCCAGGTCATTGACTAAAGATCAGACAGGAGCTCCCAACATTTTTACATCTTTCAGCAAGGACTGGAGACCCGGAATTGTGGTGTTTGGAAAGCTCACTTGCCAGTTGATCCAGAAGGATGGTGCGGTGGCTTTCATTAAATGCTCTTGAAAGTGTTATAAAATCCATTGTTGCTAATAAGTAGTGGATTCTGTCCATTTTCTCGTTACACCATGCAGAAAATGCCCACTGGTTATTTCTTGGAAATCCTTCCCGACTTGTCTATAGGTAGGGGATCTTTTCTTCTTTCAGGGTCCTGTCTCTTTTGAGGAAGTGGCTGTGTATTTCACCGAAGAAGAGTGGGATCTTCTAGATTCCAACCAAAGGACCCTCCATGGGGAAATCATGCTGGAGAATGCTAGGAGTGTGGCCTCTGTGGGTAAGGGAGCGTCTGGGTTCTGGGTTCAGATAAAGGGAAAAATATTTTCTAGTTAGAAGTAATTTATTCTCTCTTGCTTTCCCCAAGAACTGCCCAAATCAGAGTTTGTTTCCTGGTTGGAAGGAGAAGATCCATTCTTCTGGAATTCTGAAGGTGAGAGATCAGCAGGAATCTACTCAATGTTTTGGGGGGAAAGTGCCCTGAAGAATCTTTCAGATGGTGTTTAATATTGCCAAGAGAAAAGGACTTTTGGAAGGATTATGTTTTGCCTGATGATTCTGCCTCTTCTTCTCAAATGCATTAATTTCTTGGCACATCGATGGCACAAGGACGGCCCTTCCGGTAGAGCTGTTTCTCTGACATACTTTCCTAGTTGTGGAAATTGTGGAGTTGTTTTTTTTAAAAGATCCCTTAACCTTGATAGATCTTTAAAGCAGTGGCCCCCAATCTTTTGGGTCTCAGGGACTGATTCCATGGAGAGAGGTTTTTCCATGGACCGGAGGGGGCATGGTTTTGTGTGCTGCCTGCATCCTATAGATGGGGCTTAGCTTGTTTACGCGGTCCAGTTTCTGGCATTCTGCAGACTGGTGCCGGTCCACAGACCGGGGTTTGGGACCCTTTCTCTAAAGAATCCATTTGGCATATCCCTTTTCTGAGGATTCATGGATCCCAATATCTATCCTCCTGTTCTTTCCTCTTTCTGTTATGCAAACTGGAAGGAGGTGAACCTGCAGTGCCATGCTTTGGACTGGCAGTTCTGCCACATGCTTATTTCAGTTTCATGTGGTTTAGAGATTTGTGATGTCTGCTCAAAAGTAGGAGCTCACAAGATTCACTAATATTCCATTGGAGGGAAAGTGCTTGAAAAGCAGTAGCTCTAAACAAAGATTTCTATGGAGAGTCTCAGTCATCCAGGTCACAGTTGTCCCAAAGGTGCTTTTTCACAAGACAACTGGACCTCGTTTTTCTTTGAAGATGTTTTGCTTCTCACCCAAGAAACTTCTTTAGCTCTGAATAGATGGTGGGGCTACACATGGCACAACATAAGAGAACAAACCCATCAGGACAAGATTCAGCAGTCCATCTGAATTTAAAAGACAAAGGCCACTCTTTCGAAGACAGCAAAGTCCTCATTTTGGACAGAGAAGGCCGCTGATTTGAAAGAGGGGTCAAAGAGGCCATCTATGTCAAAACTGAACAGCCCTCTCTCAGCAGAGGGGGGGGGGATATGACATCATTAACTTCAGTCTACAAGACAGTCCTTTTAGTAGTTCCAAGAAAGCTCCACACCCATTTGCACCACTCAGGTGACCGACAACACAGATAAACCTCCAGATGGCCTCAAGGACTCTCTAAAACAGGGGTGTCAAACTCAATTTCATTGAGGGCCGCATCAGCATTGCAGTTGGCCTCAGGGGGCCGGGTGGGTGTGGCCAGGGTGGGTGCAGCCTACTGGGTGGGCGTGGATGGAGTGGGTGTGGCCTACTGGGTGGGCGTGACCAGCTCTACATCGTTCGTGTCAAGGGTGCCTGTGGGGGCCTGGGCAGGAATGGGACAGATCTGAGGGTCTCTGGCAGAAAGGGGTGGGACCAGGGCAAGTGCCAAGATATGGTCCACTGGAGGAGCCTCACCGTTCCTCTCAGGCCATGCAGGGGGGGGGCTTATGGAGCTAAGATTGAATGCGTTTCAGCATAGATGGCCACCACAAAATTGTACATTGGCTCCCAACTGGCCTGGGCCAGGGCCAAGGCAGAGGGGGCCGTTCCCTCACTGTTTCCAGGATGGCTTCGCGGGCCACATGAAACCACTTTGCGGGCCGCATCCAGCCCCCGGGCCTTGTGTTTGACATGTCTGCTCTAAAAGAATGCAAATGACCAGCTATCTGCAAGGAGTATAAATC
Source organism: Protobothrops flavoviridis (assembly GCA_003402635.1). NCBI lineage: Eukaryota > Metazoa > Chordata > Lepidosauria > Squamata > Viperidae > Protobothrops > Protobothrops flavoviridis. The sequence goes on from BFFQ01003678.1 coordinate 28,307, forward strand.
CTTCCATTCCCCACCATCCAGTCAGAGCTGAAGAAGCTTTTTGGATGAAAAGTGAAATATCTTCAAAGAAAAACAAGAAAAGCCAGTTGCCTCATGAAAAAGCATCTTCTAAACCAAGATTCTCTTAGAGAAACAGGCCAACTCAATTTTACAGGCAACCTGGGGAGAATAGGACTCCTCACTGCCAAATTAATGTAGATCAGTGTTACAACATGCATTTATTATTTGACCCAAAAGTCTGAATTCAGATGTGGTCTGACGTATCTAAAATCTGCTGAATGGAAGCTGGTAAAATGGAGATGTTTTCTGTATTGTATGATTTACAGTAAATCTTTGTCAGTTATCTTATTGGGCTGTTGGTGAGTGTATTTGTGTTTGGAACTGATGAGGAGCAGTTGCAAGATTTGGGTTTGGCTAGTCTAGAAAAAAGAAGGACTAGGAGTGACATGATAGCCGTATTCCCGTATTTGAGGGGATGCTACAAATAGGAGGGGATCAATTTATTTTCCAAAGCACCAGAGGGCAGGACAATAAATAATGGATGGAAACTGACCAAAGACAGAAGCAACCTGGAATTAAGGAAAAACTTCCTGACAGTGAGGACAATTAACCAGTGGAACAGTTTGCCACCAGAAATCATGGATGCTCCATCACTGGAGGTTTTTAAGAAGAGACTGGACAGCCATCTGTCTGAATTGGTATAGGGTCTCTTGCTTGAGCAGGGGTCTAGACTAGAAGACCTCCAAGGTCCCTTCCAGCTCTATTCTGATTCTGAATCCACTTTACATTGTTACAGCAGCTTATTCTCATGCAATATGGATTTGCAATAATCTCGGGCTATTTTTTGCCAACCATTCTTCTTTGGGTAAATTTAAACCAATGGCTGGAAGACAACTTTTTTCCAATTGGGCCTTCCTTTTATTGCAGGTTCCCCCCCCTATCCCCAGGCTTACACATTTCCTCATTAAATCATATTTTCAAAAATGATATTATCATAAAAAATGGGAAAAGTGCGTCTGTACTAAAATCAAGTGAAAATTGGACCTAAAAATATTGTTTGAACTGGCAGCATATTCAAAAACTACCCTGTTTCAGGCCACAGGAGATAAAACTACATAGGCCCCACATGTTGGAATGGGCTGGCCCCTGGAAATATGGAGGGCCTCAGAACTCCTTTAGTTCTAATGATATTCAGTTTCAATGGGCTTTTGATTCATGATGTGATTGTGAATGCAATAATCCCTGGCTATTCTTCCATTTATTATGATTTTTTCTACTGTTGTGTGCTGCCCAAAGCTACCATATTT
>BFFQ01003678.1:30408-44476 GCA_003402635.1 Protobothrops flavoviridis
CTTTCCTCTTTCTCTTCTCTTTCTTTCCTCTTTCTCTCTTTCTCTCTCTCCCTCTCCCTCCAGGTTAGGAGAGAGAGAGAGAGAGAATGAAAGGCAGACAGCGCCGAACGGGCAGGGAGGGAGAGCAGGACGGGAGGCAACAGCTCCCGGCCGCCCCCCCCATTGCATCCTCAGCCGAACGGGCGGGGAGGCAGCGGCTCCGGCAGCGGACAGGAGGCAGCGGCTCCGGTAGCGGACACTGCAGCATCGTCGGGGTCACCGCCGCCGCCCCTGACCCGGCCGCCGCTCTCGCCGCATCCTCAGCCACTTTGCCGTCGCAAGAGGAGGGCACCAAGGCCGGGTGCACCATGGGCGGCCGCGGCTGCAACGGGGAGTGCCGCCGCGGGGACGAGGGGGGTCCCGATCGCCGCTAGCCCTGCCGCCCTCGCAGCCCAAGGTCTCCTTCTCCTGCAGCACCAAGGGCGGCGGCAGCTCCCCGAAAGTGGCCGAGGAAGGCGCCATCGATGGGGCCGGGCGGTGGAGAGCCTGCGGCAGCCAGGCGAGCTTCATGCCTGACTGCCGCCCGGCCCGGGGAGACATGTGGCCGGCTCGGCTTCCCGAGGTGCGATGCCCCCGCTGGCCGCCAGCCCAGCCATGACTGCCGCCCGGCCCGGCTTCCCGGGGTGCGATGCTCCCGCCGGCCGCCACACCAGCCATGACTGCCACCCGGCCCGGCCTGGCCTGGGGAAACGTGGCCGGCTCGGCCGTATTTTCTGGCGTATAAGACGACTGGGCATATAAGACGACCCCCGACTTTTGAGGAGATTTTCAGGGTTTAGAAAGTCGTCTTATTCGCCAGAAAATACGGTATATGTTTGTGTAGGATACAAACACTGTAAAATAATAAACCAAGAAACATCTTCCCAAAAAGTGCTTTTTCACGAGGCAACTGGACTTTGTTTTTCTTTGAAGACATTTTGCCTCTCATCCAAGAAGAAATGTCTTCAACGAAAAACAAGAAAGTCTAGCTGCCATTGCACCTTTGGAATAACTATGAGCTGGATGACTGAGAATCTCCATAGACAAGAAACACCCAGAAAAACTGTAGGGAGCATGGAAATGCAGAAATATAGATGCAACTAAGAAGATTCTTCTCTAATGATCTTCTCCATTTTTGCTTTAAATTTCTATTTTTTTCTCTTTCTCCAGCAGGTGATGGGCAGAAAACCAAGAAGTGCATGGAGCCCCCTCTGATGTACTTCGATCATAATTTGCTTTCAAGTTCATACACAGGGGAGAAACCCTACAAATGCTTAGAATGTGGAAAGGGCTTTAATATGAGCAGCCACCTGCTTTCTCATCAGAGGACTCACACAGGGAAAAAGTCGTATAAGTGCTTGGAGTGTGGAAAGAGCTTCACACAGAACTTCAGCCTGACAGTCCATCAAAGAACTCACACTGGGGAAAAACCCTATGAATGTGTGGACTGTGGAAAGTGCTTCAGCCGCAGCCAGCATCTCATTCAGCACAGAAGCATCCACACAGGGGAGAAACCATTTCAATGCACTGACTGCGGAAAGTGCTTCAGCCGCAGCCAGCATCTTGCCCAGCATCGAAGTATCCACACAGGAGAGAAACCGTACAAATGCATGGAGTGTGGAAGGCGCTTCAGCAATAGCGGAAGCCTAAATACACACCAGAGAACTCATACTGGAGAGAAACCCTATAAATGCCTCGAGTGTGGGAAGAGCTTCAGCAAGAGCAGTAACCTTACAGCCCATAAGCGGATCCATACGGGGGAGAAGCCCTATCAATGCTTGGAGTGTGGGAAGAGCTTCAGCAAGAGAGGGAACCTTTATAAACACCAGACAATCCACACAGGAGAAAAACCTTACAAATGCATGGAATGTGGAAAGAGCTTCCGGATGAGTGGGAATTTTTATAAGCATCAGAGAATCCACACAGGAGAGAAACCATATGAATGTCTAGAATGTAGGAAGCGCTTTGCTCTTAGGCATCAGTTGACTGCGCATCAAAGAACTCATGCTGATGAGAACCCATTTCAATGCTTAGTGTGTGGCGAGGACTTTAAATATAGTGAGCAACTTACTCAGCATGAAACCACCCACACAGCATCCAGCCAAGATGGAGACTTAGTTGGAGAAACTTCAGCTCACTTTGAGACCTCCTATTTCTCTTTGTATCCTGACAATTGTTTAATCTCCTTTATTTGGTCTGGAAACCGGTGATTATTGTCTCTTTTGGTATTTGGGGCAGTTTGTGAATAATCTGAACCAAGAGACATAATAGAGTCATTGTAGTCCTCTCTCCTGGCAACATCTGAATGGAAACAGCTTATAATTGAAAAATAACTACAGCTTCAATCTTTTTTTTTTTTTTAATGATTGGTAATATTTATATTGTAAACAATGTAGTGGAGAATGGGCTCAGTCAACTGGAAGCCACCCATAACAGAACTGCAGAAGGCAATTACATTCTGTGATTGACCTGGAATCTCATCCAGAAGGGCTTCTAGAAGGCTCTTTTTACAACAGATGTGTGATATGAAATATCAATTCAGACATGAGTGAGAATTGGATTCATCTTTCCACAGATATTCATGGGTGGAGCCAGAAATGCCACATTCATCGGTGTTATTATGCAAATGTGGCCTGTAATATCTATGTGGCTTCAACTGTTGCCTTTTCTTGTCCCCATTGCATTTATGTGCTTTGATGAATTATGATAGACTTCCTTATCTTAATTTTCAAAGATCTTCTGAACCCTGCTCATGTTAACAGAAAGGCTTAAATGGGATCCATTCAAAATCTCTTAGGATGATGCCAAACAGATGGCTGATAATTGGCAGACTTTTTCAAATGACATCCTTTTGGTGAAGAAGAATCTGAAATATTATATTTTTGTTCCTGCAACTTTCACCATCCAACAGATTTTCCTCCAGATATGGCAGGTTTTATCATCTACTTGGGTTGAAACCTCTTTGGAGAGGCTCGCTCATGATCTGGTCTTAATCGGACACCAGTTCATAATAAAATGTCAACACACTTTTTTCTGATCTAACTGGATCTCTCACTCAGCCAATGAGTCTTTGAAAGCTCTTAAAAGTTACTTAGACTTGTTACAGTTTTATTGTAGTCTTGTAACTTCTATAGTGATGTAAATCTTTTTTATAGAGTTTTATGTAATTGCAGGTATATAATTTATACTTTTTATCGTGGTTTCTTTTTAAGTATTTTATTGCAGCAGTGAAATAATTTTGCCACCTTTCTGTGTTTAGTAGGAGACTGTAGATAAAGAGGTGCAAAGAATGTTGCCCATGTCACAGAAATAAGGATTTTAAAAACTTTTTCCATCCTCTGACTCTGTTCCCACAATACCTACAACCTTCTATTATTTTTAAATTTAGAAGCTGGGTGACTCCAGGACAATTTTGGGAGACTAACACTTTAAAAAAGAAAACAAGAATCATGTATGTCCAGACAAGCCATACCACATGGACCATAAAAATGCAAATGAGAGACCTAAATGTATTTTCTTGCTGTCTGTAGGTCCCAAACTGTGTTGGCAGTTTGTAATTACACATGATTTGGTCTGCATAATCATGGCCATTTCAGCCATTCCCCCCTTGCTACTAAGAAGGGAGGGAGGCTTCTGCTTCCTGCCTTATTTCCTTTTTTTTATCTAAACAAAATAATTTTTAAAAAGCAAAAAAAATGCATATGACTTGATTCAGGATGGAATCATATCTGCTTGGGTTTATTTACATCACTTATCTCTGCTGAAGATGCATATGAAAATTGAAAAGGACACAGAGACAGCATTCCTAGAAAAAGCCCAGTTTTGCAGCATTTCTAAGACTAGAAATTTAAGTAACCTCAAAAGTAGAAGATTCTACCCTGTTTGGTTGGATGGAGTTAGTTTAACGTAGGGATGTACCAAATAGTCTAGAACAGTGGTTCTCAACCTTTTTAATGCCGCGACCCCCAACCGGTCGTAAGTCGAGGACTAAACCGGTCGTAAGTCGAGGACTAAACCGGTCGTAAGTCGAGGACTAAACCGGTCGTAAGTCGAGGACTACCCAACCGGTCGTAAGTTGAGGACTTTCCCTGCCCGAGAGTGCAGCGCGTGCGTGGTTCCGCCCCCTGCGCCAGCCGAGGCGTAGCTGGCAATCGGCAGAGACGGAGCAGGCCGACCACCAGCTGGCCCAGCCCAAGGGAGGTAAGGCACCTGCCGGAAAAGGGGGAAAAAATGGCGGACAAAAAAAATGGCGGACAGCCTTGCTTGGCGACCCCCGTGAAATGGTCGATTGACCCCAAATGGGGTCCCGACCCATAGGTTGAGAACCGCTGGTCTAGAATCTAGATAAACAAAATGGGTTTCTTTATTTCAAAAGCCAACTGAAATACAACTCTAGTTAAAAGATATTCATGATGAATTAAAAGTGGAAAAGACACAGAAATCAGGGAAGATCATGTGGAATACACTGTGCTAAGAACTGTTCACGGGAGAGAGAAAATAATGAACGCAGCCTCCTTGCATTCAGCACATAACATTGCTCTAGGATCCCTTGAATTTTGTTTCAGACCAAACCTAGAACCACCAAGATGTTTCTGTTGAACCATGGCCAACACAAAATAGTTTGACAGAAGTTGGAAAACACAGTGGTTTGTTTTGGGTTCCAAACCAAATACATGTTCTGTTTTATGTCAGTCCTGATTGGATCTCTTTAGGGCTAAATCTAATCTGACTCAATTTTAAGTGTACGTTGTAGAGATAGAGCTTCTTTTTAAAATGTTCTTTGCTTTTATCAGTCATATGATGAATTGTTATGCTCTTACATTGTTTTTCCAGCTGGAGTTCATGAAGAATACATTGTTTTTTTGTTCTTAATATTTATAGTAATTATTTATGGTAGCTTCCTTTGCAATAAAAAGTTGAAAGGATTGTAGTTGCCTTCCAAATGTTTACAAATGTTAGCTAAGTTGAAAAGGGGGAAGGATCAACTGACACAGCCTGTTTCCAAGAGATTTTTCATTTTTCCAATGGGAAATAAATTTTACTAAATGACAAGGCAAGGATGTATTTATTGGAAGCAAGACAGAAATGATGCTATTTTAATTAGGAAATCCTGTTTTATCTGTTGATCAAGATTTTCCCAATGAAGTAGAGTTGCTGTTTGATAACCTAGTGTTTAATTGGGAAAGTAGAAAGAAAGAGAACAACTGCAGCAAGATGTATGGACTTGATTACAACAGTGAATGCACCTTTGAGATAGCTAAAAGGCCAAGTTGAAGACAGATCTTCCTGAAAAAAATCCATGTGGTCACTAAGAGTCAACATACTTGTGGCACGTAATTAACATTTGATTGGTATATCAACTCAGAATACATGTGGTCCAGCTGAGTGTTTCAAGCAAGTAGATACTTGGTTTCAACATCTGTATACTGTGAATATACAGATGTTATAATTAGTTTCAATTCCAATTTTGGATGATTTTCTAAATTGCAGTATCCCTAAACACTCCATCTAAGTTACCAAAACTGTTTTCTAGTTCTAAACACTAAAAGTCTTCCATATTTAATGTGTGTGAATGTTTCTTCAGTAAAGTGAACTGCGCTTATTTTTAGTATGGTGTTTTCCTGCATACTGTCATGTGTGATACATTTTATAAATTCTTCCAAAAGTTCATTTAAATCGGATTAACTCAAAATTCCACTGAAGCATAAACTGTGTATTATGGCACAGGAAGCAGTCCAAGCAAACATTAAAAAAGGTGGGGAGAAAATACATTTTCTTTGAAATTGAAAACAGAAAATGACCCACTTAATTTTAATGGGAATTGATCAGCATATCTGTTTGCTTTCTTGAAACGCAGAAGTTGCTTTGATTATACAACTGTCTCAGATGCAAAAACATTCTTGGGCCACTTCCCACTGAATTCATGAACTGTAGATTATTTTGTTCTCCCCCCCCCCCCAAAAAAAAGAAAAGTGTATTAATGATGAAAAACTTTATAGAAATAGAATATGATTAGAAGATAGCAAGAGCAATAGCACTTAAGACTTATACTGTATGCTGCTTCATAAGATACCCATGAAGTCTGCAGTTGTTAGGAATTTGAATTCCCAACTACTGGATCTGAGGAAAGCAGGGCACTTTTTTAATCTATAAAGCTTCCATTAGGGATTAGGCCAACATGACTTGCACTGTAGATTAAACATTATTGTTGGCAAAGGAGTCAGAAGAATCTTTATAAATTGATTGGGTTTTAATTTAGAAATGCCCATCTGTGAAATCCTATATCCTGCAAGATATATAGGAGCGCGCACCAAAATGATTTAGGGTGCAAGTCTTACAAATAACTATCCAGAAATGCGCTTTTGCCGCACACAGGAAAGAGAAAAAACAATTTGATGGGAAGGAAAATTTTGCAAATCTCAGGGAGGCCATTTGGGATATTTTTTGGCTCTCCAATACAGGGATCAAAAGTGACTTACTTGGACTCAAAAGCCCTAAAACCTGCCCATTTGGTTGAGTTTTTGTATTTGCCGCAAGACGTTTATTTTAATAAAGGAAAGCTTACCAATAAAACTGTAAATTACCACATGCCTTCTACTCGTTCAAAAATTAATCTTAATCAAACTATTTTCCATCATAGCCATCCATTTTCTATAGGCCCTCTCTCCACTAAATTCCATAAAAATCCAGTTTCACTATATTCTCATACCTTTCCATTCGGTATCTCCGAAATATTTGCTTATGGCGGACTTCTCTAATTCTGTCGTCTTAATAATAACCGTCTGTCTCAATGGTCACTCTCATTTTCCCACCGAGCTCAAGTTTTTTTTTTTTTATCTTTTTCAGTTTCTGTTTTCTAGTTTTGTTCGGTTTAATTCATCTTTCTTCGCCTTTTCGGCCCGGTTCCTCCTGACTCTCGTCTGAGGGAAACTTTCCCCTCAGGCCGATCCTTGAGGGAAGCCAAAAAGCGCCTCTCCCTCCCGGGTTTCCTCAGCTGCTGCCTCTTTCCCGGCTGCCTCTCCTGAATTTAATTCAATTTAATTTGAATTTCACTCTTTTCTGGAATCTGGACTTTGGGTCTCTTCCTTCTGCCTTTCTCTCAGGAGCTTCGCGCCGTCAGAACTCACAAACGGCCGTTTACTTCTTCCCGCCTTCTGCCAACGGTTCTGTTTGATTGGCAGCTGCGTCGTCCTGACGACAGGGGCGGGCCAAAAAGGGAGGAGGAGGAGGAGGGAGAGGCGGCTTAGAACCTGCTGCGTCTGTCTGCCCGTCCTTTCACAGGTGACTGACTCTTCCGGTATATAATATGTTAATATACCGTATATATTAAATGGTACAGAATTAGAGCATTCCCTTCAAAAGGTGGATCCAGTTTCTGCTCCTCCTCGGAAAATTCAGCAATTTATGTATGTTTTATTTAGGCAAGAAAAACCAAATGTATAGGTATAAGTATAGGGGGTACCATGCTCAATAGTAGTAACTGTGAGAGGGATCTTGGAGCCCTAGTGGACAATCACTTAAATATGAGCCAGCAGTCTGCTGAAGCTGCCAAAAAAGCCAACACAATCTTAGGCTGCATTAACAGGGACAGAATCAAGATCATGCAAAGTATTAATACCACTTTACAATGCCTTGGTAAGGCCCCACTTGGAATACTGCATCCAGTTTTGGTCACTATGATGTAAAAAAAGATGTTTGTTAGTAGAAATTCTAGCCCACTGAATAACACCAAACAGCAAGTTGAAATTAGACAGAGATTTATTGGATATAACGGTTTGCAAAGCGTGGTGGACTCCAAATAAATATTTGAGCCACACCTAGTCACAACAAAGACACACATTATATACATTCTATCCCCGACGCCTTGGCCCCTCCTCTGAGGTTACAATCTTATCAGAATCGCCTAAACAAAATACATTATCCCTGCCCCTTACTATTTTGCTTCACCTATTCCCTTATATGTACTTTATCATGAAATCCTATAGCTCAGTGTGGAAATCCTATAGCCTACGTGCAGAACTCTTACAAGGTACGTGTACATGTAGAAATTGTGTAGAAATCTTGCAGTCTACGTGTAGAAATTTTGTGTAGAAATCTTACTGTCTGCGTGTAGAAATTTTACAGAGTACGTGTCACTTAACTTTACTTTTTATTCTAAAATTTTATTCCTAACATGTTGAGACTAGAAAAAGTACAGAGAAGAGCAACAAAGATGATCAGGGGACTGGAGGCTAAAACATATAAGGAACGGTTGCTGGAATTGGGTATGTCTAGTTTAACGAAGAGAAGGACGAGGGGGGACAGGATAGCAGTGTTCCAATATCTCAGGGGCTGCCACAAAGAAGAGGGAGTCAAGCTATTCTCCAAAACATCTGAAGGCAGGACAAGAAGCAATGGATGGAAATTAATCAAGGAGAGAATCAACCTAGAACTAAGGAGAAATTTCATGACCGTGAGAACAATTAATCAGTGGAACAACTTACCTCCAGAAGTTGTGAATGCTCCAACACTGGAAGTTTTTAAGAAGAAATTGGACAATCATTTGTCTGAAATGGTATAGGGTTTCCTGCCTGAGCAGTGGGTAGAAGACCTCCAAGATCCCTTACAACTCTGTTATTCTATTCTATCCATCTCACATTTGCTATTATTATGCCAGGTACCACCTATACCATGGGTCTTCAAACTTGGCCCTTTTATAACTTGTGAACTTCAACTCCCATAATTCCTCAGCCAGTGTGCTGGCTGAGGAATTCTGGGAGTTGAAGTCAAGTCATAAAAAGGGAAAGGGCCAAGTTTGAAGACCTCCGACCTATACTATACCTGTACATTTGGTTTTTCTTGCCTAAATGTAAAAGAGAACAAGGATGATTAGGAAGGCTTTACTAAACCATATGTAGAACGGTTGCAGGAATAGGGTATGGCTAGTTTAATGAAAAGAAGAATTGGGGTGACGTGATAGCAGTGTTCTGATATTTGAAGGGCTGCCACAAAGAAGAGGGAGTCAGTCTATTCTCCAAAGCACCTGAGGGCAGGAGAAGAAGCAATGGATGGAAACTAATTGTTAAGATATTACAATTTAGTGGTTAGAGCAGTGGGGTTGTGCAGTGAACCAGAATACATAGTTGTGACTGATTGGTGGTTCCTGTGGGGGGGAGTTTTCCTGTTTTCCTGCCTTTTTCTTTTGTGTGCCCTGTGATTTACCTGATGATGTTCCTGGTTGACTGACTATCTTGTTTGCTCGGTATATAGTTGTAAAATATATTTATGTAAAACTACAAGTTTGTGTCAGTGTCTCTGACTCCATTTGGACACCGGCTGGGCAATTCCCTGACACTAATCAAGGAGAGAAGCAACCTAGAACTAAGGAGAAATTTCCTGACAGTTTGTTCAAGCTTGGTTTTCTTTTTCTGCAAACATCTATTTACCAAAGTAGACAACATAATTAGTGCTTTGGTTTTATGTGTGGCAGCTTGTCATATTTGTCTTGATCAGGGTTCTTGGTTCCAATGGACCTACGTGCATTGTTTCATCTTAGACTGTTCCTATTTTGTTGGTTCTCACTTGTTTATGTGTTGATTGCTTGGCATGTGCTATGCTTCTTTCTTGGATCTAAAATTTGTAGACTAGATTTATATCTGCATGCTGTTAATGGCTGATCAATCCAAATGCCTGGCTTATCTTGCATTTTAAGATTTAGCTTGATAATTACACTTTCCCAGTTGAATATGTGATTAAATTTGTTTATGCTGCATTGTGAAATTCAAGACCCAAAGATTCTTTTTCACAAGGAATGTTCCCTATCATCCAGTCAGAGCTGAAGAAGCTTCTTGCAAGCGAAACGTCTTCAAAGAAAAACAAGAAAGTCCAGTTGCCTGGTGAAAAAGCATCTTTGGGACAACTATGATCTGGATGACTGTAACTCTCCATAGACATGAAATTCAAGAATTTTAAATACTGTCTATCTTTGAACTCCCAATTGGGGTTCATAGATACCTCCTGCTATTTATCCTATTTCATAGTTTTTGCATTAGATGTTGTAAATAATTCCTGTTCTGTCTTCTTGAGTTGTTGAATCTTTTGAGTTGGCTTGAAATGTTATGGAGAAATTTTGTTGGTTTGAGGGCTACTGTGATGCCTAGTGGTTGAAATATTCTGCTGATGGCTTCTGAGATATTTTGGTATATGGACAAATTACTCTTTTCCTGGGTTAGGATGGTGGTATTTTTTGGCTATCTGAGGAGATATTATTTTTTTTATGAAGTTGTATGAGTTTCATTGAAGCTTGCTGTAAAGGTAGCCTGCTTTTTCTTTCTGCTTGAAGTTCTGGGCTCCTGCAAAGTGTTTTTGCTCATCAAATTATTTAATCTCACAACACAGGGTTATACATTTAACACATAGAAACACTTGGTCAAATATTTCCAGTTTTCCATTTAATCTGATTGTATATCCTCTTGGATCCCAGGCTAAAACATCTGTGAAGGCTTGTCATAAATATACTTTCAAGGTCAGAAGCCTTCTTGCGTTAGTCATAATTGTTCAAAGCACCGAGGACCTTTTAGATGCATGTTTCAGGTTATTTTTTAAGGATAAAGGCCCTGATCCTTGGTTAAAGCACAGAAAAGCCAGTTTTGGGCTATTTTAAGAGGTAAAACTGAAGCAGTTATCCCAAGCTTGAATTAAAGCAGTTCAGATATCAACATCCCAACTGACACAGAGGCCCAAACCTGCTTTTCTTTGGATTTGGGGGAAATGTTCATCTTATGAATCTTTGCTAGAGAAGAGCTCATAAAGAGAAACATTAAAGAAACCCAGTCTGTGAATTTTCCTTGTCAATTTCCTCTCTTTCAGGAGAGTCTCCAGAGATACCTCCATATAGACCCAACATAAGGTCTAAATCCCCTTTTTGGCAGGCGATGCTAGGTGACGTGTCCTCCCTGCTCTTCCCTGATTCTTATTCCATGCACAGAATGGTCTTTTTTTTCACCTTGGAAGATAAGACCCACATTTACTGTTTCCTGTCTTTACGCCGTCACTCAAAGGGTTAAAGAGAGAGACTGTTCCTGCCTAGAGAAGTAAAACTCTAGCAAGGATCCTCACTTCCTCCCAACCTGCTCCCATTTTGGACAGTTGTTTTTCTGGGCATGCTCACTTGGCTTCCCAAAGTGAAATTGCTTTGCAGAGGGCACCCCCTGGTGGCACTTTCTTATAGCACCTGCAAGAGTCCAGGGATAGAATTGTGAAAATTGGGAGGGTGGGGTGAAAGATGGAATACAAAAGCCTTGTGTTCATGCCAGGTCTTGCTGTCTTGTCTCATCATGTAGAGCAGGCATCACTAATCCCCGGTCGGTGGACCAGTACCGGGCCGCACAAACAAGCAAAGCCCCATCCGCGAAATGCAGGCAGCACACAAAACCACGCACCCTCCGGTCCGTGGAAAAACCTCTCTCCGTGGAACTGATCCCTGGTGCCCAAAAGGTTGGGGACCTCTGATGTAGAGGGTGTTCCTAAGAGGGATGAATGAAAAACATCAAGAAAATATGCAAAAAAAGGTATACTTCCAGTCCGGGACGCCCAAGGCATAAAAATCATCCCAGCAGAAGTGATACAGGAAGATGCTGGAGGCAAATGAGCACTTTAATGACAGTGGCAAAGGCATCCATTCAGACTGTGCAGAAGGCCAGGATAAAGATCAGGGTAGGCTGGATAGCCATTCGTCTGAAATGGTAGAGTCTTTTACTTGGGTAGGGGGTTGGACTGGAAGACCTCCCAACTGTATTATTCTGTTCTGCTATTCTTCCTAAGATCATGTATATCCATCTCATCAAGCCCAAAGAAAGTCCAGAATGGTATAGGACAGTGGTGGCGAACCTATGGCACGGGTGCCAGAGGCAGCACTCGGAGCCCTCTCTGTGGCCACACGTGCCGTTGCCCCAGCCTCGCCTCCCCCCACGACCCCCTCCTCACCAGCAGCCCCCCTCGAGGAGAGTCGCCCCCGAGCGTGGCCCACACGGAGCAGCGCAGCCAAGGACATGGCAGCCAGGCAGCATAGACAAGACTCTGCCCTCACGGCCCATCCCGCACAGTTGATGCTGCGGGGCGCGGGCAGAGGGCGTGGCCGCCATGGCACTGCTGGGCTGCCTGGGCGATCTGCAGCGGGCCCTGGAGGCGGTGAGTGGCCCTGCGGGCAGGCGAAGTGAGGGACGGGGCAGGGGCAGGGGGTGGAGCAGGGGTGGGCACTCGGTCTCTAAAAGGGCACTCAGTCTCTAAAAGGTTCGCCATCACTGGTATAGGATCTCCTGCCAAGGGGTAGGTGTTGGAGTAGAAGACCTCCAAGGTGCCATCCAATCTGATTATTCTATGTTCTATTTTTTACAAGCCATGACATTCGATGGGGACACAAGTTGGATCTGAAGAAGCCAGATAGGAAAAGCATTGATGCTTTTGATTATTTGCTGTTGGAGAAGACTCTTGAAAATAACATGGACCTCTAAGAAAACGAAGAACATAGAATAATACAGTTGGAAAGGAACTTGGAGGTCTTCTAGTCTAACCCCCTGCTCAAGCAGGAGACCCTATGCCATTCTGGACAAATGGCTCTCCAGTTTCTTCTTAAAAGCCTCCAGTGATGGAGCACCCACAACTTCCGAAGGCAAGCTGTTCCACTGGTTAATTATCCTCGCTGTTAGGAAGTTTCTCCTTATTTCCAGGTTGCTTCTCTCCTTGACTAGTTTCCATCCATTGCTTCTTGTCCTGCCTTCCGGTGCTTTGGAAAATAGTTTGACCCCCTCATCTTTGTAGGAGCCCTTCAAATATCGGAACACTGCTATCATGTCTCCCCTAGTCCTTATTTTCACTAATATACCCAATGCCTGCAATCATTCTTTGTACGATTTAGCCTCCAGCCCCCTAAGCATCCTTGTTGCTCTTTTCTGCATTCTTTCTAAATATCTTTTTTATATTGTGGTGACCCGAACTGGATGCAGTATTCCAGTTCCAGCTCTAGTACCACTTTGCAAATTCCAGTATTGGTAAAGCAGTACTAGAATTTCACACAATAGCAATAGCACTCAGACTTACATATTGTTTCCTAGTGCTTTACAGCCCTCTCTGATTTACAGAGTCAGCACATTTGCCTCCAACAATCTGGGTCCTCATTTTACCAACTTTGGAAGAATGGAAGGCTGAGTCAACCTTGAACCAATCAGGATCAAACTGCTGACAGTGGGCAGAATTAGCCTGCAATCCTGCATTGATTCTGTCCCTCTATTAATGCAGCCTGGAACTGTATTGGCTTCTCAGCTATTGCCGCATACTATTGGCTCATAGTTAAGTGACCGACCACTAGGACTCCAAGATCTCGCACACAGTTATTGCCTAAGTGTAAAACCTTACTTTTTATCTATGTTGAATTTCACTTTGTTAGATGAAATTAGATCATCTAACTTAGGCAAATTAGATCTAAATCAGATCGAATCTAATTTAAATTAGATCATCTAAATCAGATCACCACTAGATGAATTAGATCGTCGAACAAGCCAAGCCAGAGTCCTCACCCAAGGCACAAATGACCAGGTTCAAATGATCTTACTTCGGACCCAGTCCTCCACAATTGGCTCTGATGCTGGGAAAGGTGGAAGAAAGGAGAAGAGGAGGAGGAGGAGGACCAGTGGCAAGGTGAATAGATGCCATTACAGTGAAGTTGGGGTCCTCTAGAAAGACCTGAAGGGCCAGGTTAAGGATAGATTATCATGGAGAACATCTATCTGGGGTCACCAGGAGTTAAATATGACTTGTTGACACATAACCCAACAGATAATGTAAACTCCAGAATAACTTCTTTGTCCAAGCATGCAAAAACCCTGTCCTGTCAAAGTCCTGAATTTCTCATTCTCAAAATTGCGCTACTGTATTCCTTCCTTCCTTCCCTCCCTCCTCTTCCTCCCTCCCTCCCTCCTTCTTTTCTCCCTCCCTCTTCTCTTCCTTTCTCCCTCCCTCCCCCTTTCCTTCCTCCCTCTCCTTCTCTTCCTTTCTCCCTGACCCTCCCTTCTCT
>BFFQ01003678.1:45903-61968 GCA_003402635.1 Protobothrops flavoviridis
TTTTTCCTTTTGGGTCTTCACATGCAGGAAGGCTCCAGTGAAGAGGATCCACATGGACCCAGAGCAAAGGGGGAACCATCACTTCCTTCTCGGGTGACGTTCTTTAGGGAGATCTCTCAGGAGGAAGAAGCTCAAGATATCTCACCGGGTAAGTTGACTCTCCTTTCTTCCTATTCTAGACATTTATATACCTCTGGATTTCCAGGAATTCTAGCCTGAAAGAAGTCTTGACTTCTTTCATCTTCAGGAAATTGTTTTGTAGGAGTCACTTCAGTCTGGAAGCTGCTTTATATTGTGCTGTTCCAGAAATTGTTTTTTTTTTTTTAGAGAGAGAGTTTTATTGAGTTTTATAGGGCTAGGAAAGGGGTGGGATCGATATGGGAATTGGAATTCGGGATAGGGGACAGGGTTGGGGTTAAAACAGGGATGGGGATGGGGACAACAATGGGGTTAGCCCCCATTAACATTTTCACGCTTTAGCAAACAGACTATTGTCTGGGTACATATGTTCAATAACTATAATTAATATAATAGTAAATAGCTATAGTGAATATAAAAAACAATAGTCATGAACAATATCAGTTAATCAATACATATCCTTCATCTTAGTAAAATATATTCATCATTAAATATCACAATCATTTCTCACTATTTCGTTTTACTAATCATGGATAGAAATTATCCCATGTTTTAATGCTGTTCCAGAAATTGTTAACAATACGTTTTAAAATTCTTCCTGCGCTCCCTTTATTTTATAGGGGACTGTACAACATCCGTGGACCTTCTTGAAGCCTCTTCTCCTTTTTCTAGTGGAGCAGCGAGAGCAATTCAGCTGCCAGCTCAGGTAGGAGAAACCTCAGCAGCTAATATTTTCTGTAAGGAAACTCCAATTCATTAAAGAGCTGAGGGCACCGTAATAATTCCCATTGCAGGAATCAAACCTGCATATATAGTAAGTATCGTGTTCAACTTGTCAAAATGTTCCCCAAACTCTTTGCAGATGCACTACATGCTTCAGTGGATTACAGACTGCCAAGATATAATCTTTAGGGCAGGGGTCCCCAATCCCCAGGCCGTGGATTGGTACGGGCCATGGCATGCCGGCAACCGGTCTGCATAAAGAAGCAAAGCCCCATCCGTGGGATGCAGGTAGCACACAAAACCGCGCCCCCTCTGGTCCGTGGAAAAACTTTACCTCCACGGAACCAGTCCCTGGTGCCCAAAAGGTTGGGGACCTCTGCTTTAGGGTATCTGAGTGAAAGATTGGATCCAGGAAACCTGATCACCCAACACTTCAGCCTGCAAATCTAATTATTACATTGACTTAACTTCTGTTGACTTCATGGCAACGTCCCTGCAATTTTCTTGGTAACAACATAAAAGTGGCTGCCTCTTACCTTCTTTGGGTATGTTTCTTAACTTCCTAATCTGGCCTATATCTCTGGCATCTCCTGGTCATCCCGCATCAAAGTTCCAACCGGCCCAATCCCAGAGAGAGCGAGGCCAGGTGCCGTGATCTGCTGAGAGAACACCATCAATACAAGCTGTATCTCTGTTCCGTATCAAAGATATAATTTTCCCTTGGCAGTATTAGTGTCATGGTTCCGAAAGAAGAAGCTTTTCAAAGAACTTTGAGGCCTTGTTTACCTTAAAGAATCCTTTTATTGCTACATAGCTTCGGCAGGTACATAATGAAGCCAAAAACTGAATTCTCCCTCCCCCAATCACCCGTAACAAAGAATAACTCACTCCTTCATTTAACAGTCATCAATCACATTCTCCAATTAGTTTGAAGTGTGAACTTTCCCGTATCTCTCCTGGTTACAACTGATCTTGGAAATACTGTACTGAAATATTGTTATGGCTAACTATCCCCCAGTACATACTTTCCCCCCTCCCTTCTAACATTGTCTGACTTTAACTCTAGAAGTGATACACAGGTTAAATAAAACATGTCTGCTTCTTCATATATTGTCAAGCAAGAACATCTGATGTTAGCAGCCTTGACAATTGGTTCTCATCCAAGCAAGTTTCAAAGTATGAGTGGTTTTCAAAGTTGTTTAAAAAGTAGAATATGGGCACTGTATAATAATAATAATAATAATAATAATAATAATAATAATAATAATAATAATAATAATAATAATAATAATAATAATAATAATAATAATAATAATACCTGCAAAATAACACCCAGGACTTAACAATTGTTGATAAGAAAGACAAAAAAGTCTGGATAGTGGATGTGGCAGTGCCTGGAGACAGCAGAATAGACGAGAAAGAATTGGAGAAGATAACAAAATACAAAGACCTACAAATACAAATAGAAAGACTGTGGTAAAGGCAAGCAAGGGTAGTACCAATAGTAATAGGCGCCTTGGGTGCAATCCCAAAACAACTGGAGCACCACTTGAACACCACTGGCATTGACAAATTCGCCCTTAGTCCATTGCAAAAGGCGGCCTTACTAGAAACCGCTTCCATCCTGCGACGATATCTGTAATACCATCAAACATCCACATCTGCCTATCCCAGGTCCTTGGTAAGGACTCGATAGGTAGACAAAATGCCAAATCCAGTCTGAACATCTGGCTGACTGTGCAATGATCCATAATAATAATTAATAATAAAGTTGGAAGGGACCTCTATCAATCAAAGTCTTGATGCATGCACAAATCCTGGTATTAGAGTTCCACAGCTTTGGATAGTTTTCTCAATTTTAGGCCTTGCAGTGGACAAGTTTTTTTTTTTTTTTAATAAGAATTGGCCGTTTGTCCTCAGTGTATGAACTATAGCACTTAGAGATCTGTAAAATTTGTAAATGATTTCTGGCTTTGAAACTAATTCAAAATTTTTGCTTTGGTTCAACCGATGCATTAAATGGCCAAAATTTGTGAATAGTGATCACAACTGTATTTACTGTTAGCTGGGAATGCTGCCTCTGGCCCAGATGTCATTAAGACTGCTGATTTCATTTATTCAATATAGATTCTGCATAACTCTGAAAAATCTTAGATAGATAGATAGATAGATAGATAGATAGATAGATAGATAGATAGATAGATAGATAGATAGATAGATAGATAACCTTTATTGTCATTTTTTACTGTGGACACAATGGCACACATTAAAAATGAAATTTAGTTGCTTGCTCTCAAAGTGTACACATACATAACACACATTTAAACATACTATATACAACATGTGTATACACACACACACGCACACAACTATATACAACATATATATATATATATACACACACACATACACACTGAAACAGTAGGCGTGAGCTTAAATGGACTCCAGAAGATGGTAGAGGACAGGAAGGCCTGGAGGAACGTTGTCCATGGGGTCGCGATGGGTCGGACATGATTTCGCAACTAACAACAACAACAACAATGGACCTGCACCCCTTACATATAAGTAATATGTAAATATTAATCACTCTCCATCTTGAATACATAATGGAAGGAGGAAGCTTTAGAGTTCACAAGGTTAATACTGTATGGAACAAAACTGTGACTGAATCTGGATGTTATAATAATATATTGTTTATAGTAATGCCAGTAATGAAAAAATTGGGGATATAAAGTTGAAGACGTAGTAAAAAAAATGAGCAGGTTAAAATATTGTGAGATTTCTGAATACAAACTGAGAAGGCTCATAACTCCCCAGATTTAATTGTGGTTGAAAAGAAGTAAATGTGGATAATTGATGTGGCAGTGCCAGGAGATAACAGAATAGAAGACGAGAACTGGAGTAGATCATAAAGTACCACTGAAGGTGAATATTTGTAGCTCAGGATTGAAATGAGGGGTCCTTGGTGCTCTCTGAGCTTGCTTGTTTTCTTGCAGACATTTCATTATTGTAACTAGGTAACATCAGCAGCACTGACGATGTTAGGGTAATGAAATGTCTACAAGAAAACAAACAAGCTCAGAGAGCGCCAAGGATCCCTCAGATCATAAAGATCTGAACATTAAAGTTGAAAGGTTATGGCATCAACTAGCTGCCGTGGCCCCAAGGATGATCAGCACACTGTGTGTAATACCGAAACATCTTGGACAGCACTTAGAAAAATGTGCATATTGACAAAATTTCCACCCATCAGTTAAAAAGGCCACATTGCTTAGAGCAACACATATACTACGCCAATACATTCTGACATCCTAGGTCAGGGGTAGGCAACCTTGGGTCTTTTATGACTCGTGGACTTCACTCCCAGAATTCCTGAGCCAGCCATGCTGAGGGGAAAGGGAGAGATTGCCAAGCTGAGCCATGCTGGCTCAGGAATTCTGGGAGTTGAAGTCCACGAGTCATAAAAGACCCAAGGTTGCCTACCCCTGTCCTAGGTTCTTGGGATGAGTATGAGGGCAAACATCAGCTAAAAACTGGCAGTTGTGATTTCACACTATTGTGTATATACTTCCAAAAACAAACCAGGTAAAATTTAAAAAAACAACCATATGGCAAATGCGGTCAACAACAGAGCTCGCAATGGACACTGTAGCCTAAGCCAGGTTTTAACCATTCCGAAACCTTCATCAGAGCCGGAGACTCCCAGATTTCAGGGGGGGGGCTCCTGGGTCTCTAAAGTTGACACTGTTTAAGAAGGGATCCAAAGTACCACGGGAGATAGGGGATGCCTCAAATAACTGGGTCCTAGGCCATTATAGTCAGCACCTTGAATTGCACCCAGAAGCAAATTGACAGCAGTGCAGATCACAAAACAGAGGCATGCCAAGACATTTTCATCACTGCTCATGTCATTCTGGGCCAGTTGAAGCTTCCAGGTGGTTTTCAAGGGCAGACCTACCTAGAGCAGGGCTTTTCAACAAGTGGTACGGGTACCACCTGTGGTACATTGGCACCTGGCAGGTAGTACGCGACCATCCTAGAAAAATGGTAGCGGGGGAGGTGAATGAGCTGAACCAGGGGCAGCACCGCACAAGCCTGAGCGAGAGATGGCTGGAGTGCAGGGCTGTCAGGGCTCAGCGGAAGTGCCAGGATCAGTGCCGCTTTCCAATGATCGGCGCTTCTTCGGGTCTGTCAGGGCTCAACGGAAGTGCCAGGATCAGCGCCAGGCTCCAGCTGGAGCTCGGCGCTGATCCTGGTGCTTCTGCTGAGCCCAGAAGAAGCACCAATCAGCTGGAATGTTGCAGCATCTCCAGGGTCTTGTGATTTACATTCAGATGCTTGGCAACTGATTCATATTTATGACGGTCACAATGTCCCAGAGTCATGTGAAGTGACCAAAACCTGCTGCAACCACCCAGCAGGCAGAGGGAATAAAAACCAAACACCCCCCCCACCCCCACTGCCAATCCTCAACAGAAATGCTCACAACAATGAAAACCTCGGACAGGAGGAAGAGCGCCGCCGGGTGGGCAGGCAGGTGTCTTGCTCAGCACTTTTTTCAGTGCCATTATAACTTCGAACAGTCACTAAGCAAACTGTTGTAAGTCAAGGACTACCAGTACTTCATCACTTTTTTCCTTTTTGGGGGGGTCATCAAGTTTTTGACACCTTCCTAGACGACTGGTGGTACTTAGATATTACCATATCCTAAAAGTGGTACAATGCGTGAAAAGGTTGAAAAGCTCTGACCTAGAGTACACTGTAGTAGTCAAGTTCCCTGGGGGCATGAATGACTGGAGGGCCTCCTCCTCCTCCAGGAAAGAGCACAATTGGTGCACTAATTGAAGTTGCATAAAGGCAGGAGCTGTAAATCAAAGGTGACCCCCCCCCCCAGATTATGCACCATCCTTGAATGGGGAAGAACAACTTCATTACCAGGCTAGGTAACATCTTCAGCGGCGTTTAGAGTGTCAATGCTCTTCTGTTTTGTAAGGGCTTCAGGAGTGGGTGTGTCAACTGAGGGTCTTTTGATGGGTCAGGTGTGAGTCATCAGAGAGAGGCTTGTGATGGGGAGGTTATTTCAGGTCAGGATCGGTGGAGGGTGTGAATTATCAGCGGGTCAAGTGTGAGTCATCAGTGAGTCATCTTATTAAACAGAAGTACTCTGACACAGATCTCCCCTAAACGCCGCTGAAGATGTTACCTAGCCTGGTAACGAAATGTTCGGAAACCAACCCACAAGCTCGGAGAACGAACCTTCACCCTCATCTTACACCCGAGCTGCAGATATTCTCCACTATTGCAAAGTACAACTTCAGCCAAGGTCAAAGTTACACTCTCCTTGGATCTAAGGGGCCCTAACAACCACAGCCACTCAGTCTTGGTAGGACTGAGCTGAAGACATGTCCATCCAGGTCCTTGCACCCTCCAGGCAGATAGACAACACTTGGACAGCCTCATTTGACCAGCCTGGAGTCGAAGCCCAGTGGTTTCATGTGGGTGTTGAATTGGGGGGCGGAGAGAGCACCAAGCCTTGTGGTATCCCACAAAGGATGACATCTCCCTCCCACCCAATGAATGGAATGGAATGGAATGGAACGGAACGGAACAGAACAGAACAACAGAACAGAACAGAATAGAATAGAATAGAATAGAGCTAGAAGGGACCTTGGAGGTCTTCTAGTCCAGCCCCCTGCTCAAGCAGGAGAATCTATACCGTCCCAGACAGGTGAATGTCTAGTCTCTTCTTAAAAATCTCCAGTGGAGCGCCCACAATTTCTGGGGATAAGCTGTTCCATTGGTTGATTGTCCTCACTGTCAGGAAGTTTCTCCTTAATTCCAGGCTGCTTCTCTCTTTGATCAGTTTCCAACCATTGTTTCTCATCCTGCCCTCTGGTGCTTTGGTGAACAATCTGATCCCCTCTACCTTGTGGCAGCCCCTCAAATACTGGGACACGGCTATCATGTCTCCCCTATTTCCTCTTTTCTTTAGACTAGCCAAACCCACGTCCCGCAATCGTTCTTCGTATGTTTTAGTCTCCAGGCCTTTGATCATTAATATTGACTGAAACCAGCCCTGGAGGAAGGAAGAGAACCACCACAAAATAGTTCCCCCAGGTTCCCATGTCCAAGAAGGTTACCACAGTTGACCCATCAAAAGATGCTGAGACTAAGAAGAACAAAGAAAAAGGCACCATTTCCAGCCTGGTTTTGCCGCAGGTCACCCTCAAGCACAACCAAGGTTGTCTCCACACTGAATCCTAACCCTGAATCCTGCCAGAAACAGACCAAAATAACCTGCTTGCTCCAGGGTTCTCGGCAGCTGCAGGCTGACCACCTTCTCCACACCTTACTTCCTTAAAAAGTAACTTAACCTTCACATTCTGTGTCTTGCTACACGGGGCTGGGGTGATGGCGCGCATGCCCACAGAGAGGGCTCTGAGTGCCGCCTCTGGCACGTGTGCCATAGGTTCACCACACCGGAATATAGCATGATGGATATATAGTAATACCTATGCTGGCCTCTTGTGTGTCAAAATTTTCTTGAGTTTCTCAGTTAAGCAGGAATGTTCTTGTTCTCTTTCCAGAGTGCTGTGTCCTTCCAGGAGGTAGCCGTGTGTTTCACAAAGGAGGAGTGGGCCCTGCTGGATTCCATGCAGAAATCCCTCCATGGGGAAGTCATGATGGAAAATTCCAGAAATGTGACTTCTCTGGGTAAGGGTCCTTACTTCTTTGAGTTCAGGGTGGAACGGAAAGCAAGTAAGACCTAATCAAGCGGAAGTCCCTACACCAGTCATGGCGAACCTTTTAGAGATCGAGTGCCCAAACTGCAACCCAAAACCCACTTATGTATCGTTGGGTGCCGAGTAGGCGTGGCCCATTGGGTGGGTGTGGCCCATTGGGTGGGCGTGGCCCATTGGGTGGGTGTGGCTGCAGTGGTAACGGCAGACTGGGTGTGACTAAAAAGTTCAATCAGTCAATTCCAACTTTGTGAGATCTCTTTTTTCCCACGAGAAGTTGAAATTGATTGATTGATTGAACCTTTTTTTTTTTTTTGCACACGGCGGCGGAGGCCTAAAGCGAAAAGGTTTTATAAAACCCAGCTGAAGGGCTAGGACTGGGGTGATGGCATGCGTGCCCACAGAGAGGGCTCTGCGTTCCACCTGGGCACGCATGCCATAGGTCAGTGATGGCGAACCTTTTAGAGACCGAGTGACCAAAAACTGGCCCAGCACCCGCTCCATCCCCTGCCCTGCCCCCATTCCGCCCCCACCCCCCCTGCCTGCAGGGCCACTCACTGCCTCCAGGGCCCGCTGCAGATCGCCCAGGTAGCCCAGCAGCGCCATGGCGGCCACGCCCTTGCCCACGCCCCCCAGCATCAACTGTGCGTGATGGGGCGTGAGGGCAGAGTCTTGTCTATGCTGCCTAGCTGCCATGTCCTTGGCTGCGCTGCTCCGTGTGGGACACACGGAGGTGACTCTCATCCAGGGGAGCTGCTGGTGAGGGGGTCGCAGGGGGAGGCAAGGCTGGGGCAATGGCACGCGTGCCCACAGAGAGGGCTCCGAGTGCCGCTTCTGGCACCCGTGCCATAGGTTCGCCACCACAGCCCTATGCAGTCATTTGTCCCTGAGACTTTCCCCTTCTTTCTTTTTCAAGATTTTCATTCATTTCCATCCAAGCACGCCTTTCTTTTCCTCTCAAGTTGTCTTTCATATATTTTGCCACTGGATCCATGTTCCTCCTCTCCCTTTTGTATTCAGTCCACATTCTTTGAAACCCCTGGTGGTCTATATTCCCATTAATGACATGGTCAGCCATATAATCCGTGCAAAGTTGTCAAATAGATGATTATTGTACGAGCAGGGAATACCAGAAGATTCAAGGATGAGAATACAGACCCAACATTCACAGAAGATGCATTTTCACTCCTTCCCATCAAATCACATCAAATTCACTGTTACCAGTGAACATCAAAGGTCATCAGAGGTTCCTTTTAGATTTGCATCATAATCCTCTTTCCTGTATTCCCCTAGAGATCTGGCAGGACATACTGTATATGATGGTTGATGATGTACATACCTATCCAACATACATACATTGTGGTTCTGATGTCCAGAGTTTTTGATTATGAAAAAAAGCCTTTCCTGATTCTTTCAACAATAATGATGGGTAAATATTTCCCCTTGGCCAGGGGTAGGCAACCTTGGCTCTTTTATGACTCGTTGACTTCAGTTCCCAGAATTCCTGAGCCAGCATGGCTGGCTCAGGAATATTGGGAGTTGAAGTCAAGTCATAAAAGAGTCAAAGTTGCCTACCCCTGCTCTAGCCAATCAAGGTTAATGATGGTCTCCAAGATGCAAAAGTTTCGCGTTCGGTTGATTGACTCCAGTTGGCTAAAATCCAAAATCCTAATGCTTGCAAGCAACATCTCAATCCTTTTAACTAAAACACATTTTCATTACTGCTTTTTTCTTTGCTCTTCCTTTTTTGTTCCTTGTTTAAATCTTTCTTTATTGGCAAGGGGGAAAAAAAACAGCTCACGAAATCAGTGGGAAATACTCCAGCAAAGAAATAACATTTGAAATAGTTGTGTAAACAAAATCTAATACGGTGGTATCTCAGCACTCATTGTTAATTGGCTCTGGGAGGCATGATGAGTACCAAAAACGATGAGTACCAAACCATTTTCTCCCATAAGGAATAATGTAGTGATTCACAAGGCAGCTGACGACAAGTTCTAGCTCGTGTGTTGTGTACCAAACAAATGATGAGTAGCGGAACAAAATGTTGGTGTCAAAATGCATTTGATCGGTTTCAAAGCAGTTGAGTACTAAGGTACCATTGTATATAGGTTTTAACAATATAGAAAGAGAACTTTGGAAATGCTGATCAACTCCCATTAGAATTAGCTTATTAACTAATAGGAGTTGATATTTGGTGCCTCACCCAGTTTCTGTGTGAAAGGTCTTACGGTAGAAGATTTACACTTCTTTTTTTAATCTCTCTCTTTTTTTGTTTTTCTCATTCATTCCCCCCCTCCCCCCAAGTAGGAGATGAGCAGGAAACTGTGAATGATCAGGAACTAGATAGAGTGATGTCGGAAACATTCGAAGAAGACGTGGGACAGGAGACTTCTGAAAGTGACTGGAGCTCAAAGATACAGGACGAATACCACCGTCAGTATATGGGAGATAATGCATCCCTTTCCCAAGGTGTGGAAGTCCTTGAGTCCTCAATCCAGCAGGAACACACGGAAAACAGAACTAACTCTTGGCTACTACATAGCACTATATTAAAAAATAACTTGGACTTAGATAATCAGTGTGCAACCGAGACGGAATACAACTATGATGAAGGCAGAAATCCTGAATTGTCTTGTGGGCAGACCTTCCCTCCTCCTTCATGTCCAGAAATCCACACTGGGGAGAATTCCTATAAATGCACAGAGTCCGGAGAGGAGCTCAGTGATCCCGGTAACCTTGCTTCCCAAAAAACAACGCGTACGGGCAAAAGAGCGCATAAATATCTAGAGCATGGGAAAAAAAGCCTCAAGCAGAGCAGTCTGCTTACCGTCCAGACGAAGCTTCACAATGAGAAGCCATATCAATGCAAGGAGTGTGGAAAGAGCTTCAGGAGCAGCAGCCACCTAACTTCCCATCATAGGATCCACACCGGAGAAAAACCTTATAAATGTATAGAGTGTGGGAAGAGCTTTAGGCAACGCAGTCATCTTATTTCTCACAGAAGGATCCACTCGGGTGAAAAACCATACACGTGCATCGAGTGTGGAGAGAGCTTCAGGTTGAGCAGTCAGCTGACGTATCATATGTGGAACCACACGGGGGAGAAGCCGTACAGTTGTGCGGAATGCGGGAAAAGTTTCAGCAACGTCAGTTCCCTCACTTGCCATAAAACCATCCATACGGGAGAGAAACGATACAAATGCACGGAGTGTGGAAAAAGGTTCCGGAACAGTAGTCATCTTACTTCCCACAAAAGGATCCATACAGGGGAGAAACCCTATAAATGCACGGAGTGTGGGAAGTGCTTCAGAGACAGCTCTGCCCTGGTGTCTCATAGAACAATCCACACAGGGGAGAAACCATACAAATGTATGGAGTGTGGAAAGAGCTTCAGCCAGGGATACTCTCTTACGACGCATCAGATGATCCATTCCGGGGAGAGGCCCTACAAATGTATGCAGTGTGGAAAGAGCTTCAAATGGAATAGTCACCTTACTGCACATCAAAGGATCCACACGGGAGAAAAACCATACAAGTGTGTGCAGTGCGGAAAGAGCTTCAAAAACAGGAGTAATCTCACTAGCCATAAAAGGATCCACACGGGAGAAAAACCGTATAAATGCATGGAGTGTGGCAAGTGTTTCAGAGGCAGCTCTGCCCTTATTTGCCATAAAACAATCCACACGGGAGAAAAACCATATAAATGTATTGAATGCGGAAAGAGCTTCAGCAGAGGCAGCTCCCTTACTTTCCACAAAAGGATTCACACTGGGGAGAAACCCTATCAGTGTCTGGAGTGTGGAAAGAGCTTCAACCAGAGTAATTCCCTTATTTTCCATAGTAGTGTCCACACGGGGGAGAAACCGTTTAAGTGTACAGAGTGTGGAAAGAGCTTCAGCAAAGAAGGTTGCTTTATTTCCCACAAAAGGATCCACACAGGGGAGAAACCTTATCAATGTCTGGAGTGCGGAAAGACGTTCAGATTGAACAGTCAGCTTACATCTCATCAAAGGATCCACACGGGAGAAAAACCGTATCACTGTATGGAGTGTGGAAAGACGTTCAGATTAAGCAGTGATCTCACTTCCCATAAAAGGATCCACACAGGAGAGAAACCGTATGAGTGCATGGGATGCGGGAAAAGCTTCAAGCGCAGCAGTGACCTTACTTCCCATAAAAGGATCCATACCGGAGAAAGACCATATGAGTGTATGGAGTGTGGAAAGACCTTCACAATGCGATCATCCCTAACATCTCATAAAAGGATCCACACAGGGGAGAAACCGTATCAGTGCACAGAGTGTGGGAAGAGCTTCCGTGAAAATGGATCTCTCACTATTCATAAGAGGATCCACACAGGAGAGAAACCGTATCAGTGTATGGAGTGTGGAATGAGCTTCAGGTTGCGCAGTCAGCTTGCGTCTCATAAGAGTATGCATAGGAGTTTATCCATAGAGCCTGCACTGTAGGAGAAGAAAATGGCATTGATTAGAACAGGCAAAACCATCCCCTTCCCAGGGGCAAAATTAACTCTCTCTACTCAGCCACAGAAGGCCCAGGAGTACAGAGATACTGAGAGGTGAGCAAAGGCTTTGGGAAGCAAGGCCCTTATATGACAAGCCATAAAAAAATATCTTTAGAAACTTACTATGTTCGTATAACACACTGTTCACTCAAATACATCATTATTTTTGTAACTCTGTTCCACTGTCTCACGGATTCCACATGTGACTTCACTAACCAAGGCACCCATCACATCACATGCTTAATACAATTATTTTCGACAATCGTATGTATATTCTCGTTTGTGTAAGTGTATAAGGAGAGATCTCCCTTTTTAGATTTTTGCTTCTGTCTCTAGTACTATAATAAATATATTCTTTGGTGGACAGTGTTCTAGTTTCCCTTTTGAAAAAAATCTTGGGATAGTTTGTGGAGAATCTAATCTTGGAGGGAAAAGATTCAGTTATATTTCCTGCTGATACTAACATGGGTTTCACTGGGTGTTGAAAGTAAAGGAGCAAATGGAGGAGAATATTTGTAGCTCAGGGTGGAAATGATGGGCCCCTGATGTTCTCTGAGCTCGGTTGTTTTCTTGCACACATTTCATTATCAAACTAGGCAACACCATCAGTGCTGGGTATATAAATAGTTAATAGTATAGTTTAGGAACAGTTATCTTATTGTCCCTCAATGAATCCGTCAGGAAACAGTTTTGTAACTTTATGGAGGTTTCTGGAACTTTATTTTCATTGGACCATGATGATCCAACCATTTAAAGGGTGATCTACCAGTGTACAGGAAATAAACTCGGTGCTTCTTTCTGGCAAAGCTATATTGATTTGATAATTCCTTAACAACCTAACACAAGGGATAAATAACAATATTTATAATTTGCATGGAACTGTCCGCACTGTGAAGTAAATTTAAATGGCTGGATTATTTATACAGCAGTATAGATAGTGTACAGGAAGGAGCAATGAAGAGAGGAAATAAAATTTTTAACTTTTGAAACTGTTGATAGGAGAAGCTTTTCAATCCTAGGAGTTTTTGATTGATTACCTGCCACAAGAGTTCTTATCAACTCTTAGTTACCACATAGTTTTTTTCCCCCAAGACAATCGGCCTAACCTAGGGGTAGTCAACCTTGGCTCTTTTATGACTCGTGGACTTCAACTCCCAGAATTCCTGAGCCAGCCATGCTGAGGGGAAAGGGAGAGGTTTCCAAGCTGAGCCATGGTGGCTCAGGAATTCTGGGAGCTGAAGTCCACGAGTCATAAAAGAGCCAAGGTTGACTACCCCTGGCCTAACCTGATCCTTCAGGTTTTCAAAGGGTACATCCATTGCCACTGTAACTGAGTCCATCCATCTTGCAACTGGCCATCTTTTCTTACTGAAAAGCAAAAAACTAAAAACACTTAAAAATGTTTGCTATTTTATTCTCAGAAATTCTAGCTGGTAAAGGTAGGATATTCACTCTGCAGAAGCTTCTTAATTGTATATAATATATGTGCAACATGATCTGGATATTATTGACCATCATTGCCATGGACAAATAACTGTTTTTAGCTTATTGCCAGGACAAAGGGCTTGGTTGATGTTTTGGGGGGGGGTTGGTTTTTTTTGAACCATCAATAACTCTATTGACTCAGACTCAATAGAGACAAAGCACTGGAAATCTGGGCAGAATTTGGATAGAAAATGTGACTGCGGGGATGGTGATGGGGATAGTTTTCTTTCACAAAAGGAAAGCTTTCAAATCAAAGAAAGTTGAAGATACGTGCAGAAATGTAATTTTAATAATAAAACTATTTCCTGTTTTAACTACTTACTATCTACAAGCCCTTTAATCTCTTTCTCTAAAGACTCTTTATCTACACTAGATTCTCTAAAGTCCATTTTCACTATACTTTCATAACGTTTTATTCCGTGTCTCCAATATAGAGGAAGTTCGCGGTTAATGGTGGTTACGAGGGTTCAGCAACGTTATGCTGTGCTGAACGAATAGTAGTTATGCTCGGTTCTTCATACAGGTAGTCCTCGAAGTACAACCACAATTGAGCCCAAATTTCTGTTGTTAAGGGAGGCTGTTGTTAAAGTGAATTTTGCAGACCTTTCTTGCTACAGTTGATAAGTGAATCACTGTAATTGGGAAATACATCAGGATTCCCCAGAAGCCCATAAAAGGCAATTACATGATCCCAGGACGCTGTAGCCATCATAAATATGAACCAGTTGTCCAGTGTCCGAATTTGGCATGACCATGGGGATGCTGCGATGGTTGTAAGTGTAAAAAAAATGGTCATAAGTCACTTTTTTCAATGCTGTTGTATTTGAACAGCCATTAAACAAATGGTAAGTTGAGGTCTTCCTGTAAGGGAAGTTGCAGTGTCCCAGGGTCATGTGATCACCTTTTGTGACCTTCTGACTGTCAATGGGAAGCCAGATTCAATTAACAGTTGTGTTACTAATTTTAACAGGTGCCGCGATTCACTTAACCATAGTGACAAGAAAAGTCATAAAACGGGGCAATTGTCTTGCTTGGGCACAATTGTGGTTGTTGAGTCCAGAACTGTTTGTACCTCACTGAGGTTAGGAAGGACCAAGCTAGGAATGGCTTGAGATCTGGATGGGATCTTACCTAAACCTGGAGGGATTCAGTTAACAACGATAAGGGCCACTCCCTGAGGGAGATGGGCAGTTAAGAAATACGAAGCATAAATAAACAAAATGATAACTTGGACCAGGGGTGTCAAACTGGCGGCCACGCCCAAACCAGCTCCGCAAAGGCAAAAAACATCACGATAGGCTATGATACGTCACGTGACACCATTCAGTTTAATGCCCATAACCTGGACTATTAAATGTGTATGGAGATTCTCAGTCATCCAGGTTATGGTTGTCCCAAAGGTGCTTTTTCCAGGAGGCAACTGGACTTCCTTGTGTTTTTTTTGAAGCTGTTTCGCTTCTCATCCGAGAAGCTTCCTCAGCTTCTCGGATGAGAAACGAAACATCTTCAAAGAAAAACAAAGAAGTCCAGTTGCCTCTTGAAAAAAGCATCTTTGGGACTGAACTATTAAAATGTTTAGCGATCAATGAGACTCATGTGACATGCTTTATTATGTCGCCAAGTGAGGACTACAAATACGGCCGATTTCTCTACTTCTGTCGTATTAATCCCTGTACATCTCAGTGGTCGCTCTCTTTGAAGCCAAGTCCCTTTTCCCACAGAGTTCATTTTTTAAAAAAAAATCTTTTAAAATTTCTGATTTCTATTTCCCTTCAGTTTAATTTCCCTTCCTTTTTTTTCTCCTGACTTCTCCCCACTTGGTTGCCTCTGAGGGAAATTTTCCCCTCAGGGCGGTTCTGAGGGAAGCCAAAAAGCGCCTCTCTCTTCCACGGTTTCCTCAGCTGCTGCCTCCTTCCTGGCTGCCTCTCTTATATTGAATTGAATTGAATTTTCACTCTTTCTTTGGCTCTGTTCATTCAGCCCAGTTGTCGTCAAGGCGGCGGTGACAGAAACCGCCCCTAGCAGCCATCTTGCCTTCCACTCAGCCTTCCTTCCCTGCCTGCCTGTCTAGCGGTGTTGTCTGATTGGCCACTGCTGCTACATGATTGGCAGCTGGGTTGTCTTGACGACGGAGACAGGCTAAGACAGAAGGAGTGGCAGAAGTCCAGCAGGGGCTTCTTCAGCTGCTCAAGCAACCTGTCCTGCGGTTGGAGTCCAGGGGGCACTCAGGGCCCTTCCTGAGGACAGGTTGGCCTCTGTCCCTGCCTGGAAGTGACCTGCGAGGGGGACCTTGAAGCCAGATGCTCCCAGATGGCCTCTCCTTGTGCTTCCATGTGGGGCAAGGAGACGGGCTTGGGGCTTCAAGGGACGCCAGAAGTACTGTGGGAGGAACTCCATCTGAACCAAGCATAAGACAAGCCCCAGGATTACCTGGTGGTGGCGTGTGCAGCA
>BFFQ01003678.1:75883-87561 GCA_003402635.1 Protobothrops flavoviridis
AGTAAAAAAATGCCTGTCTTATATCCAAATATGTGGAAAATGATATTCAGTTTATTGATACCTTTCCCTACCTCATATCTTGTGGAATCAGGCTTTAGTGCTGTTAATCATATTATGACCAAAGAAAGAAACCGCCTGAATATTTCCGAAAGAGGAGACCTTCGTTTGTTGCTTACAAAAATTGAGCCAGATATCCAGTATTTAGTTTCGCAGCATCAGCCTCAGGGATCTCATTAATAATTTAATTAATTAAATGTAATTTCATCAGACTTCATGCTTCTATGTATGCAAAGTATAAATAAAAAGATAGATTTAACTACATTAAGTTGTTTTATAAAGATTTATTCTGCCAAACTTAGCGAAAGTCCGACATAAAGTAGTTGGTGAGTAATTATTATTATATGCTTTAACTTGCTGTAACTCTGCTTTATAAATTTTATAAAGTAAAGTTACTTCCCTATTTTATAAATCACCATTGCTGTGGAACCAGTGGGCGGTTAGAAAATTTTACTACTAACAGAGATACAAAAGTGGGCGGTAGGTATAAAAAGGTTGACTACCCCTGGTTTAGCAATAGGAAACATAAATAAAGCAAGCAATAAAACTGGAGCTCATTTCCTCTTACACCAGGGGTCCTCAACCTCTGGCTCCAACCCATTACCGGGTCTTGGACCGGTTTGGAACCGGGCCGTGGAAGTGCTGGGGGACCGTGCGCATGTTCATCCTCACTTGCGTTGAGCAGTGGGCGAGCACACGGATGCTCCATTTGTGTAAGCAGCGGAGGCGTGTGCCTGCCACTCATGCAAATGGAGCTGTGTGCGCACACATACGCACTTGCCTGCTACTCATGCGGAATCTTCTCCTCCCCCCCCCTTGCAGGTCCCCAAAGCCAGAAAAGTTGGGGAACTCTGTCTTACACAATTCCTTCAGAATAGAACAGGCACAGAATAGGTGGTACCTGGCTTGACAGTAGTAACTGCAAATAGGATAGGATAACATAGAATAAGGATCTTGGAGTCCTAGTGGACAATCACTTAAATATGAGCCAGCTGTCTGCGGCAGCTGCCAAAAAAGCCAAAACAGTTCTAGGCTGCATTTACAGTGTGATAGAATCGAGATCATGTTTAGTGTGAATACCACTTTGTAACGCCTTGGTTAAGGCCAGACTTGGAATCCTGCATCCAGTTTCGGTCACCACAATGTAAAAAAGATGTTGAGACTCTGGAAAGAGTGCAGAGAATAACAGAATAACAAAGCTGGAAGGGAACTTGGAGGTCTTCCTGCTCAGGCAGGAAACCCTATACCAGTGGTAGGCAACCTTGGCTCTTTTATGACTCATGGACTTGGCTCAGGAATTCTGGGAGTTGAAGTCCACAAGTCATAAAAGAGCCACGGTTGCCTACCCCTGCCCTATTCCATTTCAGACAAATGGCTGCCCAGTCTCTTCTTAAAAACTTCCAGTGTTGGGGCATTCACAACTTCTGGAGGCAAGTGGTTCCACTGGTTAATTGTTCATTGAATTAATCCTTTTATGGGAACTAAGATGGCTGCTCTGCCTCAACCTTTTCCCACACGTCATACACTGATAAAAAGAGTTTCTCCCTTGAATGGATCCTTTGATGGGAAGCGAAGCTACCGCATTTACTGAAGCTCGTTTCACACATTGTGTATTTATAGTTCTTCTTGCCAGTGTGGCATCTCTCATATGGCAGACCAGGCTCATGCTCCTATTGGGGGCATTTATAGAGGTTCTCCCTGGTGTGCTTTCTTTTATGGATACTGAGGCTGCTGCATCGGCTGAAGCTCTTGTCGCACTCCTTGCATTGGTAAGGTTTCTCCCCTGTGTGGATCCTCATGTGGGCAGTGAGGCTGTTGAAAGTGCTGAGGCTGTTTCCGCACTCGCCACATATATAGGGTTTTTCCCCTGAATGAACCCTCTGATGAACCGTAAGGTTCTGCTTCTCATTGAAGCCCTTCCCACATTCCGTGCATTTGTAAGGTCTCTCTCCCGTGTGGAGTCTCTTGTGAATAACAAGCTTATAATTCTTAGAGAAGCGCTTTCCGCACTCCATGCATATATAGGACTTTTCGACTGAGTGCATTTTTTTATGGATACGAAAAACACCGAGGTCACCAAAACCCTGTCCACACACAGTACATGTATATAGAGTTTCCCCCAAATGGGAAGGAAGATCACTGCCGAAACCGAAGCTCTTTCCAATCTCAGCGCCTTTATACAAATTCTCCCACAGGTGGATACTTCGATGAGACTTCAGTTGTTTTCTCCACCGGAAGCCCTGCTTGCATTCTGTGCATTTAAAAGGTTTCTCCTCTGAATGGACCCTTTTATGGCTCCGGAGATCACGGCGATCGCTAAAACTCTTTCCACACTCCGTACAGACATGTGGTTTTTCTCCCGTGTGGATCCTGTTGTGCGAAGTCAGGGATCCACCTGAGCTGAAGCTCTTCCCGCACTCCATACATTGGTAGGGCTCCTGCCCCGTGTGCTTCCTCTTATGCAAAGTCAGGTTGCGGCTGTTGCTGAAGCTCTGTCCGCACTGCAGACATTTGTACGGCTTCTCCCCGGTATGGACTCTTTTGTGTAAAGTAAGGTCACAGTTCAATCTAAACCCCTTCCCGCACACCGCACATTGAAACGGTTTCTCCCCCGTGTGGATTCTCATATGGGAAGTGAGTTCACATTTCCACCTGAAGCTCTTTCCGCACACTGCACAGTTCCACGGTTTCTCTCTTGGGCGGAGCCTTTTACGGGAAGTGGGGCTCCTCCTCCTACTGAAGCTCTTTCCACGCCCTTTGAATGTCTTGGGTTTCTCTGCAGGCCCTGGGTGGGTTTGTTGACACGACGTCAAAGCAAAGCTTCGGGTGGCATACCTTCTATGCTGTCTGTACTGACATTGGTTGTCTCTCGTTTTTGTTCCGCAATGATTATATCTCTTGGACTGATCCCTGGGAACTTCCTCCTGGGGTAGGGAATTCTCATGTTGGTTTCTGGTGTCATCCTGTTGAGTCAGCATTTTGTGGTCTTCAGCACAGTGGGAAGCAGAGGATTTCTCCATACACGTAGACTTTTCCCCCTTAACTCTTACAGATCTCCAATGGTTCTCAAATGTCTCTTTTCCCATTTTGGCATCGGCTGGTTGGGAAGTCCCCTGACCATTCTCATTGTCCCCATCTGTTTCTGGAGAGAGAAAGAAAGCTCAAGTTACAGGTGGTCCTTGACTTACAACTGTTCATTTAGCAACAGGTTGCAACGCCACTGAAAAAAGTGACTTACTTATGACCCTTTTTCACACTTACAACCATTGCAGCATCCCTATGGTCAGGTGATCAAAATTCGGATGCTTGGACACTAACTCGTAGGTAGGACGGTTACAGTGTCCTGAGGTCACGTGACCACCTGTTGTGACCTAGCAAGCAAAGTCAATGGGAAAGCTAGATTCGCTTAACAACCATTAACAACTATAGTGATTCAACAGCCGTGGCAAGAAAATCATAAAACTGGGCAACAAATGTCTCACTTAGCAACAGAAATTTTGGGCTCAGTTGTGGTCTTAAGTTGAGGACTACCTGTATCTTTTAAGACTAGAGTTCCAAAGATTAATGCCTACTCTTGATTCTGATGGGAATTGACCATAGCGTCTTGCATGATTTTTCATTTCCTATGCAGTTTGTCAAAACTTTTTTTTACAACTACCGTGTTTCCCCAAAAATAAGAACCCGTCTTTTTTTTTTGCCTCCAAAAGGCACCGGGTCTTATTTTTGGGAGGGGGGAGGTGTCTTTCCCACTCACCTCACAGTGTCTATATTTCACAAGTGACTATATTTCCTTTCTTGTAAATGCTGGTCCTTTATTTCAGAAAATTGTCCTTTAGTCTTTCTTTCTTTCTTTCTTTCTTTCTTTCTTTCTTTCTTTCTTTCTTTCTTTCTTTCTTTCTTTCTTTCTTTCTCTTTCTTTCTTTCTTTCTTTCTTTCTTTCTTTCTTCCTTCCTTCCTTCCTTCCTTCCTTCCTTCCTTCTCTCTCTCTCTCTCTCCATGGTTAGAATGTGGTATTGCAGGCTACTTCTGCCAACTGCCAGCAGTTCGATTCTCACCAGCTCAAGGTTGACTCAGACTTCTGTCCTTCCAAAGTCGGTAAAATGAGGACCCAGATTGTTGGGGGGGCAGTATGCTGACTCTGTAAACCGCTTAGAGAGGGCTGTAAAGCACTGTGAAGCGGTATATAAGTCTAAGTGCCATGGCTACTGCTATTGCCTGTTCCAACTATCTGAACTCAGAGCAAAGAGAGGTCTATTACCCAGAAATGCCACATGTCTAGAATTCTCCTGCATGACTTCCTTGTGGAGACGCTTTTGGGTGGAATTCAGCAGAGCCCATTCCTCCTTGGAAAAACATACCACCACCTCCTGGAAGGACACAGCACTCTGAGGGAGGGAAAAAAATAGACACCCTCAATGTTTTGAAAAGCCTCTGCGTGAATCATCAAGCCCCAAAACAGACATTTCCCCTCCATCCACATGCATCATGCTACTGCCCACATGCCAGCAAGCTTTGAGGTCCATCCAGTAAGCTGATGGACATTGAGGATGGGCAGCCACTTGCAGTACATCCGATGGCCCACTTTGGGCAGGATTCCAAATGTCATAAGAAGAAAACAATTAAGAATACTCAGTAAGGTATTACTGTTTTTATGGATTCCACTGCACCTTCCGTGAGGGGAAACGACACTATTCCATGAAATCACCTTCCCAGAAAAGATGGGGATCTCATTTTCTGAGGGAAGAGTCCAAAGTGGGCGAACCACAGATGGACTGGTGGACCTTCGCAAAGCTCTAGTTTGGATGTTGGACTTCTTCCTTACCCAAAAGGAAAAAGGAAACAGCAGCCCATCCTACTGAAGATTATGTGACATGCCCTCTTCTTCTAGAAGCACCATGAGGGAAAAACATTCAAACAAATGGTGGTACACCAATGGGTCCAGACAGAGAGAATAAACTGAGGGCAGGACAAGAAACAATGGTTGTTTCTTGACTAAAGAGAGAAGCAACCTGGAATTAAGGAGAAACTTCCTAACAAATTTAATCCAATATCTTAGGGGCTGCCACAAAGAAGAGGGAGTCAAGCTATTCTCCAAGGCGCCTGAAGGCAGGACAAGAAGCAACGGATGGAAACTAATCAAGGAGAGAAGCAACCTAGAACTAAGGAGAAACTTCCTGACAGTTAGAACAATTAACCAATGGAACAACCTGCCTCCAGAAGCGGTGAATGCTCCAACACTGGAAGTTTTTAAGAAGACAATGGACAGCCATCTGTCCGAAATGGTATAGGGTTTCCTGCCTGAGCAGGGGGTTGGACTCGATGACCTCCAAGGTCCCTTCCAACTTTATTATTGTTATTATTATTATTTAGAATAATTTTAAGCCTGTCACTTTGAGAGGCTCACATATCACATGAACAACTAGGTCCAAGGTTAGGGGGATATTATTTTATTGCGACTCTTCAATGTTCTGGAGTCCTTCAAGAGGACTTCTGTGATTTATGGGTCATTTCCCTACCTGAGTTGAAGAGAGAGTTTCTGCTTCATCAGAAAAAGAAGACATTTCGACAAGGTCCAGTGGTGATGGACCATATCCTGTAAGGGAGACAAATGGGAAGATGTGAATTTTAGAAAACTATTGTTAACAATTTAAGGGATGACACTCTACATAAAAACCTGTTCACATTCAAGGTAAACCTGTGAACGCAGATTCTGAAGATGGGAGAAGCTGGCAATCGCTGGAAATGAAGACAGAATCCATCCTTACCAACTAATATCTCAAGAACATCATTTTCCTGGGAGATGCCCTTGAAAGGCATCCCCTGAGATGAATCTGAGGAATCCATCCTTGTATTGACACTTTCTGGATCCACCTTGATAGAGTTTCCCTATAAATAAACAACAGCAAGGAAAAAAAGGGAATCAGAGTCCTGGAATCTAAAAAAGGAATCACTGCTTTTGACCACAGTCTTATTCAATATCTGTCTATGGCAGGGGTAGATAACTTTGGCTCTTTTATGACTCGTGGACTTCAACTCCCAGAATTCCTGAGCCAGCACAGAATTCTGGGAGTTGAAGTCCACAAGTCATAAAAGAGCCAAAGTTGCTTACCCCTGGTCTATGGGAATAGAGCAAATTTTCTATTCCTTACCTATTCTTTAAAAAAATGGTTCAAAGAGGTATGGTTCAAGTTCACATTTATTACAGTCAAATACCAGAGACCAGAACAAATAAAAACACCCTACGAAAATCCAGTTAAAAATTCTAGAGTAAAATAATAAATAGCAAATAAAATCAATATTAAAATCACAATTTAGGCATCCAGTCTGTCAGTGACACATGGCCTAACTATAATATCAATGATAATATCAATCCTTAAACTGTGGGGCCCAAAGTCATCGAAGACTAAAATGCAAAAAAAAAATAGCAACACAAAGGGTTTGCTATATTAGTTGTGTAAAATTGCTATGGTGGATTAATCACATGTTCCAACGTATCCCCAGTGCTGCTGCACAGAATCTGGCCACCTGCGCTGTAACCACAGTCTGTTCATCCTTAAGCAGCCCTGGAGATAAGCACTGTCGGATACCTATCAATTATTGGGAGGAGATGTTTCTTTCGAATATCTCTATAGAAAGAGCATCGAAGGGATATATTCCAACAGTTTCCACCTCTCCTGAGCCACAGGAGCTGAGTCTTTCTTTCTTTTGTATAGATTTTATTGGTTTTTATAGCGTTAGGAATAAGATGGGGTTAGGATTTGGGTTAGGGTTGAGATTAGGGTTGAGATTTATCCAAATAACATTTTCAATATTTAGCAAACAGCATGTCTGGGTACACGTATTTAACTAACAATAATAGATATAGTTAATTATCATAAACAATATGCTAATTAATCACTCAATAGTCTTCTTCTTGTCAATATATTCAAAACTAGCTGTACCCAGCCACGCATTGCTGTGGCTCAGTCTGGTAAAAACGTGTGTTGCTTTTACATCCAACAGATGGCGCTGTTTTTCAAAAAAGCATGTTTTTACCTGTCACAGGTGTGACATCTATATAATATAGGTATATAAAAACACGCGCGTATTCGAATGCAACGTTGTGTCAAAATTTCAAAACAATCGGTGAAGAACTTTAGGAGATTTAAGATTTTGAACAAACGAACATTTACATTTTTATTTATATAAATTACATATCACCACGTTCCTTTCTCCTTAACTCGTTTTTCTAGCCATTGATAGAAATTATCCCATAATGTTCTAAAGTACACCAAGTCTTTCTCTTTAATCTTTCAAGTCAATCTATCCATTTCTGCACACTCTAGAATTTTCTTAATTAGTACTTCTTCCGTTTCCAATGTTGGGCAAATACAACTCTTACTGCCATTAATATGTGTAGTATTAGAAATAATTCTGGTTTAAAGTCTATTTGTTTTTTAGTCCTCTTCTCCAACCATAAATGTATTTTTAACCCAAAATCCGAGTCTTTCAATCAATGGTATCTTTTTTATACTTGCCGTATAGGACGGCTGATGGAAGCGCAAGACACCGTGCGAGCGAAAATGCTTTCCGGTGGTTTGCCGACTCCAACTGGCTAAGATAACTGAAAGGCGTAACAACTTATCTAATAGAATCTGGAGCCAGAAACAGCGGAGCTATCCCTACGTCTGCTTGCCTCTCGATGTCTACCTTTTGTTGAAAGGTTTGCTTTGTATGAGGTATAAGCGACATCTTCTATTACAAGTTCAAAAAATCCTGAGAGGGCTCTATTTGGAGAAGACACGAATCAACTTTCTCACCTCCTTTTCTTTGCCGTCAGTCTGGCTCAGGAGGAAACCTTCGGCCAAGGCCACCGCCTGGGAGCTGGTTTCCACTCCACACTCCCGCACCCAGTTGGCCATCTCCAGGGGAAGGATGGCCAGGAACTGCTCAAGGAGCACCAGGTCCAGCATCTGAGCTTTGGTGTTCCTTTCTGGCTGCAGCCACTGAAGGCAAAGACGATGGAGGTGGCTGCAAAGTCTTCGGGGTCCCTCTGACTCATGGTAGCTGAATCCTCTGAAGTTCTGCTTCCGGACCACCCAAGAGGGGTTGTCTTCTTCCAGGAACTTCTGCCCAGTCCTTTGATTGAACTTTTCCCAGCACTCGGCCTGATCCTGACGAGGGCTGGTTCCTCTTGGGCCTCGTGACTCCATTTTCTCCCTGGGCTCTGCTGAAGATACAGAGACAAAAAACTTTGTATTCCGACACACAGCACCCAAAGCGCACACTACACCACAGAGCGACCGTCACACAAAAATGAACCCTTCTATACACAAAAGGGGTGTCGGAAATGAAAGCCAGAATTCTCCAACCCCTAGGAATGGCGATAGCCCGCAAACCCACAGCCACACTGCGCCAGGAATTATCCAGAAGCAAAGACAAGACACAGAAGGATGAAAGAAGCGATGTACTCTATAAAACCAAGTGTGATGATTGCAGCCACTTCTACGTGGGACAAATGTCACTTCTATTAAAAACCAGGATCCACGAACATCGGCCAACAGTCAAACGCGATCCCAAATCCTTAATCGCCACCCACACCGACACCAAACAACACCAGTTCAATTGGCGCAACACTAAAATCATTGGCCACGCGACCACCCGCCACGCTTGGGAGTTCATCAAAGCCTGGCACTCCACAAGCAATTCCATCAACACACTGATCTACAGCCAGCCTATGAACCCCTCAGAATCCAAATCAATTGCACAGCCAACCGGAGACAGCACCAACCCTCAACTAACTCATGCAAGCCCCCTCTTCCCCCCCACCAGCAGCTCACCTTCCAATGACCTTGATGTAATTTCCCCATCACAAGACTCACCAATGACGCACGCTGGACCCACTGATAGTTCACACCCTCCAACGATCCTGACCTTAAGTAACTTCCCCCATCACAAGCTTCTGAGTATTCACACCTGGCCCATCACAAGATTCTCACTTGACACTCCCACACCTGAAGCCCTTATAAACAGTAGAAACAGACCTCACCTAAACCAGAGGTCCTCAACCTTTTGGGCACCAGGGACCAGTTCCGTGGAGAGGGGTTTCTCCGCGGCCCGGAGGGTGCGTGGTTTTGTGTGCTGCCTGCATCTCGTGGGGACCCCTGCCCTAAACGCCGCCGAAGATGTTACCTAGCCTGGTAACAGAACATTCGGAAACCAATCTAGAAGCTCGGAGAACGAACCTTCACCCTCATCCTACAGCTGAGCTACAGATATTCGCCACTATTGCAGTCAGAGACTTGGATGGGGTCTCCTCTCTCTAAAGAGGCTGGCATTAGGAAAGATATCTTAGACTGACATTATTAATATTATTAGAAAAATGTAAGAAAGATGTTGATATCCAATTGTATATCTATTAATAATAAGAATTGTATTTGCCTAGCGTGGGAAAACAGATATCACCAGAAGGAGAGAGGAAACATTAGATAGTGTAATATTGGATCTAGACCAGGGGTAGGCAACCTTTGCTCTTTTATGACTCGTGGACTTCAACTCCCAGAATTCCTGAGCCAGCCATGCTGGGAGTTGAAGTCCATGAGTCATAAAAGAGCCAAGGTTGCCTACCCCTGATCTAGACCAAAGAAGTTAATATATACCACTGAGTTACTAATGGACCCAGACAACACGTTGTTTATTAAGTATTTGATTGTAAAACTAGAAAATTAATATTGATAAAAAATAAAAAATTAGGGGACTGGCGTTGGCAGACTGGAATCTGCGGGAAGAATTGAGCGTCCCTATCAAGGCCTCTCTTTTCCCACTCCCCTCTGATGGGAACTTAGTCAGGAGTTGCTCTGATAGGCAGGCAGAGAACAAGATCACATCCTCCCTAGCAATTCACAGAATATCTCTATGCAGGTAGTCCTCGACTTAATGACCACAACTGAGCCCAAAATTTATGTGGGTAAGCCAGACAGTTGTTAAGTGAGCTTTTTATAACCTTTCTTGCAGTTGTTAGTAACATGGTTGTTAAATGAATCTAATTGCTTGACAGAAGGTCACAAAAGGGGATCGCTGAAACTGTCCTTGATACATGCCGGTGGCCCAGTGTCTTTGATCCTGTGACCACAGGGGTGCTACAATGGTCTTAAGTGTGAAAAACGGTCATAAGTAACTTTTTTTCAGTGCCAGCGTAACTTCGAACGGTTACTAAATGAATAGTTGTTACGTCGAGGACTACCTGGGTTTATTGCACGCACAGAGAGTCCTCGGCGTACGATCGCGATTGAGTCCAACATTTCTGTGGCCAAGTGAGACATTTGTGAAATGGGCTTTGCCCCATTTTACAACCTTTCTCGCCGCAGTTACCCAAGCAACTCACTGCATTTGTAAAGTTAGCAATATGGTTGTTTAAGTGAGCCTGGCTTCCCCATTGACTTTCCTTTGTCAGACGGTGTGATGACCCAGGGCACAGCTGGCAATGCAGTCAGCTGGCCATTCAAACAGTTCTTTTATTGCTCCCAATTTTCCTCAAATGCTCCCAGGTTCACTGGCAAGCCTCCCATAAAAGATCTCACACACACATCCCTTCAGGCAACTCTGGTTGAAAGTAGGTTCAAATACAGGCTGATTAGCATAAGAAAGTACTCAAGGCCACAGAGATAACAAGGAAGAAAACATAAACTTTGAATTTG
Organism: Protobothrops flavoviridis; assembly: GCA_003402635.1. Taxonomy (NCBI): domain Eukaryota; kingdom Metazoa; phylum Chordata; class Lepidosauria; order Squamata; family Viperidae; genus Protobothrops; species Protobothrops flavoviridis. The sequence goes on from BFFQ01003678.1 coordinate 86,617, forward strand.
AATCCGAGCTTGCCTGAGCAGTTTCCAAAAGAGAGAATCCGAAATACAGTCCGATAGTCAAGGTTCCCAGATTTCCAAACAGAAGGCACAGAACAAGAGCAACAATACACAACACCCCAATGCATCGGTGTTTGTTCCCGACAAATGCTCCACCCCACAGCATCTCCTTAAATCTCAATCCACAGGTATGCCTTGTGGAGTGAGGCGAGTAATTGAGCCTGCCTGCGTTGTTCCCTCCTTCTCTCCACTCTCCCTGCTCTAGGATCCGGTGGGGGTGGCCCTTGCTCATCGCCTGGACTCTGTCTCCCTTGTTCCAATCCTGAAGGGCCCTGGCCTGCCTCAGCCTGCTCTTCCCCACAGTCCTCTGAAGCCAGACACCTCTCCCTCCATAGGGTCCTGTTCCAGTTCATTTTCCTCCACAGATTCAGGCTCAGACCATGACAGATGCTTGCAAAAGGGGATCACCTGATCCTGGGATGCTGCGACCGTCATAACTATGAACCAGTTGCCAAGCATCCGAATTTTGAGTACTCGACCACTGGGGATGCTACAACGGTTGAAAAATTGGTCATAAGTCAAATCTCTATGGAGATTCTCAGTCATCCAGATCACTTTGGTTGTCCCAAAGGTGCTTTTTCAAGGAGTCAACTGGACGTTCTTGGTTTTTTCTTTGAAGACGTTTCGCTTCTCATCCAAGAAGCTTCTTCAGCTCTGACCGGGTGGTGGGGAATGGGAAGGATTTATGTTCCTGGTCATTCCAAATAATAACCAGCTCTGTCTGCAAGGAATATAAATCCTTCCCTTCCCCACCATCGCGTCAGAGCTGAAGAAGCTTCTTGGATGAGAAGCCAAACATCTTCAAAGGAAAAAAAAAAACAGGAAAGTCCAGTTGCCTCTTGAAAAAAAGCACCTTTGGTTGTAAGTCACTTTTTGCAGTGACTTCGG
>BFFQ01003678.1:90149-101451 GCA_003402635.1 Protobothrops flavoviridis
GGGAGTCAAGCTATTCTCCAAGGCGCCTGAAGGCAGGACAAGAAGCAACGGATGGAAACTAATCAAGGAGAGAAGCAACCTAGAACTAAGGAGAAACTTCCTGACAGTTAAAACAATTAACCAGTGGAACAACCTGCCTCCTGAAGTGGTGAATGCTCAAACACTGGAAGTTTTTAAGAAGAGACTGGACAGTCATTTGTCCAAAATGGTGTAGGGTTTCCTGCCTGAGCAAGGGGTTGGAGTCGATGACCTCCAAGGTCCCTTCCAACTTTATTATTATTATTATTATTATTATTATTATTATTATTATTATTATTATTATTATTATTATTATTATTATTATTATTATTATTATTATAGATGTAACTGAATAAGAGAATAACAGATTTGGAAGGGACCTTGGAGGTCTTCAAACAGAATAAAGCTGGAAGGGACCTTGGAGGTCTTCTAGTCCAGTCCCCTGCTCAAGCAGGAGACTATACCATTTCAGACAGGTGAATGTCCAGTCTCTTCTTAAAAAACCTCTAGTGTTGAAGCACCTACAACGTCTGAAGGCAAGCTGTTCCACTGGTTTTTTGTCCTCATTGTTAAGAAGTTTCTCCTTAATTCCAGGTTGCGTCTCTTTTTGGTCAGTTTCCATCATTTCTTGTCTTGCCTTCTGGTGTGCTTTGAAAAATAAGTTGACCCCCTCTTCTTTGTGGCAGCCTCTCAAATAATGAAATACTGCTATCATGTCTCTCCCCTGCCCCCAGTCCTTCTTTTGAAGAGACTGGCCATACCCAATTCCTGCAACATTCTTCATATGTTTTTGTCTCCAGGCCGTTAATCATCTTAGTTGCCCTTAACCTCATACATAGGAAGATTGTGGTCTTGAGCCTGGCAATATGGAAACTCCTTGTGGTCTTTAGAGAGCTGGGGATGCCAATGGTCAATGCAAAAGGTTTCTGGGACCATAAGTTGGTCGTTTGGAGGGGTCCTACTGGAAGTCCCAGTGGAAGATTCTGACTCCATGGGTCACTTGGCCTGTGTATCTTGAAGTGGATCTGGATGGGCTTGGGTTGGTTTTGTTCCTAGACTTTTGGGGAGATCCATTGTTATCCCGTCATCAACCAGGCATTGGGCTTTGCACAAGAAGCTAAATCCTCAGACTGCCTTAAGCAACCTTGGTGTTGTGTTCTTAAACAAATGAAGCAGAGCATGGTACTGTATGAGAATGGAAGACTCAGTTTACACGTTGAACCTCAGCTTGGCTTTAGACCCAAGGCCAAGCTTAGTTGATGCCAAAAGAGTGAACAGAATTGAAGTGGGGTAGTATTTATTTGTTTTACTTTTTATTTATTAAGTTTATATGCCACCCACCTCACTATCAAGTGACTCTGGGTGGCTTCGTATGAACATCCAGGAAATCCACAGCTATAAGCAACTCATTTTGTGATTGCTGAATTTGGTGAGTTTTGTGGACTGCAAGATGGATTTTTGCCTTACTCCCGAGTGCTCTAGAAGAAAAAAATAAAGTATGAACAAATTAGAGTTCTTCAGTACCTAATATCTGCAAGAAAAGACTTTCTTGGATTACCTCACTATGCTCCCTACATTTAAATTTACCGACAAAGAGTTAAAGAGATTGGTATAGATATTTTGAGCTTTTTTGAATCTTAGAAGGGTATGGCTAGCTAGCTGATGAGAGCCAAAAAGCTCGGAATAGCTATACTACTCTCCCTTTAACTCTTTATCGGTAAATTTAAATTTAACAAAGATTTTCTTGGATTACCTCCAGATGCTCTCCAAGGAATCCAGTGTCTAGCAGGCTCTGCAGGAATTGTGCAAGAGGCACTTCCAAGGGGAGTCAAAGAGGTGCTGCATAAGTGAGACAGATGTGGAGTCACAAGGATAAGGGATAAGAGTATGTTTACACCAGTTCTAAAACATTTTATTAAAAGACAGAAGCTTTCATTGTCTGCTGCACAGAGAAGCTGGACTGATGGAGGGGGAGAAAGGGGAAGTTGAAACTGGAGGGCAGGAAGAGAGTCTTGCCTCTCTAGAGTACTATACTTTCTCACTTTAACCCATAGATGGAGCCTCCTTCGTGAATAGGAAGGCTGCAAAAAGATTTTCTGGAATGGAGCACCGGAAGAGGGAAAGGATGATTCTGAGTTGCATCTCCTCTGAAAGAGCAAAGCAAAGCAGAACAAATCCAAATCTTCCTAGAGGTTGGTCTGGAAATACGCCTTTGGGATCTGCATTGTGTCAAGGCAAAGCATCTCCCCTCCCTGGAAGAACTCCCCCCCCATCTCATTCCTTGTGAGGAAGAACCTTGTTGCAATGCTGGGAGAGGTCCTCTTCCTTCCATAATTGGGGGTCTTGAAGGGGGGAGGAGCTTGCAGCTGCAAGTTTTTCACTGTGGGTGGATCTTCCTGGCTTTAGGGAATTGAAATGTTATGGCTCCGAGAAGCCAGAAGAAGTTTCAATTCCTGGAAGAGAGCCCCCCACCAATTAGAGCCCACTTTGACTTGAGGCTGGGGGTCCATCTGCCCAGGCCTTACAGGGGGTTAAGGAGGAGGCAGACCATGAAGGCTTTTTCGGGGGAGAGAAGAAAGGTTTCCATCATCTCTTCATCACTTCCTGGTATTCAGGATGCTGCTTATAAGTGCTATGTGCTTAGAGCTCTGGTGCTCCCCTCTGGGAGGAGGTTTCAAAATATTTCTAGCAGGATTACCTGATTCTGTCATAGCTTTGTTCCCTGGCCTATGCCATCCACGTGATATACTTGCAAGGTTCGTTTTTCTCGCCATGCACATGTATACATAACCCAAACTAGACTATTGTTTCTCTGTGTCATGTAATATATACGGGTATAAGCATAATTCTGTATTTTTTTGTTTTCTTTCTTTCTTTCTTTCTTTCTTTCTTTCTTTCTTTCTTTCTTTCTTTCTCTTTCTTTCTTTTTTGTCATATTTATGTAGTGTATATTGGAAGTGGTGACCCTTTGAGAGATGTATGCAACGAAATTTCATTTTAATGTATGCCGATTAGTGTACATTCAAAGCGACAATAAAGTTGTTATTCTATCTCACAAAAGGAGGGTATTAGGGACTTCTCAACTTTTCCCACAGATGCTGTTTCTCCAATACCAGTAGTTCTGGAGATCCAGGAGAAGATGGAGGCAGAAGAGCCAACCAGAAAAGTCCTTCATCTTGCTCAGGTGGAGAGCCAGGAGGAATCGGACCAGAGGACCAGGCAGAAGATCTTAGTAGAAAATATCCTTCCTTGGGATGCCCATCACCAAAATCTCGGGGAGTTCTACCAGATGTTTAAGGGACCCCGAGAAGTTTGCAGCCATCTCCACCGCCTTTGCTTTCAATGGCTAAAGCCAGAAATAAACACCAAAGCTCAGATGCTAGACATGCTGGTTCTGAAGCAGTTCCTGGCTGTTCTTCCCCCAGAGATGGCCAATTGGTTATGGGAGTGTGGAGCAGAGACCACTTCCCAGGCAGTGGCCCTGGCAGAAGGGTTCCTCCTGAGCCAGGCAGAGGACAAAGAGAAGCAGGTGAGAAAAACAGTAACAGTGTAACAGAGTTGGGATCTTAGAGATCTTCTAGTCCAGTGGTGGCAAACCTATGGCACAAGTGCCAGAGGCGGCACTCAGAGCCCTCTCTATGGGCACGTGCACCATCGCCCCAGCCCCACCTCCCCCTGCGGCCACCTCCTCACCAGCAGCCCCCCCAGAGGAGTCTCCCCCAAGCGTGGCCCGCGCGTAGCAGCACAACCAAGGACATGGCAGCTGGGCAGCGGGAACAAGACTCTGCCCTCGTGCCCCATCACACGGTTGATGGTGACTGCGGCACGCCATGGGAGCAGTGGTGGAGGGTGGAGCGGGGGTGGGTGGGGTTCAGGTGGGCTGGTTTTTGGGCACTTGGTCTCTAAAAGGTTCGTCATCACTATTCTAGTCTAACCTCCTGTTCAAACAGGAGATCCTATACCATTCTGGACAAATGGCTGTCCAGTTTCTTCTTAAAAATCTCTAGTTATGGAGCACCCACAACTTCTGGAGGCAAGCTGTTCCCTTGATTAATTGTTCTGTCAGGAAATTTCTCCTTAATTCTAGGTTAGATTTCTCCTTGACTTCTCCAAATGCACCCCTAGGTGGGAAGCATCCACATTGTTCTGCCGTAATTCTTTCTTTCTTCCTCTCTGTTCTTCATATGCAGAGAAGTTCTAATAAGGTAGATGTACAAGGTCTCAAGGCAACTGTGGATCTATCAGATCCCTCCCAGAAGATGCTTTGCAAGGGGAACTCTAAAGATCAAACTCAGGACATCTCACCAGGTAATATTGAAGCTATCCGAGTCATACCATCTTCAGTTTTACAGGATCTGTTTTAGTTGTGACTGTAATATACTGGCATCTCTTGCCAACCTAAAAATCATTACCCCTATTTTTTAAAAGTCTCCTTCCACCCACTTTATCTCTGTCATAGGGATTGATACAACTTCGGTGGTCCTTGTTAAAAGGTCTTCTTTTCCACATGGAGCAGAAAGAACAACTGTGCCTTCAGCCCAGGTAGGATAAGCAACAATAAGTGTAAGACTTCTACTTGGGAGGCCTCCTGCATATTAATTTGCTCAGGACAAATGGGGTGAGTTTCCTCTCCAAAAATAATCACCCCTAGTCCTTCTAGTGTTTTGGGGGGAGTTGTTGTTTTTTTCTTTTTTTTTCTTTTGGCTAAGGCAGAATTAGAACTCTGGGTCTCCTGGTCTGTATCCTGTTGCCTCGGAAATAAAAGTCCCCACGTGAGAAATCTGAACCAGGCAGACTCTTCCTCCCTTTGGCGCTGAACAGCTGGAAGTTCTTCTCTCTGTGACGGTTGAGGAGCAAAAATTACCTCAGGATTTAAAAGCCTCGGAATCAAAGGCTCTCCCTGAGGAAGGGAGCTCGCTTATTTCGCCCATTACAGCGCCAAAGCCATGAATAATAACTCAAAATTAATTCTAAAAAGGGGTTAAATCTTGGCTTTCGCTTCCTTTGGCTAAAGATTGAGGCCTCTGGCCTGAAAACAATCCTACAACGTCGCCCTAAATTTAAAATAACTGCGAGGCAGACGCGATCGCCGTTGAGACGCTCTGAAGGGCGAACGGAATAAGCCCCTGCTGGCCACGCCCCCGCCCCTTCCTTCTTAGGCTGCCTTCGTCACGACTACCAAACTGCCAATCAAGCAGCAGCGACCAATCAGACGGCACCACTAGGCAGGCAGGCAGGCATGGGAGGCAAGATGGTTGCCTGAGAGGTTCTGTTACCTCACCCTTGACGACGCCTATGGCTGTATAAACAGAGCGAAAGAAAGAGTGAAAATTAAATTAAATTAAATTCAGGAAAGGAGGCAGCAGCTGAGGAAACTGAGGAGAGCGAGGCGCTTTTTTTGGCTTCCCTCAGAACCGGCCTGAGGGAAAAGTTTCCCTCAGAGAAGAAACCCGGGAAGAAACCTGTACAAAAGATGGAGAAAGTTTAGAGACTTGAACTGAACAAAAATAGAAAACAGAAACAACAACAACACCCCCCCCCACAAAATAAGAGATGGAACTCTGGCAAAAGGAGTTTATTTTATTTATTAAATTTATATGTTGCTCATTTCATGTTCAAGTGACTAAGTTTAATGACCACTGAGGTAGAGAAAGATTAAGCCAACAGAAATATAAAAGCCGGCCATAAACATAATAATAACAATAACAATAATAATAATAAGTTGGAAGGGACCTTGGAGGTCATCTGGTCCAACCCCCTGCTCAGGCAGGAAACCCTATACCATTTCAGACAAATGGCTGTCCAATCTCTTCTTAAAGACTTCCAGTGTTGGAGCATTCACCACTTCTGGAGGCAGGTTGTTCCACTGGTTAATTGTTCTAACTGTCAGGAAGTTTCTCCTTAGTTCTAGGTTGCTTCTCTCCTTGATTAGTTTCCATCCGTAGCTTCTTATCCTGCCTTCATATATACAGATACAGTGAATTTGGACTTTAAAGAATATGGGATTGAAAAAAAGCTTGTAGAAAACAGTTAAAATAGAAAATGGTTATATTATAAAGATTATATTATAAAGTTAGAACAATTAAATCAGTGGAACAACTTGCCTCCTATGTTGTGAATGCTCCAACGCTGGAAGTTTTTAAGAAGAGATTGGACAACCATTTGTCTGAAATGCATAGGTTTCCTATCTGAGCAGGGGGTTGGACTAGAAAACCTCCAATGTCTCTTCCAACTCTGTTATTCTATTCTATTCTAAGATTAATTTCTGAACTAGTTTACAATTCACTTTTTCATTTGAAAATTTTCCTTGTGTAAAATAATAGTTTCCCTCTAGCCACTGAAGAGAAATACAAAGCCCAGTCCACGTTTCCAGGGCTTTGTGTCTATTTCTGATTTTGGTGATTAAAAAAAAACAAACCTGTGAAAAAGCCTTTTTATTTGATCTCTCAGAAAGGAAGGATCCCCCAAGAAGCTGTTTCCCCCATTGTCACTTCCTCGGAGCCAGAGCCAGAAATCCTTAGTTCCTCTGTGATGGTTGAGGAACAAAAATTATCTCAGGACCTAGAAGGCTTGGGAATGGGAAAAAAACGCATTTCCATGATTTCAGATACTAAGGCAGTGAAAAACTGTGGATAATAGCTTCTTTTGGTAACCTTGATTTGGCTAAAAATCCATTTCCTTTTCTTTAATCAATGATGGTGACTTTTGGCATCAACAACACTCTGAGGGCTTGACAAGATTTACACTACCCAGGAAAGGCTTCAGGCCTTGAAAGTGAATTTGTGAAAAATGTTCAGGAGCTTATCTAGTAATGATGAACATTTTCTTTTTTCAGGGTCCTATATCCTTCCAGGAGGTGGCAGTGTATTTCTCAGAGGATGAATGGGCTGTGCTGGATTCCACCCAAAGGGCTCTCCATGGAGAAGTCATGTGGGAGAATTCTAAAAACCTGACTTCTCTGAGTAAGTTCTCTGCTCAAGTTTTTAACAATTCTGGAAAGTCCCAGGATGGTGCTAAAATTGTCCTTCCTTTTTTCCTTGAGGTCAATGAGCACCATTTGACTGATTGACAGTATTGCCAAGATGCAAATTATAAAAAGTTCCCTTGCCCTCTTCCCAGACATGTACCTGGAATTTGTTTGCTTTTATTTGGTCTGGTTCTGCTCTGAATTCAAAGAGCCGAAAAAGATATTTCATACTTAGAAGTAACGGTTTTATCTGTTTCTTCCATGAAGCAGCCAAACTAGAGCCTACCTTCTGGAGGGAAAAATATCTGTTCTTCTGGAGACCCAAGAAGGGTAAATAAATAGCAAATCCCTGCTAAAACCATTTCATGTTCTGCATTTGAGGATCTCTTTGATGAGTTTTTCATTTGTGACAATGTCATTGTGATTAGACCGATCCATTGACTAAAAAAGAGGGAGGGCAGCTTGTGGACTCAGAACTGCATGTGTTCCCCCAAGTTTATTTTTATAGGTCCTAGACCTTGATAATAAAGAGAAAGGGGGAAACTCCTAAACCCTAGGTCTCCCTACATTTTATAAGAATTCTCTTTTCAGATGTCAGTTTTGTCACCAAAATGATAAAAGTTCATCTCATGTCTGATGACGGTTGTCTGCTTTCTGTCAGTTATATACCCACACATTCCTGGAGCTTGGGCAAAGGTAGCGAAGTTTGTTGTAGCACCACCTCTATAGAGAAACCAGCTCTTTTGGAGTCCTTCTCAAAATATAGACTCACTTCCTTCAGGGAGGGACATGAGGATATTTCATCACTAGAAGGAGGTTGCCTTTCTGAACTGGAGATTGGTTAGCTGCCATTTCATAATGCTACCTGGCCAGAAGTGTGGAGGGCAGCTTTTAATTTGAGAATGGATGTTCATTTTTTTTGCTTTGCAGTTGGCTGGAAAAGTTGTAATGCAGGAATTCTTTCCCACCCCTAGGAGGTCTTGAGTTGAGAACATCTAAATAAAAAATAAGACAGAGTAGCTGGCAGATGTTTCTTGTTATTTAATTTTAATCTTTGTTTCCTAAGAAGGAAAAGTAATAATCTGAATCTCATTAACACAGTGGAAAACACTCTCAAAGAAATGAATTCTGACAGGAATGTAAGAAAAAGTGTAATTAAAGTTTCAATAAAGTATACACAGAGAGAGGTAATCTTGGAGAAGCCAATTCATTCGCATTAGAACTAACTCATTAGGTAATGAGAGTTGATCCTCGGTGCATGCCCAGGTATCGTGTTAAAGGTCTAATATAGTATATTTCTCTCACTCAGTCTCACTTTCTTCCTTTCTCCTTAGCTGGAAATAAGTCAGAAAATGACAATTATCCAGACCCACAGATGGTGACATCAGAAACTATTAAGCATGAAATCACAAAAGAGATATTTCAAAGTCACTGGCAAACAAAAATACACAAAGAAAACCTCTTTAAGTATGTTGACGTCCCTGAGGTGTTAACACAAGATGATCACACAGAAAATAGAACTGGGAACTGTCTACTGCATAAGACTAAGGATAAGTTAGATTTATATAATCAGTTTGAAACTGAGACTAGACACAACCAAAATGAACAGACAAAAGATGAAACATTTTTCAATCAATTTTTCCCTCCTACTTTATGTCAAGAAATCCACACTGGAGAGAAAACCTATAAGAATATTCAGTGTGGAAAAGAGTTCAGTGATCCCAGTTATCTGATTTCCCATAAATTGATCCATACAGGAGAAAGACCACATAAGTGTAACAAGTGTGAAAAGAGTTTTAAACAGATTGGTCAATTGACAGCCCATAAGAAGCTTCACACAGAAGATAAACTATATCAGTGCACAGAGTGTGGAAAGAGCTTTAAAAAAAGTAGTTCCCTTATTTCCCATAAAAGACTCCACTCAGGAGAGAAACCATATAAATGTACAGAGTGTGGAAAGAGCTTTAAGAACAGTGGTAACCTCACTTCACACCGGAGGATCCATTCAGGGGAAAAACCATATAAATGTATGGAATGTGGCAAAAGCTTCAGGCAGAGCGGTTCTCTTACTTCCCATAAAAGACTCCACACAGGAGAGGAACCATATAAATGCTTGGAGTGTGGAAAGAGTTTCAAATGGAGAGGTCAGCTTACTTCACATAAAATGGTTCATACAGAAGAGAGACTGTACAAATGCATGGCATGTGGAGAGTGCTTCAAATGGAGAGGTGAACTTACTTTGCATAAAAGACTTCACACAGGAGAGAAACCCTATAAATGCATGGAGTGTGGAAAGAGCTTCAACCATACCGGTACCCTTATTTCCCACAGAAAAATCCATTCAGGGGAAAAACCTTATAAATGCATGGATTGTGGAAAGAGCTTCAAGCGTACCGGTACCCTTATTTCCCATAGAAGAATCCATTCAGGGGAAAAACCTTATAAATGCATGGATTGTGGAAAAAGTTTTAAGCAGATTAGTGATCTCACTTCCCATAAAAGACTCCACACAGGAGAGGAACCATATAAATGTTTGGAGTGTGGAAAGAGTTTCAAATGGAGAGCTCAGCTTACTTCACATAAAATAATTCATACAGGAGAGAGACCATATAAATGCATGGAGTGTGGAAAGAGTTTCAACCACAACAGTTCCCTTGCTTTACATAAAACAGTCCACACTGGAGAGCAACCCTATCAGTGCACTGAATGCGGGAAGTGTTTCAAACAGAGCAGTAAACTTACTTCCCATAAAAGGATCCATACTGGAGAGAAACCATATAAATGTACGGAATGTGACAAAAGCTTCAGCCAGAGCAGTTCTCTTACTTACCATAAACGGATCCACACTGGAGAGGAACCATACAAATGCACGGAGTGTGGAAAGAATTTCAAACAGAGCAGCAGCCTTGTTTTCCATAAAAGGCTCCACACTGGGGAAAAACCATATAAATGTTTGGAGTGTGGAAAGAGTTTCAGCAAAAGCAGTAATCTTACTTCCCATAAAAGGATCCACACAGGAGAACGACCCTATAAATGTACAGAATGTGGCAAAGAGTTCAGTCACTGCAGTAGTCTTACTTCCCATAAAAGGCTTCATACTGTGGAGCAACCATATAAATGTTCGGAGTGTGGAAAGAGTTTCAGCAAGAGTAGTAACCTAATTTCCCATAAAAAGCTCCATACAAGAAATAAATAATATAAATGTGTGAAGCGGTGAAAGAGTTTCAGAGTCGTGACTTGCTTTGCATAAAATGATTGCACAAGAAGGATAATTGATGGATATAAGAGTTTTAGGTTGAGTAGTGAGCTCATAACATGTAAGCATATTCACAACATGTATTCTACATAAATGGAATACAAATAGTCCTCTAGTTACAATCACAACGGAACCCAACATTTCTATTGCTTAGTGAGACATTTGTGAAGTGAATTTTGCTCCATTTTACGACCTTTCTTGCCACATTTGTTAAGCGAATCACTGCAGTTGTTAATTTAGTAACATGCTTATTAAGTGAATTTAGTTTCCCCATTGACTTTGCTTGTCAGAAGGTCACAAAAGGTGATCACGTGATCCTGGGACACTGCAACCATCATAAATATGAGTCAATTGCCAAGCATCTGGATTTTGACCACATGACCATGGGAATTCCATAATGGTCATAAGTCACTTTTTTCAGTGCCATTGTAACTGAATGGTCACTAAATGAACTGTTGCAAGTGGAGGATTACCTGTATAGAAAAAGTCCTTATGGGTGAAATTAGAAATGCGTCACTTGATGAATGTTTGTGAATCCTATTTTCCTCATAAAGGATCCTTACAGGAACGAATTAGAACTCATTGTGGAGATAGAATGAAATAAATGAAATAAATAAATGAAATAGCATGATTAAAGGTCTGGAGACAAAAATATATGAAGAACGATTGCAGGAATTGGGCCAGTCTAGAGAAAAGGAGAAGGGGAGACATGATAGCAGCATCCCAGTATTTAAGGGGCTGCCACAAAGAAGAGAGGGGTCAACTTATTTTCCAAAGCACCAGAAAGCAGAGAAGAAACAATGGATGGAAACTAATCTTGGAGAGAAGCTTCCACTTTGCCAGGCTCAAAGGCATAACCTCCATATGGATGAGGTTAAGAACAATTAAGATTGCTAGGCTGCATTAACAGAGGGATAGAATCAAGATCACGTGAAGTGTTAATACCACTTTACAATGCCTTGGTAAGGCCACACTTGGAATACTGCATCCAGTTTTGGTCACTGCGATGTAAAAAAGATGTTGAGACTTTAGAAAGAGTACAGAGAAGAGCAACAAAGATG
>BFFQ01003678.1:105509-142509 GCA_003402635.1 Protobothrops flavoviridis
TGCTGGGAGAGGAGAGGTCCTCCCCCTTCCATATTTGGGGGTCTTGAAGGGAGCTGCAAGAGTTTTTCACTGTGGGTGAATCTTTAGGGAATTGAAATTTTATGGCTCCGAGTAGCCGGAAGAAGTTTCCATTCCTGGAAGAGAGCCCCCCCCCACCACCAATTAGAGCTCTCTTTGACTTGAGGCTGGGGGGTCCAATTGCCCAGGCCTTACAGGGGGCTAAGAAGAAGGCAGACCAAGAAGACTTTTTTGGGGGTGGGGGGTAAAGAAAAGAAAGAAGAGGTTCCATCATCTCTTCATCTGGTATTCAGAGTGCTGCTTACAAGCACTACGTGCTTAGAGCTCAAAGCATTGTTAGAGACCCACACCCACACACCCACTTCACGGTCTGTTTCTGTTGCTCCCCTCTGGGAGGAGGTTTCGAAGTATTTCTAGCAGGACTACCCGATTCTGTAATAGCTTTGTTCCCTATGCCATCCATCTGGTAAACTCGCAAGATTTGTTTTTCTCGCCATGCACATGTATACATAACCCAAACTAGATTATTGTTTCTCTGTGTCATAAAATATATGTGGGTATAATGCATAATTCTGTATTTATTTATTTATTTATTCATGTCATATATATGTAGTGTATATTGGACGTGGTGACCCTTTGAGAGCTGCATGCAACAAAATTTCATATTAAGCTATGCCGATTACTGTACATTCAAAGCAACAATAAAGTTGTTATTCTATCTCACAAAAGGAGGGTATTAGGGACTTCTCAACTTTTCCCACAGATGTTGTTTCTCCAATACCAGTAGTTCTGGAGATCCAGGAGAAGATGGAGGCAGAAGAGCCAACCAGAAAAGTCCTTCATCTTGCTCAGGTGGAGAGCCAGGAGGAATCGGGCCAGAGGACCAGGCAGAAGATCTTAGTAGAAAATATCCTTCCTTGGGATGCCCATCACCAAAATCTCGGGGAGTTCTACCAGATGTTTAAGGGACCCCGAGAAGTTTGCAGCCATCTCCACCGCCTTTGCTTTCAATGGCTAAAGCCAGAAATAAACACCAAAGCTCAGATGCTAGACATGCTGGTTCTGAAGCAGTTCCTGGCTGTTCTTCCCCCAGAGATGGCCAATTGGTTATGGGAGTGTGGAGCAGAGACCACTTCCCAGGCAGTGGCCCTGGCAGAAGGCTTTCTCCTGAGCCAGGCAGAGGACAAAGAGAAGCAGGTGAGAGAAACAGTAACAGTGTAACAGAGTTGGGACCATAGAGATCTTCTAGTCCCACCTCCTGTTCAAACAGGAGACCCTATACCATTCTGGACAAATGGTTGTCCAGTTTCTTCTTAAAAACCTCTAGTTATGGAGCACCCACAACTTCTGGAGGCAAGCTGTTCCATTGATTAATTGTCCTGTCAGGAAATTTCTCCTTAATTCTAGGTTAGATTTCTCTTTGACTTCTCCAAATGCATCCCTAGGTGGGAAGCATCCACATTGTTCTCCCTTAATTCTTTCTTTCTTCCTCTCTGTTCTTCATATGCAGGGAAGTTCTGATAAGGTAGATGTACAAGGTCTCAGGGCAACTGTGGATCTATCAGATCCCCCCCAGAAGATGCTTTGCAAGGGGAATTCTAAAGATCAAACTCAGGACATCTCACCAGGTAATATTGAAGCTATCCGAGTCATACCATTTTCAGTTTTACAGGATCTGTTTTAGTTGTGACTGTAATATACTGGCATCTCTTGCCAACCTAAAAATCATTACCCCTATTTTTTAAAAGTCTCCTTCCACCCACTTTATCTCTGTCATAGGGATTGATACGACTTCGGTGGTCCTTGTTAAAAGGTCTTCTTTTCCAGATGGAGCAGAAAGAACAACTGTGCCTTCAGCCCAGGTAGGATAAGCAACAATAAGTGTAAGACTTCTACTTGGGAGTCCTCCTGCATATTAATTTGCTTAGGACAAATAGGGTGAGTTTTTTCTCCAAAAATAATCACCCCTAGTCCTTCTAGTGTTTCTTTCTTTTTCTTTCTCTTTCTTTCTTTCTTTCTTTCTTTCTTTCTTTCTTTCTTTCTTTCTTTCTTTCTTTCTTTCTTTCTTTCTTTCTTTCTTTCTTTCTTTCTTTCTTTCTTTCTTTCTTTCTTTCTTTCTTTCTTTCTTTCTTTCGGCTAAGGCAGAATAAGAACTCAGGGTCTCCTGGTCTCTACCTGTTGCCTCACAAATATAAGTCCCCACATGAGAGATTTGAAGCAGGCAGACCCTTCCTCCCTTTGGTGCTGAACAGCTGGAAGTTGTTCTCTCTGTGACGGTTGAGGAGCAAAAATTACCTCAGGCTCTCCCTGAGGAAGGCTACCCTCCTCACGACAACCCTGCTGCCAATAAAGCAGCAGTGGCCAATCAGGCAGCAGCACTAGGCAGGCAGGCAGGGGAGGCCTGAAAGGTTCTGTAACCTCATCCTTGAAGATACCTATGTGTGAATGAACAGAGCCAAAGAAAGAGTGAAGTTTAAATTTAAATTAAATTAAATTCAGGAAAGGAGGCAGTAGCTGAGGAAACCGAGGAGAGAGAGGCGCTATTTTGGCTTTCCTCAGAATCGGCCTGAGGGGAAAGTTTCCCTCAGAGAAGAAACCCGGGAAGAAACCTGTACAAAAGATGGAGAAAGTTTAGAGACTTGGACTGAACAGAAATAGAAAACAGAAACCACCACCACCCAAAAAAAAAAAATACAAAATGGAGATGGAACTCTGGCAAAAGGAGTTTATTTTATTGATTAAATTTATACGTTGCCCATCTCATGTTCAAGTGACTCAATTTCGCTGTATGAATAGTGACCATTGAGATAGAGAGATTAAGCCAACAGAAATATAAAAGTCGGCCATAAACAGATATATATACAGATATGGTGAATTTGGACTTTATAGAATATGGGGTTGAAAAAGAGCTTGTAGAAAAAGTTAAAATAGAAAACGGTTATATTATGAAATTTATATTATAAAGTTAGAACAATTAATCAGTGGAACAACTTGTCTCCAGAAATTGTGAATGCTTCAATACTGGAAGTTTTTAAGAAGAGATTGGACAACCATTTGTCTGAAATGGTATAGGTTCTTCTGCTTGAGTGGGGGCTGGACTAGAAGACCTCCAAAGTCCCCTCCAGATTCTATTCTATTCTATTCTATTCTATTCTATTCTATTCTATTCTATTCTATATTCTCTTCTATATTCTAGTCTAGTCTAGTCTAGTCTTGTCCAGTCCAGTCCAGTCTACATTCCAGATTAATTTCTGAACTAGTTTATCATTTACAATTCACTTTTTTATTTGAAAACTTTCCTTGTATAAAATAATAGTTTCCCTCTAGCCACTGAAGAGAAATACAAAGCCCAGTCCAAGTTTCCAGGGTTTTTTGTCTATTGCTGATTTTTTGTAATTAAAAAAAAACAAACCTCTGAAAAAGCCTTTTGATTTGATCCCCCAGAAAGGAAGGATCCCCCAAGAAGCTGTTTCCCCCATTGTCACTTCCTCGGAGCCAGAGCCAGGAATCCTTAGTTCCTCTGTGATGGTTGAGGAACAAAAATTATCTCAGGACTTAGAAGACTTGGGAATGAGAGAAAAACGCATTTCCATGATTTCAGATACGAAGGCAGTGAAAAACTGTGGATAATAGCTTCTTTTGGTAACCTTGATTTGGCTAAAAATCCATTTCCTTTTTTTAAATCAATGACGGTTACTTTTGGTAACAACAATACTCTGAAGGCTTGACAAGATTTACACTACCCAGGAAAGGCTTCAGGCCTTGAAAGTGAAATTGTGAAAACTTTTCAGGAGCTTATCTAATAATGAACATTTTCTTTTTTCAGGGTCCTATATCCTTCCAGGAGGTGGCAGTGTATTTCTCAGAGGATGAATGGGCTGTGCTGGATTCCACCCAAAAGGCTCTCCATGGAGAAGTCATGTGGGAGAATTCTAAAAACCTGACTTCTCTGAGTAAGTTCTCCGCTCAAGTTTTTAACAGTTCTGGAAAGTCCCAGGATGGTGCTAAAATTGTCCCTCCTTTTTTCCCTGAGGTGAATGAGCACCATTTGACTGATTGGCAGTATTGCCAAGACGCAAATTATAAAAAGTTCCCTTGCCCTCTTCCCAGATACGTGTCAATAAAATATACAGAGAGATAGATAGATAATCTTGGAGAAGCCAATTCATTTGAATTAGAACTAACTCATTAGGTAATGAGAGTTGATCCCCGGTGCATGCTCAGGTATCATGTTAAAGGTCTAATATAGTATATTTCTCTCACTCAGTCTCACTTTCCTCCTTTCTCCCTAGCTGGAAATAAGTCAGAAAATGACAATTACCCAGACCCACAGATGGTGACATCAGAAAATATTAAACATGAAATGACAAAAGAGATATTTCAAAGTCACTGGCAAACAAAAATACACAAAGAAAACCTCTTTAAGTATGTTGACGTCCCTGAGGTGTTAGCACAAGATGATCACACAGAAAATAGAACTGGGAACTGTCTACTGCATAAGACTAAGGATAAGTTAGATTTATATAATCAGTTTGAAACTGAGACTAGACACAACCAAAATGAACAGACAAAGGATGAAACATTTTTCAATCAATTTTTCCCTCCTACCTTATGTCACGAAATCTACACTGAAGAGAAAACCTATAAGAATATTCAGTGTGGAAAAGAGTTCAGTGATCCCAGTTATCTGATTTCCCATAAATTGATCCATACAGGGGAAAGACCACATAAGTGTACCGAGTATGGAAAGAGTTTGAAACAGATTGATCAACTGACAGCCCATAAGGAGCTTCATACAGAAGATAAACCATATCAGTGCACAGAGTGTGGAAAGAGCTTTAAGAACAGTGGTAACCTCACTTCACACCGAAGGATCCATTCAGGGGAAAAACCATATAAATGTATGGAATGTGGCAAAAGCTTCAGCCAGAGAGGTTCTCTTACTTCCCATAAAAGACTCCACACAGGAGAGGAACCATATAAATGCTTGGAGTGTGGAAAGAGTTTCAAATGGACAGGTCAGCTTACTTCACATAAAAGGGTCCATACCGATGAGAGACTGTACAAATGCATGGCATGTGGAGAGTGCTTCAAATGGAGAGGTGAACTTACTTTGCATAAAAGACTTCACACCGGAGAGAAACCCTATAAATGCATGGAGTGTGGAAAGAGCTTCAACCATACTGGTAGCCTTATTTCCCATAAAAGGATCCATACTGGAGAGAAACCATATAAATGTACAGAGTGCGGAAAGAGTTTCAGATGGAGAGCTCAGTTTACTTCACATAAAAGAATTCATACAGGAGAGAAACCATATAAATGCATGGAGTGTGGAAAGAGCTTCAGCCAGAGGAGTTCTCTTATTTCCCATAAAAGACTCCACGTAGAACGATCCTATAAATGTACAAAATGTGATAAAGTTTTCAGTCAGCGCATTAGTCTTACTTCCCATAAAAGGCTTCATACTGTGGAGCGACCGTACAAATGTTCAGAGTGTGGAAAGAGTTTCAGATGGAGAGCTCAGCTTACTTCACATAAAATAATTCATACAGGAGAGAAACCATATAAATGCATGGAGTGTGGAAAGAGCTTCAGCCACAACAGTTCCCTTGCTTTACATAAAACAGTCCACACTGGAGAGCAACCCTATCAATGCACTGAATGCGGGAAGTGTTTCAGACAGAGCAGTTCTCTTACTTCCCATAAAAGGATCCATACAGGAGAGAAACCATATAAATGTACGGAATGTGACAAAAGCTTCAGCCAGAGCTGTTCTCTTACTTACCATAAAAGGATCCACACTGGAGAGGAACCATACAAATGCATGGAGTGTGGAAAGAGTTTCAAACAGAGCAGCAGCCTTGTTTTCCATAAAAGGCTCCACACTGGGGAAAAACCATATAAATGTTCGGAGTGTGGAAAGAGCTTCAGGAAGAGTAGTAACCTCATTTCCCATAAAAAGCTCCATACAGGAGAGAAACCATATAAATGCATGGTGTGCGGAAAGAACTTCAGGCACAGCTGTTCCCTTGCTTTACATAAAACAGTCCACACTGGAGAGCAACCATATCAGTGCACTGAATGCGGGAAGTGTTTCAGACAGAGCAGTTCTCTTAGTTCCCATAAAAGGATCCATACTGGAGAGAAACCATATAAATGTACGGAATGTGGCAAAAGCTTCAGCCAGAGCAGTTCTCTTACTTACCATAAACGGATCCACACTGGAGAGGAACCATACAAATGCACGGAGTGTGGAAAGAGTTTCAAACAGAGCAGCAGCCTTGTTTTCCATAAAAGGCTCCACACAGGGGAAAAACCATATAAATGTTCGGAGTGTGGAAAGAGTTTCAGCAAAAGCAGTAATCTTACTTCCCATAAAAGGATCCACACAGGAGAACGACCCTATAAATGTACAGAGTGTGGCAAAGAGTTCAGTCACTGCAGTAGTCTTACTTCCCATAAAAGGCTTCATACTGTGGAGCGAGCATATAAATGTTTGGAGTGTGGAAAGAGCTTCAGCAAGAGTGGTAACCTAATTTCCCATAAAAAGCTCCATACAGGAGAGAAATAATATAAATGTGTGAAGCAGTGAAAGGGTTTCAAAGAGAGTCATGACTTGGTTTGCATAAAATGATTTCACAAGAAGGATAATTGTCTGTGCTATGGAGAAATGTTTATTAGTTGGACTATTGATAAAGCAACATGGATAAGGGAATTTTCTGCACAGGGAAGAAGCAACAAAGAGAAGAAGCTAAAATACATTTTGGAAACAGAACTGATGGGAGAAAAAACTTGTAAGTCCTAGGAGAGCAAAGAATTTCAAAAAACAATCTCTACAGATATCCACTCTTTTCAGTCTCCAAGTTTTACCGGGTGTTATATTGACACTTTATTGGCTTTCTCTTTGAATCATATGCAATTTATAAATACATATGTTTATGAAAACTATAAAATCATAAATGGTTTCACAGGTTATAATTTTCATACAATTTCAAGTTGATCTTATTTATTAAATCTTTTTAGCTGTCTCCTTAAATCCAGCAAGGTATGTTGGACTCTTAAACCATGGCAAAAATCCAGATTAAATAATTCAAGGTCACTGTCCCTCTTTCAAGCTACTTGGGGGAATCATAGGCATGCGTTGAGTGGAACATCCGAAAGGAAGGGATTTAAGATTTCTGAATATTACCATTTCAATCTTCTGCCTGTGGCCTATTTCAGGGGTCCCCAACCCCCGGTCCTTGGACCGGTCTTGGTCCGTGGCATGCCGGCAACCGGTCCACATAAACAAGCAAAGCCCCATCTGCAGGATGAAGGCAGCACACAAAACCACGTCCCCTCCGGTCCGTGGAAAAACGTCTCTCCGGGTAACCGGTCCTTGGTGCCCCAAAGGCTGGGGACCTGTGGCTTATTTGTTCTGTAAGTCAAGGCAGTAAACACAATTTGTATTAATTTTGATCTGCATACCAACAGACCATTTGTTTAAAAAATGTTTTTTTATACCTTTTCTGCATATACTCTACTGAATCCTGCTGTGAACTTTGCAGCTTCATCTAACACAGTGTTTCTCAACCTTGACACTGATCTAACGGCTGGTGGTCAATACTTTCAAAGACATATTAGACAATAAAAGAGAGAGCATTCTGTGGTTAAACTCCCCCCTTTCTAGGAATGGAAAAGCATACCTGTCAACTCTACAAATGAGCCTGGTTGCAGCCATTTCCCCTCATTTTTAGATTGCCACATAGAACAGAGGGCTTGCCCAGGTGCTTCCCTAGTCAAAATCTTCTGTCCCATGGGAACCAAGGTCATCTATTGCTCTCGAGACCAGGGACTGGGTGTTGTATAAGAAAGCCCGCCAAATGCATTTATTGGGGAACATAGTAGATTGTATAGTTTTGAGGGTGGGACCTGATACTTTGCAACTGGGTAATTTTTAGTGGGAAATTCAGACTTGGTTTCACTTTTGACCATGCCGAAATTGTGTAACTTTACTTTGTAAAGTGAAGGTCGAGTGGCACAGTGGGCACAGCAGCGCCTGCATTTTCTGCGTTGCATGAGAAAAGCACATCTTCCTTCCCCTATCCTGACCACCTTCTACGGGGGATGATCGAGAGCATCCTGTCATACAGCATCACAGTCTGGTTTGGAAGCATCACTGCTTCAGACAGGAAGGAGGTGCAGAGAGTGGTGAGAATGGCCGAAAAGTTCATTGGCAGCTCCCTCCCTCCCATCCAGGACATAGCACAGAAGCGCTGCTTGAGCAGGTTCCATAAGATTATCTGGGACACTACATATTCTCTTCACGACCTGTTTTCCTTGTTACCTTCTGGGCGGAGGCTTCGTGGTATCCGTAGCAGAACATCCAGATTCAGCCATAGTTTCATTCCATTCAGCATTAACCTTGTGAACTCTCAAGCTTCCTCCTTCCATTATATATTCAAGATGGACAGTGTTTAATATTTATTTGTTATGTACTGTATATGGAGGGGTGTGGGTCTATACATATGTTGTACATAGTATGTTTAGGTGTGTGTCATGTATGTGTTTCACTTTGAGAGCGGGCAACTAAATTTAGATGTGTGCCGTTGTGCCCACAGTAAAAAAATGACAATAAAGGTTATTTTATCTTAAAGATAAAAGGAGGGGAACACAAGGAAGAGAAAGAGTGAGGAGAGGAAAGCAGTTGGGGCTCTGCTGGGCAGAGAGCACTTGATCCCTGAGATCACATCTCAGGAATGTAAGATCTCAGCAGGCAAAGCATCTGGGATCCTCCCTGGATCTGGTGGCCTCCAGGCTTGGCTAAGAGCTAGATGAATTTCCGGTGAAGGGATTGAAAAATGGATGGTTGTCGCCACTGCTCTGAATGGGGGTCTGTGCTGAGCAGGAGATATTGGGAGCCCGGAGTGACAGGCAGGCAGAGAATTGCTGGAGGGCAGACTAGATGGTCTTAACTCCCAACCTGTGTCGCCTGCCTCAAAAGAGAGGTCCTGGAAAGAAGCCGGCGGGTCTCAGCAAGAGAATATCTGGGCTGCAATTCTCCTCTCCACAACCAACCATCTTGAACCTCCATTTTCCAAGGATTGCAAAACAAGGGAGATATTCAAAAAAAGACAGAAATGTATCAGCTACTGAAAAGAATATCCTTTTCCCAATAGCAGATTAACTCATGAGCCCGGGGGTGGGGGGGAACGGGGAAGAAAATTAGAATATATAGTAAAACCTTTAGTGTAAATTAGTTCTTTTGGGAGAGTCTGCAGGAAAAACACAGGGTGGGCTTCCTGTCCCCTTTCACCCCACCCCCAGACAGGCCCACACTGCAGGTGGGTGGTTGATGAGGAGGGATTGGAGGGAGGGAGGCTCCACCCCTTTCAGGGAGGAAAAAGCTGGATGGTGTTCTGTCCCAGCCTACGTCCGTCCTTGTTACATCACAAGAACAAACCCCTCTTAAACAGTAGGCTGGGAAAACCAACCTCTTTTTATTTTCAAAACAGTCCTGATAAGTTTTTCTCCAAAACAAAAACACAGAATACTTTCCTAACAGATAATTGGTTACAAAAGCAAACAGAGCAGAAGTTTAAACAAGAAAATCACTGATAAAACAAAACAGACCATGATCCTTGGAAGTTCTTTACAAACGGTTGCCTTCAGCAACCAGCACTGCCCACACCTTCCCTTTTTATAAAGCAGTCCCAAGGCGTGGCTTCTCAATGCCTTCTCCTCCTCCCCTGGAGTTGTCGTATTGACTGCTGCTGATCTGCTCTAGCTAATTGCCTGCATCTACGAGCATCAATCATGTCCATCAGGTGTGAATCCTCCAAGTCTGACTCATTTTCCCCACACAGCTGAGCTTCATCCGGAACACGACTGGAGGGCCCAGACTCTTCATCAAACCGTGAGTCTTGTAATTCATCACAGCCTCCCTCTGACCCTGATGGCCCTCCAAATGCCTCCTCCACCCCCTCCTCAGATTCCCCAGACTCAGCTGTTGGGAACACAGGCTGGCACGGAATCACGACAGGTGGGACCAGGGATTCCTCCCCATCTCGTCTCCTGGAATTTGAAGGGGGTCAGCTGCGGATGGCTCTTGACAAGAGGGAATTATTTCTAATTGACATAATTAGGGGGTTTATCAAGAGAAGAGGCCTCCCTCCCTCTCTCTTTCCCTACAGATGTTTCATATTAACAAAGAAGATGGTATTACAATAGAGGTGGCAGGAAAGGAGGAAGCTTGGTGACCTTTTGCCAGAACTTGTGTGAAACGTCAACAGGAGGGGTGATTAATAAGAGCAGCCCGCAAACTTAGGGTGGTCCTTCCCCTCAGTGACTGGAATGGCCCTCCTCCTTCCCTTCCTCCCTTCCCTTTTGCAATTCCAGGACACCAGAAGAGACAATTAGAAAAGCTTATTAATTAATGGAGGTGGGGAATAGAAGATGCTCACCTGCAGGCGGTTGGATGGGAGTTGCTGAAAAGAGAAGAAGATGCAATCAGAGCCATGAAGGGACTGGATAACTGAGGGGGGGGGGCAGTCAGATTTCCTTCCAAACCCCAGAATAGATTGCATGATATTTCTGTATAGCCCCTGAGGGGAAAAAGATTCCCAAATAAATAAATTTCTCAGGGGGACCATTGGCATTGGGATTTGGAGGTTAAGTGGACTGTCTTTGCCATCGACTTGTTTAAGCTTGATGAGATGCCTCCTCTGGTCCCCTTCCCTCTTATCCAGCCCCATAGACTCACCTTCCCTGTTCTTCAGGTAGAAGGAGAGCCCCACAGCAAGAAAGATCAGCCCTATCACGGCCCCCGTCCAGAGTTTTCTCCTGGCAGAGTTGGAGGAAGGGGGCTCTGGGGAAGGAGAAGGAGCCTCACTTGAGTAGAAGGATCAGGGCCGGCTTCCCCCCCCCAGGAGAATCCATTCCTGCTCCCTCCACAGGGAGAATCTTGCTCCCTTCTTAGGGCAGGATGGACTCCCCAGACCAGGAGGGGATGGAGGGGGAAAGCTTACCCGACTGGATGGTGACGGGGGCCTCCAGGTTGGCGTGCCCCACCTGGTAGATGTAGAGGTCCCCCCCCGCTGAGGCTGGGTCTCCAGTATCACCTGTAGCTGGTAGGTCCAGTCTCTGTTCTGGAGCTCCTCCCCGAAGGCCACACCCTCCTCCTCCGGCCGGCCGTTCTTCAGCCACCGGACTTCGATCTCCACGGGGTAGTAGCCCCTTGCGGTGCAGAGGATGGTTTTGTGGCACGAGTCGGCAACCCGCGGCTCTGGAGCTGCATGTGGCTCTTTAAGCCTTCTCCTGCGGTTCCCAGCCTCCTCCGCCATTTGCAGAGAGAGAGACAGACAGAGAGAGGCGCCTCTATGCTAACGATACAACTCTCACTAACCAAAGAAGGCCTGGAACATCTGATCAAGAAATCAAAGAAGACCCAAGCACAGTCCCATTTGCTCTCCCTTCCTCAAAACCTGCTTGTTTCCTTGCTCAAGTTTTGCAAGACACATCTCACCCTAACCCCCCCCCTTTCAGGGTTTCGCCAAGAAATGGGGATGGGGAAATGAAGGGCTCCCCCTGGCCAGCCCCCTCCTGGCAACCCAGCAAGTATGCAAAGGAACAGCAGAGGAACACGGGCCTGGGAGTCCTCCCTCCCAGGACTCAAAAGCACTGCACAACCACCTGGCCTCTCTCTTTTCCCCCTGCCCTCCCCTTTGGCTCCCTTTCCCACCAGAAACCCCCCCCCCAATCTACACAGCCCCATCTGCATCTCCATCCCTGCAGTTCCTTTGCTTTCTGGGGGTCTCAAAGGTAGGGGTCAAAGAGAGGAAAGGCAGGCTCCTAGAGAAGCAAGATGCTCAGTGATACCACACTCTTCGGCCCCTCTTTGGAAAAATTCCAATCTACTCCCCCCCCAGCAAAATTGAAAAGCTGGAAGGCTGCCCATCCTGCCATATTCTGTGGATTTTGAGCCCAATGCCAGAAGATGCTGCAAATTTAGTTCAGTGTTGAACAAACAAACAAGAAATGGTGTAGGCCAGGGGTCTTCAAACTCGGCCCTTTTATGACTCATGGGCTTCAACTCCCAGAATTCCTCAGCCAGGCACGCTGGCTGAGGAATTCTGGGAGTTGAAGTCCATGAGTCATAAAAGGGCCGAGTTTGAAGACCCTTGGTGTAGGCTCTCCTGCTTGGGCGGTGTGTGTGTGTTGGACTAGATGACCTACAAGGTCCCTTCCAACTCTCTAATTCTAATTCTAATTCTAACGTTTAGTGTTTGGCAACTTTGGCAATTTTAAGAAGTGTGGACTTCAGCTCCCAGAATTCCCTGGATAACTGGCTCGAGATTGAGAAGCACTGACGCAGAGAATCCACCAGAGGGCTCCCTCCGCACGTGGAAGCCGCTTTGGAAGGAAACTGAGCATGCGCCGATCGTTTCTCTTGTCCCTCTAGGGCAGTGGTTCTCAACCTGTGGGTCGGGACCCCATTTGGGGTCGATCGACCATTTCACGGGGGTCGCCAAGCAAGGCTGTCCGCCATTTTTTTCCCCTTTTCCGGCGGGTGCCTTACCTCCCTTGAGCTGGGCCAGCTGGTGGTCGGCCTGCTCCGTCTCTGCCGCTTGCCAGCTACGCCTCGGCCGGCGCAGGGGGCGGAACCACGCATGCGCAGCGCTCCCGGGCAGGGAAAGTCCTCGACTTACGACCGGTTTAGTCCTCGACTTACGACCGGTTTAGTCCTCAACTTATGACCGGTTGGGGGTCGCGGCATTAAAAAGGTTGAGAACCACTGCTCTAGGGCAGTGGTTCTCAACCTTTTTAATGCCGCGACCCCCCAACCGGTCGTAGGTCGAGGACTAAACCGGTCGTAAGTTGAGGACTAAACCGGTCGTAAGTCGAGGACTAAACCGGTCGTAAGTCTCAGGCCTTTCTAGGACTCCGCTCTCGCTCGCTGTAACCCTTTGAGCTCCACAGAAGGCAAAGAGTCTTGCCGGGAGGGAGATCCAGACGGGATCCTGTCCAGTGAGTGGGAGCTTTTCACGGGGGAAAGGGACTGTTCCCCTGCCGCTCTATCGCCTGCACGTGCCACCCGGAGGGGGGGAGGGAGAACGAAAAACCAACCTTTGCCCCCCCCAAAAGTCCTGGATCCCCAGGAAGGGGGGGCATCTGGACACACAAACACACGCACACACCATCCTGGCTAAAGTTTCTGAGTTGGGGGGAGGAGAGTTTTTTTTCCCCAAAAAAAACCTTTATACAGTTGCAAAAAAAGCATAAAATATAAACAGGGAAAAAAAGAAAAAGAATAAAAAAGATTACTGGGGGGGGGGGAAAGCAAAATTAGGGAGTGCAAATCCAAAAGGAAAAAAACAAACAAACTACAAATAGCCCTCGACTTAACGACCACAATTGAGCCCAAAATTTCTGTTTGCTAAGTGAAACATTTGTTACGTTTGCCCCCATTTTACGACTTTTCTCGCCACGGTTCTTCAGCCAATCACAGGAGTTACTAAACTGTGCTTTACATGACACCATACGTTTTTCAGAGTGTTGCGCATTTGATTGAGATTTTGTTTACGGCGTCCAGAGTCGCTTAGAAAGGATGAGTGACCGTACAAATCAAATCAAATCAAATAAAAATAAAAATAACACAACCACAATGGAGCCCAACATTTCCGTTGCTAAGCGAGACAGTCGTTAAGACAGTTTTGCCCCGTTTTAACGAACTTTCTTGCCTGCAGTTGTTCAGTTAGTGACCCGGTTCTTAAGTGAATCTGGCTTCCCCATTGCCTTGAATTGTCATAAAGTCGCACAAAGGGATCACATGACACTGGGACACTGCGACTGTCATAAATATGAGTCATTGTAATAATAATAATAATAATAATAATAATAATAATAATAATAAATAGTAATAATAATAATAATAATAATAATAATAATAATAATAATAAAGTTGGAAGGGACCTTGGAGGTCATCTAGTCCAACCCCCTGCTCAGGCAGGAGACCCTATACCATTTCAGACCAATGGCTGTCCAGTCTCTTCTTAAAGACTTCCAGTGTTGGAGCATTCACCGCTTCTGGAGGCAGGTTGTTCCACTGGTTAATTGTTCTGACTGTCAGGAAGTTTCTCCTTAGTTCTAGGTTGCTTCTCTCCTTGATGAGTTTCCATCCATGTCCAAATTTTGGTCACATGATCACGGGCATGCTGCAACCGTCGTTAAGTGTGAAAAATTTTCACCCTTTTTTCATTGCCGATGTAACTTCAAACGGTCACTAAACTATTTATAAGTCAATAATACCCATAACCATAATAATATATATCTGCTTAATCAGAAAAATCTCTGTTTTACCTTGATTTTTCCCTCAGGATGTTACATGATCAGTGAGGGAGTAAGGGAAAGGAGATGGGCGGTTCAAAAATGGGAAAATTAATCGATCAATCGGATCTCTGTAATTCCAGTATTTATTTTCCTTCCCTTCTCAGATGTGCAAGTTGGAAGTATCTTATGTCTCTTTGTCTGGAAAGCACAGTACGGGGAGTCCTTGAGTTACGACCGCAGTTCAGCCCGAAATTTATATTGCTAAGTGAAACATTTGTTAAGGGAGTTTGCCCCATTTTGTGATTTCTCTTGCCACAGTTGTTAAGCGAATCATTGCATTTGTCAAATTAGTAACCTGGTTGTTAAGTGAATCTGGCTTACCGCATTGACTTGGCTTGTCAGTAGGTCGTACAAGGGGATCATGTGACCCTGGGACACTGCGACCATCGTAAATATGAACCAGTTGCCAAGTGTCTGAATTTTGATCACGTGGAATGCTACAACGGTCGTCAGCATGAAAAACAGTCATAAGTCATTTTTTTCAGTGCCGTCATAACTTTGGTTACTAAACGAACAGTTGTAAGCCAAGGACTACCTATATCTGATAAGCAAAGAGGGCTGAAGACAGAAGCTCGGAGCTTTCTTGGAAAAGAAAGAAGAAATGGAGATACAGTACGCAGCAGACAAGGGATCTGGAAAAAGGATATGTAAGGAAAATTGGGGAGGAACCGGGCAGAAGATCCTGGAGGAGAAAGTCATCACTTTGGAGGTCCAGCACAGGCTCTTCAGGAGCATCCAGTACCAAAAGACTAAGGGCCCCCGAGAGATTTGCAGCCATCTTCACCACCTTTGCCATCAGTGGCTGCAGCCAGAGAGACATACCAAGGCTCAGATGCTGGATTTGGTGATCCTGGAGGAGTTCCTGGCCCTGTTGCCACCCAAGATGGAGAGCTGGGTGCGGGAGTGTGGAGCAGAGACCACTTCCCAGGCGGTGGCCCTGGCCGAAGGCTTCCTCCTGAGCCAGGCGGAGGAAGAGAAGGAGCAGGTTGAGTGGCCGGTGAGAGAACGTTGTTTTGGGAATTCTAAATTGAGTTTTAATATTATAAACAATGTTTCCATTTTCTGGAGTTCATGTTAGAAGGGTATATTTATATATTGCTTGTTCTACTGTAGTTGGATTTTTGTTTGGTTACCGTCTCAGGAGGCATCCTTAAAGTTATGAGTAGCAATAGTAATAGCACTTAGACTTATGTACTGCTTCACAGTGCTTTACAGCCCTCTTTAAGCAGCTCACAGAGTCAGCATATTGCCCCCAACAATTTGGGTCCTCATTTTACTGATCTCAGAAGAATAGGGATAGGAATAGGAATAGGAATAGAGTGTAGAATAGAGTAGAGTAGAGTAGAGTAGAGTAGAATAGAATAGAATAGAATAGAATAGAATAGAATAGAATAGAATAGAACAATAGAGTTGGAAGAGACCTTGGAGGTCTTTTAGTCCAACCCTCTGCTCAGGCAGGAAACCCTATGCCAGACATGTCAAACTTGCAACGTCATGTGACGTCGTCCAACATATCGGGACGGTTTTGCCATTGCCGGCAATGGGGTGGGCGCGGCTTCCGGATAACGCGTCCGGCCCTGGGCTGGCAGTTTGACACCCCTGTCCTATGCCATTTCAGACAAATTGTTGTCCAATCTCTTCTTAAAAACTTCCAGTGTTGGAGCATTCACAACTTCTGGAGGCAAGCAGTTCCACCGGTTAATTGTTCTGTCAGGAAATTTCTTCTTAGTTCTAGGTTGCTTCTCTCCTTGATCAGTTTCCGGGAAGGATGGAAGGCTGAGTCAACCTTGAGCCGGTCAAGATTGAACTCCTGTCAGCAGACAGAGTCAGCCTCCATGACTGCATTCTAACCACCACAGTTCATAGTAGAGTCCAGCTTTTCTCATGTGCTGTTCCCCTCATTCCCTTTCTTTGCTCCTCCTGGTACTTCAGGTCCCAGTGGTAAGGAGTGAGCATCTTGAGGAAGGCAGAAATCCAACACATGTCTCTCAGCAGCAGCTTTTCCAAGCGGTCTCTCAGGATTATCCAAATCGGGACACTTCAAGAGGTAAAAGTTAATGAAATTTTCTGGGCCCGTTTGTGTGTAGTATCTCTCCGTGTTTTATTCATTATGCTTTTAAAAATTATTCTACCCCTTTTGTCTCTCTCCCAGGGAGTATCGTGTTGTCACTGGCATTTATAGGATTGTCTCCTTTTTCGGGTGGACCCCAAAGAGCAGCTGAAACTCCGACTCATGTAAGAGAAGAAACATCAAAGGCGTCCTGTGTTTTTCTGGGGCTTGGTGTAGGATACAGCAGCTCAGGATGGAGAAATTTGGGTTCATGTCACTGATCAGACATACTCAATCTATCTCTGAAGTTTCAGCGCCGAGAGATTCCTATTCAAAAAACTAATTCACTAATTCTCCGTCTATGGAGATTCTCAGTCATCCAGGTCATACCGTGTTTTCCTGAAAGCAAGACCTACCCCGAAAATAAGACCTACCTTGATTTTTTTTGGGGGGGGGCTAATATAAGCCCTACCCCAAACATAAGCCCTAGTGTCAGGGCCCACTTCACAACCTCATCCTAAGAAAGCAGAACTTGTGGAGGCAGTTTCTTCCAAAAGGAATTTTTATTAGGAGAAGCTGACAGCAGGCATAGTAGACAGGATCTGAGGGTTTCCCGCTCAGATCGATAGGTTAAAAATGTCCCAAGCAAAACCCCACCCCATAGTTCATCCGGTCAGTTCAAATGGGCCAATCCCTGGAATTAAGGATAAACTTCCTAACAGTGAGGACAATTAACCAGCGGAAAAGCTTGCCTTCAGAAGTTGTGGGTGCTTCATCACTGGAAGTTTTTAAGAAGAGACTGGACAGCCACTTGTCTTAAATTGTATAGAGTCCCCTGCTTGAGGAAGGACTAGAAGACCTCTAAGATCCCTTCCAGCTCTATTCTGATTGAAATCCTTATTCCTTCTCTGTGAATAGGGAAACTGTTTTTCTTTTTTTCAGGATCTCCAGTCCTTGGAGGAGCTGGCTGTGCATTTCTCCAAGGAGGAGTGGTGTCAGCTGGATCCCAGCCAGAAAGCCCTGCATGGAGAAGTCATGCTGGAAAT
This sequence comes from Protobothrops flavoviridis, assembly GCA_003402635.1. NCBI lineage: Eukaryota > Metazoa > Chordata > Lepidosauria > Squamata > Viperidae > Protobothrops > Protobothrops flavoviridis. The sequence goes on from BFFQ01003678.1 coordinate 122,991, forward strand.
CTTAAGAAACGTGGCCTTTCTGAGTAAGGCCTGAACTCTGCCTTCAGATATTGTGTGGAAGCCTTTAGTGGTCACACACGTAACTGCCTCTTTCTTACTAAAAACATGGTAATAGACCTTGCCTCCTAGCTGGGAAGATTAGAAAATCTGAACTTCTCCATCTCCAATTAAGGGAAAATGTTAGTAGTTCTTTCTTAAAGATGTATCTTGTGAATACCTGTCTGATATTTCAGATGGTTTTCCTTAGTTAATTCTTTACTTCCTTTTACTTTCTTAGCCTCATCAATAACAGACTATCATCCTAGCTTTAGATCTTTGACATCAGCTCTCATTAACCACTCCTTTGCACAAGCCAGAGACCCCCATTTATCTAATGAAGAGTTGGTGCTTTCTCAACCTGTGTATTGAATTCAGGCCCCTTTTTCCTTTTCTTTGATCTTTTACGCTATAATGATAGATTTTGGCATTCTGCAGCAGGGTTTCTCTGTGCTAAGATGTAATTTTGAGCTAATCAGTCAACTCGTGTAACTCCTTTTCTAACAACCATGTAGCTGTCCCAAAAGGAGGAAGACCAGCAAATGGGAGATAAGTAGGAAAGAAGAGAATACAGTTTGGAAAATTAAAGAAGCCTTTCTTATGTTCGAATCACTTAATTGGCACTGCTAAAATACATTTTGTTTCTAGTTTTTCACACCACTTAACTCCTCCAGTGATTTGATAGGAATCTATATAGAGAAGGAAATAAAGGTAAAAGGTGTCTCCTGCTCAGAAAGCAGAAAATATTACTTTCTAGTCCATGATATTTTAGACATAGGAATTTGATCATAACCTTCATTAGAAGCTTTAGATTTTTCTTACATGGGTCAATAGAAACAGCCTTTAAAAACACTATTGTGTTGAACTTTATCAGCAAAACATTCACAATTGCTTCCTATATTTCTTGATTAATTTCACACGATTTTCATTCTCTTTTTTTCTCTCAAGAGGTTAATGGACAGGATAATGCCAATGACAAGGAACCATGCCAAACAATCAGTCAGAAAGAAGGAAAAGAGAAGATTCAAATGGAACAAAGTTATGGGAGAAAAAGCTTCATTTTCCAGGACACTCAAGTTCAAGACTTTCTTGCTGAACAGGATAACAAAGGACAAAGGGAGACGACAGCAGCATCTATATCAGGAAGATGAACCCTCTGATCCTCAGACTTTCACTCTTTCTTCATGTGAAAGAATCAAGCTGGGAGAGAAACCATATCAAGGTGTGGAACATGGAAAAACCTTCAGCAGAGGGACTCTTCTAATATGCCATGAAAGAATATACTTGGGAAAGAAACCATATAAATGCAAGTATTGTGGAAAGAACTTCTGTGAGAATAAATCTCTCATTATTCATGAAAGGATCCATACAGGGGAGAGGCCATATAAATGCAAGGACTGTGGAAAAAGCTTTCGTGAAAATAAATCTCTTACTATTCATAAAAGAACCCACACAGGGGAGATGCCATACAAGTGTGCCGAGTGTGGAAAGAGTTTCCATGAAAATAAGTATCTTACTATTCATAAAAGAATTCACACGGGGCTTGGAGTGTGGGAAAAGTTTCCGTCACAATGGATCTCTTACTTCCCATATCAGGATCCACTTGGGAGAGAAACCCTATAAATGCATGGAGTGTGGCAAGAGCTTCAGAAGCAGGAATCACCTCATTTCTCATAACATAGTCCACACAGGGAACAAGCCGTATAAATGCAAGGACTGTGGAAAGAGTTTCCGTGGAAATATGTCTCTTATTATTCATGAAAGGATTCATAGAGGGGAGAAGCCATGTATATGCCAGGACTGTGGAAAGAGCTTCCGTGAAAATAAATCTCTTGCTATTCACAGAAAAACCCACACAGGGGAGAAATCATATCAATGCAAGGAATGTGGAAGTAGTTTTTGGAGGAGTAATTCCCTTTCTTCCCATAAAAGAATTCACACAGGGGAAAAACCATACGAATGCATGGATTGTGGAAAGAGTTTCCGTGAAAATAAGTGTCTTACTGTTCACAAAAGAATTCACACAGGAGAAAAACCATATGAGTGTTTGGAGTGTGGAAAGAGTTTCCGTCATAGTGGATCTCTTATGTCCCATAAAAGGATCCACACAGGAGAGAAGCCATTTCAATGTACTGAATGCAGAAAGAGCTTCCGGAGGAAGAGTCACCTGATCTCCCATTCAAAAATCCACTCAGGTAAAAATGCATATAAATGTCACATTGACTTGATTCAGTCCACACCTATGCTATATTTCTTGTGCTGAATTAGAAAAACTGCTTCCTCTATAAATTCTGCCTGCTTTACATCTGATCCTAACTACGGCTAGATAGGAACAGTCACGGCATTTAGCAAGGAAAGCAGTATAAAATGGACCGTTATAGTTTGAGATAAGTGACTTTTGAAGATTCTGTCATTTTAAGGTCCCAATATCGTTGCAGGTTAATAGGGGGAATTTTTTTGAGTATCAGATGCTTAAGACTTCCACTTTTGCTTCAAAATCCAAAGTATGCATGCTTGTATGCATGTCAGAGTCTTATACCATGCCAGTTTATGACTGGTTTATTCAGTCTTATATATTATTCTGCTTTTACCTCCCTTACCCCCAGTTTTCTAGTTGCATCCACATGTTAGATCTGGAAGGAATGTGTCTAGACAAATATTATGGAGGTGTATTTTACCGAGTCATTAAAAAGACCTGCATCCCCCAATGCCAATACATCTCTACAAGATAGAACTTTAGCAACATTTCTTGCAATGTAGGAAATATGTAGGTTAAAATTCAAGATATTTCCAGTTCCATTCTGTATTGTGATGTTTCCTTTCTTTACCTAATCCTGTTAGGATTCTGTTTTATCTTTCACTGTTTTTATGGGGCAGGGGAAAGAAGACACTCGTCTATTTTTATTAAAAAATGGAAATGGTTCAGCAAAGATGTAAAGCTTTTGTGGGAGGTAATAAGCTAATGCAAACGTAATTTAAGTTTCATCGAGTTGAAAAAGGGAACGTAGAAGATTTGTGCCTTGAATTTCTCACGACCTTCTTTCTTTTTATCCCAAGCATGAGATACAGAAGAAAAGAATAAAACATGAGTCCAATATGCTGACGTCACAAACAATCACGGATGAACTTAGGAAAGAGACATTTGGAAATATTGTTTGGGGATATTTCAAGAATGTGAGCAAGAAATCCTATACTTCCGAATGTGCCATAATCCAGGTCGTTGTGACCAAACAGGATCAAGAGAGAATCAAAAAGGGTTTTTTTGGTGCCTTGTGTGGAAATAGATTCAAAGGTAAATCAGACTTATGACAATGGTATAAAATTGAGACTAGGGACAATCAATGTTTACAGAAAGCATGGAAGATTTTGTCAAAGAATCCACACTGGAAAGGAACAATATGAACATATAAAAGTGTGAAAAGAGCTTCAAAGAAAGAGTGCCTTTTCATAACAGGAGCCACAGTAGCAGGAGGTCCTTAAAAATGTGTAGAAATGAAAAAGCCGTTTCCAAGGAATGGGGCAAAATATTGCCTTTCTGTGGCGTAGTATCAGAACATAATCTGAATTTTAAAAGTTTATGTATATCGTTAATATTAATGTACTAAATAGACATGATATGATTACTTTCTGGTGATATATTTCATCATCTCATTTGTCAGGCATATCAGAAATTGCAGATGAGTCTATGGAAGATTTTGCAGACTCGTACTCAAATTGTGTATTGGCTCGAGCAATTTTCTCAAACAACACTCAGCAACTGTCCCTGGTAAAACTAAAGAAAAAAGATTTTCTTTTTAATTCCTAGAGTGTCTTCACAGTATGGTTTAAAAAAAAGGCAAGATGGCAGCAATGATGGCATGCTTGAAGTTTCACTTGCATTTTATATGTCTCACCAGTGGAACTTTTATCATGCCATTGCAGCTGCCATCTTGACTTTTTTCTTATAACAATAGACTTATCTACAGCTTCACAGTGCTTTACAGCCCTCTCTAAGCGGTTTACAGAGTCAACATATTGCCCCCAACAATCTGGGTCTTCATTTTACCGACCTCAGAAGGATGGAAGGCTGAGTCAACCTTGAGCAGGTCAGGATCAAACTGCCAAATTGCAAGCAGCCGGTAGTGGGCAGAAGTAGCCTGCAGTACTCCATTCTAACCACTGCGCTACCACAGCTATACCTGTAGACACTTCTGCTAGTCCTGGCATTAAAATGTTTATAAAAGATATTGTATATGTCAGATTTGGCAATGACACAAAAGTGAGCAAGATTGTAATGTTTTAAAGACATACACACAATTAAAAGACTTTCCAATCGTTTAAAAAAATCACCTGAAGATAATTCCACAACTATGACAAAAGAATAAAAAAAAAAATTATTTTTTGAAATGGAGGATTTTTTCCCCTTTCTCCATTTTTTTCTGTTTCAAATCATAAAATAAATCTTTCTTCTCTTTTTATCCTCACATGCCAATGAGCCTCTTCAAATAGGTCTGGATTCCTGTTTTCCATCTTGATTCTCTTACTTAGGACAAAAATTCTACTTTATTTTTCTCTGAGGCATTTCTTTTCTTTCATAACCTCAAGCTATTTGGGATGTTTGAAAATTTTCAGCCTCTTCGTTTGCTATTCATATTTTTGGGGAGAATTCTCAATAGTCATCTATTTAATCTCCAATAAAACAGATTTTTTTTTTCCTACTCAGTTTAATGAAATGAGATTTTTTTCATTCGTGTTCCAGTTCTTGGCTGCCATTGCATTTTCTGTCTGTGCTTTTTTTCAAACAATCCCACTTTTTCTCTCAGTTCACTCCCAAAGAAGGGTCTCATCAACCTTCCATTCCCAAGATTATAAATTTTCTGAGGTAATTTTTCCAGTCTGAGGTGAAATTTGTAGACCTCTTGTGTTTTCCAGCAGCTTATCCAATTTAATTCCTATTTTCCTTCCACTCCTCTCTTTCTTTTTCTCTGGAATCTTAATTCTCCTATCCCATTGCTTCACCTCATCTTGACTGCAGCCTCCGTCTTAGATTATTGTGGCCCAAATGGGAGGTTTTTTTATTTCCACAACTTGATTTCATTCTTTTGCTTTATTGCCAGACACTTCGGGTACTCTTTGGGAATAATTTATTGCAATTTTAATTGTGGTGGAGTTGGACATTCAGCCATTTCGGCCAAGATTTTGGCCTTCCTCGAGCTTCTTCTGGCAGCTACAGATTCTCCACAGTACCCATTTTTTGAGGAAAATTATTTTTCTTCTGCCCTTCAGATCTTGGTTTAACGTTGACCAGATTTCAGAGCCTTCAGATGTTTCATTTTCTTGACACCTTGGCGCTGATTGACATATTTTTTTTTTTACTCCTGGGCCACCTTCTGTGAGGAAAGGGACTCCATAACCCATTTCTCCTCCTCCTCCCATCATCCTGGGCACTTGCAGCCTGCCTTTCCCAGCGAAGCCGCCGAGGAGCCTGGCAGGACGGACCCGCCTTTGAGCTTCAGCCGCCAACAGAGCATGCGCGGATTCTTTTGCCCGGCGAGGTCGCGTTGCATTCTGGGGAGGGGGCGGGGCTGGCCTCTCCAAGGCTTCGCGGTGCGAAGGGGCTGCGGGAAAGTTTTGCGGGGAGGGGGCGCTGCCTGGTGAGTGGGGGGGGGCTCTTCTTGGGGGAATCCTCGTGCTGGGACTGGAAGCGGGTCTTGCAAAGGCCTCAACCCAGCTTCAATCCTTTGAATCCTGGTGAAGGGGGGGGAGGAGTCCCTGGTCCCATGTTCCCCTGCCTGCCTTTTGCATGCACACGCTAAGCAGGGGTGGGTGGGAAGCAGAGCTCCAGGTTCAGCCGTGTTGCCCCCCAGGAACAAACCCAGGATCTCCTGCAAAGCGGAGGGGATCTGGAGGAGCTCTCCAAACCCCCTTTTCCTGAGAAAGCCCCTGAGTGGGGGAGGGGGGGAGAAGGGAGGAGTTGCATTGCAAGACCCAAGCTGGAAAATGAAGATTTTCCAAGAAGGGAGATGCCAGTGTGGTTGCTTGGGTGCATTTGCACAGTTTTGCATGGTGAGTGTGCATCGATTGTGCTTCGGCATCCAGCCGTGGTCTTAGAGGAGGCTGACAGACAGTGTTGGTCAACCTGAATGGGTGGAAGCTTGTTAAAGAGAGAGCCAGCCTAGAAGGAAGCAATTAATCAGTGGAATAGCTTGTCTCCTGGAGACAAATGATGGACTGCACCATCACTGGAGGTTTCCAAGAATAGACTGGACCCCCATTTGACTGGGATGGTAGGATCTCCTGCCTTGAGTAAAGAGTTGGACTAGAAGACTTCGCAAGATCCCTTCCAGCCCTATAATTCTAGGTTCTGTAGACCTCAACATGTCAACATTCCCCAGCCAGCATGGATGGACTTCAACTCCCAGAATTCCTCAATCAACATGCATGGACTTTAATTCCCAAAATTCTGGGAATTGAAGTCGACACACTTGAAAAGTGCTGAGGTTAAGAAACACTGCAGGAAGCTGCACTCTGATTTCTTTGACTTTCCAGGTTAAGTCAAACTGGGCGTTATCCTTTGCTCACCTCATTTTTACGTACATTGTGGTTTAACGCTGCCTTTGTCAAAAATGCATGAACGTACATTTATCCAAAATGCCAGGAATATTTTTGTCGGCTGTTAGGAAAAGGAATCCACAAATAAATAAATAAATCCATAAATACCCTAAAAAGTCTAAAAGACTCAATATTTGAGTCTTTTGTGGGGTTTTTTTTGGTGGAAAACCCATTTTGCCTTCTTATCATCATGCGTACTGGTATCTGCATAGTCCCGGTATTCGTCCACAAACGTCTGCCCACTCGAGGGGGAAAAAAACCTTGATTTTTTATCTGAGGAGGGACTTTTTCCCACTTCAGATTCATTGGCCCCATTTGAAGAACAGATAGAAAATGGAGGCACAATATCCAGCAGGTGAGGAAGCTGGAAAAGGAAGCTGTGGGGAGATTTGGGCAGGAAGTGGACAGATGATGGAGGAGAAGACCATGGGTCCAGAGGTCCAGCGTTGGCATTTCAGGAATATCCACTACCAGAAGGTCAAGGGGCCCCGAGAGATTTGCAGCCATCTCCATCACTTTTGCCATGGGTGGCTGCAGCCAGAAAGACACACAAAGACCCAGATGTTGGACCTGGTGATCTTGGAGCAGCTCCTGGCTGTCCTGCCCCCTGAGATGGAAAGCTGGGTGCGGGAATGTGGAGCAGAGACCACCTCCCAGGCAGTGGCCCTGGCTGAAGGCTTCCTTCTGAGCCAGGTGGAGGAGCAGAAGGAACAGATTGAGCTGCAGGTAAGAGAATCTTAACTGTGGCATTCTAAAGACACAAAGGTTTTCAGTCTTTTTTTTTTTTTAATATTGGATTCTTGGGACTCTTTTCTATCAGTGCATTATGCAGCGTACAAGATTTACCTAACTTTTTGGACAAGTTGCTCCAATACTCTTTCATTTAGGGCAGTGATGGCGAACCTTTTAGAGACCGAGTGCCCAAACCGCAACCCAAAATCCACTTATTTATCGCAAAGTGCCAGGGCCGCATCAGCATTGTGGTGCCCTCAGGGGTGGGTGGGGGGCGTGGCCCACTGGGTGGGAGTGGCTGTGGTGGTGATGGCAGACTGAGTGGGCGTGGCCACCTTGATGTTGCTCGGGGGGTTGCCTGTGGGGACTGGGCAGGATTGGGAGAGATCCAGGGGGTCTCTGGTGGGTGGGGCGGTAGGCAGGAGGCTCGTCCTGCGGGGTGAGGCAGGGAGTAGGACGGGGGTGCCATTGCTGCGAGGCAAGGCGAGGCAGGGGCGGATGCTGCCTGACACCATCAGCCCCCACACACAGGCCATCGAGCGCATGGGGGCGTGCTCTACCACTTCTACTTGAGCTTGCTAGCCAGCTGCTTCGCCTCCTTTGTGCTGGCTGGGGCTGCTGCTCCGGGCGCCAGCGGAGGCCTAATGGACCTGCGCGAGCTGGCGGTGGCGGCAGGTGTGCCCACAGAAAGGGCTCTGAGTGCCGCCTCTGGCACGCATGCCATAGGTTCGCCATCACTGACTTAGGGCGATTTTTTTATTGCAGGATCCAATCTGGGTCAGTCACCAGACCAGAGGTTTTAATCTTCCAAGCTTTCGGACTCATGGTTATAAAGCTTATTTTATTGTCCTCTTCCATCCCCCTTTGATAGACTGGGGATACAAACTTGTGAGCTGAGAATGAAAATCCATTTCTTATGTGTGGTTCTCTCATTTTTCTTCCTTGGACCTTTTAGGGGCAAGAATCCATCTTTCAGATGGTCCCAACATTTCTGAAGGGAAGGAGGAAGCCTTCAAACCTCTCTCCGGAGCTTGGAACCTTCCAAGACGATCAAAATTCTGACATCTTACTAGGTAAGGGAGTGGTTTTCCAAACAATGTGACGTTCCCCAGACAGATTCCATTATCGCTTATCCTTTATCTCTCCTGCTTAGGTGTTAATTATGTTTTTACAAATTCTTCCTTCATTTTTGCATTTCTAACAGGGAGTGAAACTATATCATTGGCACTTTTAGGATCGTCTCCCTTTCCTGGTGGAATCAAGACACTGACAGAAGCTCCAAGTCAGGTAGGAGAAGAAGCATCAAAGAAGATGTAGGGGACCATCTAAAGCAATGTTTCTCAACCTTGGCCATTTTAAGATGTGTGGATTTCAACTCCCAAAATTCCCCAGCCAGCATGGCTGGCTAGGGAATTCTGGGAGTTGAAGTCCACATATCTTAAAATGGCCAAGGTTGAGAAACACTGATCTAAAGCATGGGTGTCAAACTCAATCGCGTCACATGACATATCATAACATTTTTTGCCTTTGTGGAGCCGGAGTGGGCGTGGTCTGCGTGTGACGCATCCGGCCCGTGGGCCGTCAGTTTGACATTCCTGATCTAAACGCTTCCTGTGTCCTGAGGATCAACATGTAGTATGTCTTTTCCAAGAAATAGAACAATTTGGGTTAAAACCAGTGACCAGCATCTTAGCAAAACTATTGTGGAGATAGACTCCACAACTGAGAGATCTTTGACAATTTCCTCCCCCCACCCCCGAAATTTTTCTGTTCTTATAGTAGTATACTTCAAGTTGAATTTGACTCCTGAAATGTCATTCATTCCTTCTGGGTTTTTTTTTTTTTTTTAAATCTCCCATTAGGAGTTATAAAATTCTGAAATGTTATGAACAGTCACGAAATAAACTATTGTAACGTACACTGCCTATAGTTATCATTTTAAAATCATAAGGCCAGTAAAACGTCTGCTTGAAAAATGATGCAAAACAGTAAAATACCTCAAATGTTCAAATGGGAAATAAAATCAAATGACGTTATAGTAGATCATCTAGTCCAACCCCCTGCTCAGGCAGGAAACCCTATACCTTGTAAAATGAAACTAACCCTATCATCTATAGGTAAGTTTCATTTTACAAGGCTTAACACAACTTTATATATTTCAATACATAATTGATGATGTTATCTAGTTAGGGTAATGAAATGTCTGCAAGAAAACAAGTAAGCTCAGAGAGCACCTTCACTCCCAGAATTCCCCAGCCAACCATGCTAGCTGGGGAATTCTGGGAGTTGAAGTCCACACATCTTCAAGTGGCCCAGGTTGAGAAGCACTGACTTAAATAAATCAAAAGGACAGAAGCATTCCTCAATCCTATGAAAACACTCAGGATGAGTCCTCCCAGACTCACTGAAGTATAAGATGGAGGGGAAGAAAAACACAATCAAGTTCGTAAAATTTGGTTAGGATAGCCTCTCTTAATTGAATATGGTTCTAATCTTCCCATGGAGTTGTACCTGGAACTATTTTGTAGGCCTGACACATGAACATGTTAAACATGAGAAGGATTCATCTGAAGGGTGATCTTCCCCCTGTCTATTGTCATCTATCTTCTGCAAACACCACAAAGCATTGATGCCTCTGATGATGATGATGATGATGATGATGATGATGATGATGATGATGATGATAATAATAATAATAATAATAATAATAATAATAGTAGTAGTAGTAAAGTTGGAAGGGACCTTGGAGGTGGTCAAGTCCAACCCCCTGTTCAGGCAGGTAACCCTATACCATTTTGGACAAATGGCTGTCCAGTCTCTTCTTAAAAACTTCCAGTGTTGGAGCATTCACCGCTTCTGGAGGCAGGTTGTTCCACTGGTTAATTGTTCTAACTCTCAGGAAGTTTTTCCTTAGTTCTAGGTTGCTTCTCTCCTTGATTAGTTTCCATCCGATGCTTCTATCTTCAAGGTCCATCATCGCCCGTTTGCCCAGAAAAATAATGTGTTGCTTTCTCTTTCTCTTTTGAAAATCCTGCAGAATCAGTAAAGATGATCACCCCAAACGTTTCATCTGCCAATGGCTGTAACCTGTGTCTGTCTTCTCACCTAAAATTTTAGTTCATTGCAACATCCTGCTTTTGGAACTTTCTAATTAAGGAGGAGAACATGCAAGTACTTCCTAAGGTTCTCGTTTAATTTTTCTCCTTCAGGGTCACGTTTCCTTTGAGGAGGTGGCTGTGTATTTCTCCAAGGAGGAGTGGTCTCAACTGGATTCTCACCAGAAAACCCTACATGGGGAAGTGATGCTGGAGAATTCCAGGAACATAGCTTCTCTGGGTAAGAATCTCTGCTGGGCCATCAAATACTTAGAGGATGAATTTTGTGGTGGAATATAACCTACTGGTACCCAATCACACTTCATCTCTTCCGTGGGTGAAAGGGACCTGTTCCAAGAAAAGGAAGAGTTAAACAGCTCTCAGTGATGATGTCTCTTCTGATGGATGGTGGGCATTCTCCTCAATGAGTATTTTAGTTCCTTGTTGAACATCACTGATGACAAACATTGTGTCATGGTTCCAACAGATGAAACTCTTCAAAGAACTTCGAGGTATTGTTTACCTTAAAGAATCTTTATTGGAGTAGCATAGCTTCGGCAGTAACATATTTGAAGCCAAAAACTGGATTCCCCTCCCCTGAGCATATATTATCAAAGCACAATTCCCTCCTCCAATTAACTGTCATAAATCACATTCTCCAATTAGTTTGAAATGCAGGCTTTCCCTCCTGTTCTCTAACCCGCCAGTTCTTATCATCTCTTATTTCAAGCTCTGAATTCACACACTAGTACAATATTGTTATGTCTAACTAATTCCCACCACACATTGGTGATGCTTGGTTGAAGTCCATGCTACTTTTTTGCATTTTTAAAAATATAATTCAGAATCTCAGAATTCTGGGGAAACCTTTTTTATTTATTCTTTATATGCTGCCCTTTATATGAGGACCCCAGATTGCTGGGGGCAATAGGCTGACTCTGTAAACCTCTTAGAGAGGGCTGTAAAGCACAGTGAAGCGGTATATGAGTCTAGGTGCTCTTGCTATTGGTATCTCCCCAATTGGGTGAATTTGGGCAGATTACAGATCATAAAAAGATAAATAGAAAAACAATTAAACATTGAAAACTGTATGGGGATGAGGTCTTCCTACCTCATTAACCAGCTCCAATGGCAAGTGCCTTCCTCGGGATGGCAAGCCTATTGCCAAAATAATATGTTTCCGGAAGGTCAAAAGGATGGGAGCAGTTCTCACATCCAGTGGTAGAGTATTCTACAGAGTCAGGGTCTCACTGGAAAAGGCTCTTCTCAACTGTGCCCCCCAGATTCCTTAGTAGACGGGGACCATAGCAGGCCTCTTCTGATGGTGTGAGTGAAGTGGGCTAATCCTATTGGTACCCTGGACCAATTTTCAATATTTTCAGTTAATAGATCAACTGTTGGAGGCTGTTTCTTTGGCAGAGACGTGGTTACAGCAAGAAGGGAATGGACACCAACTAGCACAGGGTTCAAGATGTGATAAAAAGAACGGCTAGCAAATTAGACCTTAATTGATTTTGACCTCCCCCCATTGTCTCATTGTGCATCCTGGAATAAATATTAAAAAGCTTCTTTCCCTTCATTTTTCTTTTATTCCCCTAACCCTTGCTCAGTTTGATAAGAATGGATAAGAAAAATTAATAAATTAAAGTATTGGCCACACACATGTTCCTTTATTTCAGAAGTATTTCAAGTCTCTTTCTGCTCTTAAAACAGAAACCGTATGGTGTGGTTTTTATTCATAGCCTCCGTCAGAAATCCATGTTTGATCAATCTTTGTCCAGATTATTTTATAATAATAAAGTTGGAAGGGACCTTAGAGATCATCTAGTCCAACCCCCTGCTCAGGCAGGAAACCCTATACCATTTCACACAAATGGCTGTCCAGTCTCTTCTTAAAAACTTCCAGTGTTGGAGCATTCACCGCTTCCGGTTGTTCCACTGGTTAATTGTTCTAACTCTCAGGAAGTTTCTCCTTAGTTCTAGGTTGCTTTTCTCCTTGATTGGTTTCCATCCGTTGCTGCTTGTCCTGCCTTCAGGGGCTTTGGAGAATAGCTTGACTCCCTCTTCTTTGGGGCAGCCCCTGAGATATTGGAACACTGCTATATGTCCTCGCTCGTCCTTCTCTTCGTTAAACTAGACATACCCAATTCCAGCAACCGTTCCTCATATGTTTTAGCCTCCAGTCAACACTGTAACTTTTCAAAAACCCAAGAGAGTCTGCCAAATTTCAGCAACAAGTCATAATCATAACCTCACTTTGGTTTTATTTCCTTTCCATAGCCATCCCTAATTCTAATTCTTTATTTTCACCTCAAGGAAGAGATGGCTGGGATGAAGTGATTCAGGACGGAGAAGGGGAAGAGGAGTTTGGAAATTGGACAGAATCCAGAATTCCCAAGAAGAACAAGTCAATGTATAGGAATAAGAAACCAACATTCCAGTGTGTGCAGAATGGAGATGTTCTTGACCACCAAAATCCCAAAGGAAAACTAAGAAAAAAGGGTTTAGGGAAAGGTGTGGAAGAACCAAAAGATCATTTAAATTTAGATATGCGTTTCGGAGCCGACATTAGAGGAGACCGATATGGGTGCAGGGAGAAGGAAAAAAGTTTGAGCTGGAGAGTCAAAATGGGAGAGAAGCCATATAAATGCATGGAGTGTGGGAAAAGTTTCAGCAAGAGCAGCTCCCTCACATGCCACAAAAGAATCCATACAGGGGAGAAACCCTATAAATGCACGGACTGTGGGAAGAGCTTCATCAAGAGCAGTCACCTTCTTTCTCATAAAAGGATCCACACGGGGGAAAAACCCTATAAATGTACCGAGTGTGGAAAGAGCTTCAGGTGGAGTAGTCAGCTGACTTCCCATAAAAGGATCCATTCTGGTGTGATACCCTACAAATGCAACGAGTGTGGAAAGAGCTTCCGGGAAAATGGATCCCTTACTTCCCATAAGAGAATCCACACGGGGGAGAAACCGTATAAATGCACAGAATGTGGGAAAATATTTAGGAGAAGCAGTTCTCTTACTTCCCACCAAAGGATCCACACGGGAGAAAAACCCTACAGATGTACAGACTGCGGAAAGAGCTTTAGTCAAAGCAGTAATCTCATTTCGCATAAAAGGAGCCATTCAGGGGAAAAACCCTATAAATGTATGGAGTGTGGGAAAAGTTTCATGTGGAACAGTCAGCTTACATCGCATAAAAGCGTCCATACAGGGGAAAAACCCTATAAATGTACAGACTGTGGGAAGAGCTTCAGCAACAGCAGTCACCTGACTTCCCACAAAAGGATCCACTCGGGGGAGAAACCTTATAAATGTCTGGAGTGTGGAAAGGGTTTCCGTGAAAATGGGTCTCTGACTTCCCATAAAAGGATCCACAGAGAAGAAAAACCATGTCAGTGTATGGAATGTGGAAAAATATTTCAAAGGAAAAGTTCCTTCCTTTCTCATAAATGTATCCGTACAGAAGAGAAACCCTATAAATGTCTGGACTGTGGGAAAATATTCCAAAAAAGCAGTTTCCTTATTTCCCATAAAAGAATCCATACAGGGGAAAAACCATTTAAATGTTTGGAGTGTGGAAAGAGTTTCCGCGAAAATGGATCTCTGACTTCCCATAAACGGATCCACTCGGGCGAGAAGCCCTATAAATGCACAGAGTGTGGGAAATGCTTCTGGAGGAGCAGTTCCCTTTCTTGTCACAGAAGAATCCACACCGGGGAGAAGCCCTACAAATGCACCGAGTGTGGGAAAAGCTTCCGTGAAAATGGATCTCTTACATCCCATAAAAGGATCCACACAGGGGAGAAACCTTACAAATGCCCAGAGTGTGGAAAGAGATTCAATACAAGCAGCAATCTTTCTTCCCATAGAAGGATCCACTCCAAGGAGAAACAGTATAAGTGTGTGGAGTGTGGGAAGAGCTTTACCCAGAGTGCTTGCCTTATTTCTCACAAAAGAATCCACCGAGGGCAGAAGCCGTATAAATGTGTGGAGTGTGGGAAAAGTTTCAGATGGAGCAGTCACCTTACTTCCCATAAAAGGATCCACACAGGGGAGAAGCCGTATAAGTGTAGGGAATGTGGGAAAATATTCCGGATAAGCAGTTCCCTAACTTCCCACAAACGGATCCATACTGGGGAGAAACTATATAAGTGCAGGGATTGTGGAAAGAGCTTCCGAGAAAATGGGTCCCTAACTGTTCATAAAAGGATCCACACTGGGGAGAAACCCTATAAATGCACAGAGTGTGGGAAAAGCTTCCGAAAGAGCAGTAACCTTACTTCCCACGTAAGGATCCACTCAGGTAAGAATCTATAACAATACTAAATTCACTGTCTTCCTTCCATGTGTGTTTGAACCATGGAACTACATTGACCCTGAGTGTCTACGGAGATTCTCAGTCATCCAGGTCATCCAAAGATGCTTTTTTCAAAAGGCACCTGGACTTTCTTTGTTTTTCCTTGAAGACGTTTCGCTTCTCATCTAAGAATCTTTTTATCAGTTCAGAACTGATAAAGCTCCTTGGATGAGAAGCAAAATGTCTTCAAGAAAAAACAAAGCCCAGTTGTCTTTTGAAAAAAGCACCTTTGGGATTGACTGAGTGCTGAATTTTATCTACCTTACAGTAGTGGCCAAAATTGTGGAAACCTTTTGGGAAAAGTGTACAGTAGAAATGCCACCTTTGGTTAAGTTTCCACCAATTTTTCTTCTAATTTCTTTATAACTGTAGCCTTGTTCACTTAATAATACTATTTTACATCGCTTTCTGGGCAACCAGTCAACTCTTTGCACCATGACTTTAATTTTATTACGTTTTACAAGCTCACTAAATGAAAGAACACAAAAAAAACCCAACCGACTTGATAGCGATCACATAACACACTGACAAATGTCCTCCTCTCAGCTTCAGTACATGACATCAATAACTGAATCCTACTTTGATCTGATTGGCTCATTGCCAAAACAAGATGACACCTGATTGGCTCTCTAAACACTCATGCTTATTGACTACAATCAGAGGAAGGAAAGCTACCTGATATCAACCTAAGTAAGTTGTGCTTCCTTTTTCTGGTTATTTGGCTATAACTTTTCATAGAATACAGTACAGATAATTGAACAAACTTTGTTGCATTACATTCTTGATTAAATTATCTTTCCATTGATATATAATTTTATGGTACTACTCCAAAAAAAAGTGGTGTTATTAGCCATCAAACCTCAAAAATACACTTTTCCCAAAAGGTTTCCACAATTTTGGCCACTACGGTAATCCCTTCTTAAAATGTGATCTATTTTTCCTTTGTCTAATGTGTTTTTGCTTTTTTTTTTTACTATCTCTTTTGTCACTACTCATTCTTAATCCATCCACATTCCTCTGTGCTAGGAAAAGGAGAAAATCACCCTGCATTGATAATAATTAAAAAAGAGGTTTAACTCAGTGGGTTTGTGCCTTTAATTTCCAATAAGTTCCTTTCTTTTTTTCTTTTTTGTCCCAAGCAGGGGATCCTCAAGAGAATGAACCTGATCAGGAGGCTGTTGTGTCAGCATCACAAACACTCAAGAATGAACTGAGAAAAGAGATATTGGAAAATCAGTGCGGACCCTGAAGTAAAATTAGGAAAACTTCAAGAATGTGTAGGAGAAATCTTTCAGGGTCTTTTTCCTAACGTGCTACAGTCCTGGAGTCCTGAATGGACAGGATTAGGAAAGGAGGAGAAGCACAATTGCTCAGTACATCCTCATAGTACCAATAAAGGAGAATATTTGTACTGTAACCGTAACAACACTGATGATGTTACCTAGTTTGGGTAATGAAACGTCTGCAAGAAAACAAGTAAGCTCAGAGAGCACTAACGACCCCTCACATCATAGTGTTGTTACATAGTGATCATACACATTGTATTTTGATTTGGAGTTTTTCATTCCAATATGTATATCGTGTCGCTTACAAAATATATTTGTCCGAAATAAGGAATGGATATGTATGAAAGACAGAGGGCATGAGACCCATGCAGAGCAATCCATAAAGTCAGAAGGGATTGTCTGAAAGATTTCAGGTCATGCAGCATGTGGAAAATGATCTCTGAGAAGACATGATAAAAGGATGGATGCGATGGATGGAAACCGATCAAGGGGAGAAGCAACCTAGACCTAAGGAGAAATTTCCTATCAGCGAGAACAATTAACGGTTTGCCTTTAGAAGTTGTGAGTGCTTCATCACTGGACGCTTTTAAGAAGAGACTGGACAACCATTTGTCTAAAATGGCATAAGACACGGGTGGGCAACCCATGGCTCCGGAGCTGCATGCGGCTCTTTGAGCCTTCTCCTGCGGTTCCCAGCCTCCTCCGCCATTTGCAGAGAGAGACACAGAGACAGAGAGAGGCACTTGCACTTCCCTTCTCTCCCTCTCTCTTTATCTCTCTCTCTCTTTCTCTCTCTCTCTCTGTGTTTGTAAAAAAGAGAGTTGCCTTATGCTGTTCATGGATGAGCCGACAATCTTATTGGGTGGGGCTCCTGCTTTGGCTGCGTCTCTGCAGGAAGCAGGAAGGGCAGGAGAGAGCCAACCCAATAAGAATGTATGTCAGTTTGTTGGAGAACAGCCTGAAGCCAGCTTGCCAGGTGAGCAGAAGATCGGAGAGAGGAGGAGAGAGGGAGAGGAAAGAAAAAGGGATGGAGAGAGGAAAGGGATGGGGGAGAGGAAAGGGAGAGAAGAAAGGGAGAGGGGGAGGAAAGAGAGAGACAGAGAGAGAAAACTCATGCACAGCAGCCTCTATTTCTTTTTAATTAAACTCTTCAAGCTCCCCACCCCTTGCGTGCGCGTGTGCGCACACAAGTTTTGCAGCTCCCAGTGTTTTCTTTTTTCTGGGAAACAGGTCCAAGTGGCTCTTTGAGTGTTTAAGGTTGCAGACCCCTGGTATAGGATTTCCTGCTTGAGCAAAGGGTTGGACTAGAAGACCTCCAAAGTCCCTTCCAACTCTGTTACTCTGTTAAAGATGATCCAGGAGACAAGAGATGAATTATACATGAATTCGGTGAGATGGTAGCACTTAAGTGACAAAGTCGAGCGTGGTTAAAGGCATCAGGCTAGAAACTGGGAGACCATGAATTCTAGTCCCACCTTGGGCACAAAGCCAGCTGGGTGACCTAAGCCAGTCACACACTCCGAGCCTTAGGAAGGAAGCAATGGCAAATCACTTCTGGAAAATCTTGCCAAGAAAATCGCAGGGACTTCTCCAGGCAGTCTCCGAGAATTGGATACGATTGAACAGAAGAAGTAAAAAATGGAGAGGTACAAGGAGGCGTGAAAAGAGGACGATGCTGGGGACTGACCTCCCCATTTTTGGAGAATATAAAAATGGATGGGATTTGGAGCCATAATATAGAGCAAGATACCAAATTAAGTACTGAGTGTGGTGGGCATTTGCCTCTATCCTGAACTTCAATTCTTGCCTTGTTGGAAACTCCTGGCTGTTGAGGGCTGACGTCTGATCCACTTTCTAACGATCAGGGCTGTGTTTGCTTATTATGCCTTTTTGTCTCTCTTGTGAAATGAAACCTGGGTAATCTGGTGACCCTTCTACTAATTGTAGACCTGCACAAGTTAGTTAGCAGAGGTGGAAACAGGAATTGCCCCTATTCCTCCTTAATAATTAGGAGGGGGTGGGATTTCAGTAAGGGGCTGTTCCAAATGTGGAAGAGAGACTATGTTATTAGCGGATTTTCTAAGCTGATTGTTGAGAAAATAGCTGGACAAGTTTCCTTTTTTTATATACAGATCACAACGGGCTTGATGTCGTAGTCACAGTTGTCATTCAGAATATGCAGGGGCATGAATTTTAGATTATATTCTCTCTTATTTACTTTGGTGTAGAGTCCATCTCAGCTACCCTGTTCAATGCAAATGAACATCTTTCATTTTTCAAAGAAGGAGTGGCTTTGGGTACATGGTGCTTCAAGATCAGGGTCATTGACATCTTTAGTTCTGGATAGGGTTGTACTACCCCATTCAGACCCACTTTGCAACTTAGAGGTTCTCCTGGACTCACGACTCCTGCTCAGTGAGCAGGTGGCAGGAGTGCTAAAGAGCCTTTGCACCACTTCAATTTGTCCACCAGCTGCAGTCTTTCCTGGGTCAGGATTCCCTGCACTCAGTCACTCAAGCCCTGGTCATCTCACATCTGGACTACAGCAATGCGCTGTACGTGGGGCTACCCTTGAAGAGCATTCGGAAGTTTCAACAGGTGCAGAGAGTGGCAGTACAGGCAGAATTTGGCACCCCTAGAATGTACAACAGTTACACCACTGTTGTAAGGACCCACCTCAGCTAATCACCCGAGAAAGCAGAACTCTTAAAACAGGCATTGTCTCAAAAGGAACTTTTATTAGGGGTCAGTAACAGTAGGGAAGTCAAGGCGAGGTGTGGAGAAAAGCCCGCCTAAACGATATAGTTCAACTAGCAATCTTCCTCCTCCCGCCAAAGTCATAGTGTCCATTTGAAAGCCAGCCGATCCACAGGTGGCACGATGTTTGGGTAATTGGCACAGTTGGCGCACATCTCAAGGTCTTCTCCAGTTTCGTTTCTCCGTAGCTGTCTCCCTGATAAGGGAGGCACATTCTTTTCTCAAGTGGATAGGGGTGGGAGAGGAAAAGCAGAAAGCGAAAGTTATCCCAAGCGGAAGCAAATCCCCCCTCCCCAGCAGAATGGCAGGCCCCAAACAATAGCACATATGCAGGGGAAACAATAAAGCTTTGAGGACCTGACAACTGTTCCATGAGCTGCACTGGCTGCTGGTCTGCTTCCGCATACAGTTCAAGGTGTTGGTTAAAGCCCATCCAGGCTACTTGATGAACCATTTTGTCCAGCTGGTGGGATCCAGAAGAGCCTTCTCTGCCATAGTGCTGACCCTCTGGAACATCCTGCTCCCCTGGGGTGAGGTCTGCCCCCACCCTCCTGTCTTCTCGTAAGATCCTGAAGACTTGATTCTGCTTGTTGGCCAGGGGGATCCAATGGCAGAGCACCACACTCAAGGTGGCTGTTGGACTAATAGCTGATTTCC
>BFFQ01003678.1:145759-161974 GCA_003402635.1 Protobothrops flavoviridis
TTTGCTCATTTTTGCTGCCTCTATATATTGTTTGACTTTATCATCTGCTATATCTTCCTGATGGTATAGCTTTGAGAAGAAATTTTGTATTATTTTCTTTTTTTCTTCCCGTCTATATTGTACTGATCCACTTTCGTCTTGTAGCTGATGTATTGTTCTTTTGCCTTTTAATAAAAGTGATCGGTATTATGTCTTTGTGTCCCATTCTTGAGCTCTTGGAGGGGGATTATAAAATGTGACAAATGAATAAAGTAAATTTTTTTTTAAAAAAATCAACATTTCTTAATACTAATTAAGAGCCCTGGTGGTACAAAGGTTAAAATGCAGTATTGCAGGCTAATTCTGCCCACTGCCAGCTGTTCGATTTTTACTGGCTCAAGGTTGACTCGTCCTTCCGAGGTTGGTAAAATGAGGACCCCAGATTGTTGGGGGGCAATAGGCTGACTCTGTAACCGCTTAGAGAGGGCTGTAAACCACTATGAAGCGGTATGTAAGTCTAAGTGCTATTGCTATTACTAATTCCTTCTTTTTAATTATAGCTTCCTGCGGATTGGTTTTCTTAACCAAGTGTGGTGTGTATCTGTCTAGGAAAATGAATGTTAAGAGGATAAAGGAAAGAGGATAGGAAACTTGAGTTTTGTATACATTTAAAGAAATGCAGTATATTTAGACATATGACATGCTTCCAACTAAAGTACCCTCAAAATGTGCATTAAGTGAGGACTCAGGTTCCTGAAATAGCTATGGCAAATCAGCATACAGGCAGTCTTCAACTTAACAACTACAATTGGGACCAGAATCTCCATTGGTAAGAAAGGCAGTTGCTAAGTGAGTTGCATCTGATTTTATGGTTACCTGAATCACTGCAGTTAACTGAATCGCGGTCATTAAGCAAATCCAGCTTCCCACATTGACTTTGCATATCAGAAGCTGGATGGGAAGGCCTAAAGTGTGAGAACCAGTTGTTTCCATGTGCCTAAGGAGGTGGTGGGTTTCCAGCTACTCTGTGTTCAGCTGTCTGGAATGCCTTTTCTGATCCTGTTTGGTACAGAGGGACTCCAGGACTGCGGCCCGTGAAAAACCAAAGGATTTCCTTCACACAATCTCCAAGATATTTTCCAATATACACTTTATTTTTACTTTCAGGCCTGCCTTTGTAGATCCAAAGGATTATGGTTTCAGACACCACTCCTGAGTTGTTTTATTCACACAGCAGATTTGGCTATTGCCAGCATTCCTTTGCAAGGTTATTTACAATCAGTAGCCATATTCTGGCCTCCTCTCTAACTAATTGTCTGATTAAAAGGTGTGTGTGGGGGGAACAGAGAAACAGACTAATCAAGGTGAGAATCTACCTAGAAATAAGGAGAATTTTCCTGACAGAACAATTAACCAATGGAACTGCTTGCCTCCAGAACTGGGGTAGGCAACCTTGGCTCTTTTATGACTCGTGGACTTCAACTCCCAGAATTCCTGAGCCAGCCATGCTGAGGGGAAAGGGAGAGGTTTCCAAGCTGAGCCATGCTGGCTCAGGAATTCTGGGAGTTGAAGTCCACGAGTCATAAAAGAGCCAAGGTTGCCTACCCCTGCTCCAGAGGTTGTGGGTGCTCCATTACTGGAAATTTTAAAGAAAGATTGGACAACCATTTCTCCAGAATGGTATAGCTTCTCCTGCATGGGCTACAAAACTTCCTAGGTCTCTTCCAACTATGTTATTCTGTTATTCCATGTTATTTTCAAATGGTGAAGCATTCTAAAATAAACTATTTTGTTTGCTACCTGTAGAAAACTTCCTGCTTCTTACCAAATCTATCAAATCTAGCAAATGGTGTCATGTACAGGGGTGTCAAACTCGCAATGTCACATGATGTGTCATGACGTATCACGACTTTTTTTCCATTGCCGGCAATGGGGTGTGGTTTTGCCATGATGCATCTGGCCCGTGGGCCGGCAGTTTGACACCCCTGGTCTAGTGTGTCTACATAAATGTTGCTACCTCTGTGTTCTAGTCTCTAGGTTAACTCAGTTTTCCATCCTCCCGAGGTCGGTAAAATGAGGACCAGATTGTTGGGGGCAAGATGCTGACTCGGTAAACTGCTTAGAGGGCTGTAAAGCACTGTGAAGCAGTATATAAGTCTAAGGGCTATTGCTATTTTCTAGTTAGGGTTAATTATGCTGGCTGGCATTATCTTCCTCTCCAGCTCATACAGATTCAGACTCTGGCTGGCACAATTTGACTTTCTCCACCATGGTCACCTCTGCTGAATGTATCTTGGCAGTTCCACATCTCCACATTACTATTTATTTTCCCAGAATGCGTCTTCTTCCGGTTCGGGTTTCTTGCCCCATGTGTCCCAGGAAAAACAACAAAGCTTCAGCAATGCACAACTGTCCAGTCCATTTCAAGATACCAGTCCTCTTGCTGTTCCTCAAATTCACAAGCTTCGACAGCCAGAACTGTCTAGATTCCACCGTGGTTGGCCAGCCATTATAACTCCATCCTCCTTCTTCTCACAAATCTCTTTTTAAAGTCTCCCCCTTCCTTTCTCCTTTGGGAAAAATCTTCCTATGCAGGTAGCCCTTGACTTACGGACACAATTGAGCCCAAAATTAGGAGTTACCATTGGTGATGTCTACAAGAAATGTCTGCAAGAAAACAACCAAGTTCAGAGAGCACCAAGCACCCCTTATTTCAACCCTGAATGACAACTATTCTCCTTTATTGAGCCCAAAAGTCCCACTGCTAAGCAAGGCAGTCGTTAAGTGAATTTTGTCCCATTTTACAGCCTTCTTCTGCCACGGTTCTTAAGCGAAATCACTGCAGTTGTTATGTGAATCCTGCAGTTGTTAAATGAGTCTAGTGTCATCCTTTAATTGTGCTTGTTGGAAGCCCACTGGGAAGTTTACACATGGTGATCATATGACCCTGGGACAGGGCAATCATCATAAATATTGTTGAAGGAAAAGTCTTCATCCTGTTTCAGTCCAAGCCAGGAACAAACAACATGGCGACTGCTCTAGAAAGAAGGTTGCAGTTTATTGAAGAGGAGAGCCAGCCAGACAGATGGCTCTGGAAGAAAAGAGAGTGAGCACATGTAGGGAGTGGGTTTTTATACCCTCTGGAGCCTTTAGTTTGGAATTGTTCTTGTGGCATGAACTTTGACCTGAGTCTGAGTGTGCCTTTCTGGTATTCTGATGGTGGTGGGTTAACCCTATTATGTCCCAAGGGTCATATCCTGCTTCCTTGGGGCTGTGGCTGATGATTTTTGGTGTGTTGATTCTAGGGATCTTTCTTCCTAACCCGAGTTTCCTGACTCCATTCTTTATGACAAGATTATCACATCTGCAATTCTGCAAACTTGGTTTCTGTTTGGGACAGAGAGACTTGGGACAAATGTATTCTTTTATTATTGCACCGTTTTTATTGTTTTATAATTTTGTTTTCTTGCGAATCTCACAAAACTGTTAGGAGTCAGGCAGTGTATAAATTGAATTCAGGACTCAGAGGAAGGACTTTGTATAGTTCAGGCCAAGAATAAAGATGGAACCCAAATAAAGCTAATATTTCTATGAGTTCTCATCCGAGTGGATATTTTGATGGGAAATAAAGGAATTGCTCTTCCTGAAGCCGTTCCTACAGTCTAAGGGTTTATACTGTTTCTCCCCTGTGTGGATCAGTTTATGAGAACGAAGAGATCTTTTTTCACGGAAGTGCTTTCCACACTCCATGCATTTATACGGTTTCTCCCCAGTGTGGATCAGCTTGTGGGAATGAAGAGATCTCTTTTCACGGAAGCTCTTTCCACACTCCACGCATTTATATGGTTTCTCCCCCGTGTGAATCCTCTCATGTAGAATCAGGGAACTGTTTTGGCTGAAGCTCTTTCCACACGCCGCACATTTATATGGTTTCTCCCCCGTATGGATTCTTTTGTGAGAAGTCAGGTGACTGATGTCGCTGAAGCTCTTCCCACAGTCCGCACATTTATATGGTTTCTCTCCTGTATGGATACTTCTGTGCGAAGTAAGCTGACTGTTCCACATAAAGCTCTCTCCACATTCCATACACTTATACGGTTTCTCTCCCGAGTGGCTCCTTCTATGGGAAATCAGGTTACCACTTTGGCTAAAGCTCTTCCCGCATTCTGTGCATTGATAGGGTTTCTCCCCTCGATGAATCCTTTTGTGGGAAGTCAGGGAACCATTTTCCCGGAAGTTCTTTCCACATTCCAAGCATTTGTACGGTTTCTCCCCTGTGTGGATACTTCTATGGGAAGCGAGGGAACTGCTCTTTCGGAATATTTTCCCACACTCCGTGCATTTGTACGGCTTCTCCCCTGTGTGGATCCTTTTGTGAGAAGTGAAGGCACTGCTTCCCCGGAAGCTCTTCCCACACTCCGGACATTCGTATGGTTTCTCGCCAGAGTGGCGCCTCCTGTGGGAAGTCAGGCTGCTGCTCGTGTTGAAGCTCTTCCCACAATCCGTGCATTCGTAGGGTTTTTCTCCTGTGTGGATCCTTTTATGGGAAGTCAGCTGACTGTGCCATCGGAAGCTCTTTCCGCACTCCAGGCACCGATACGGCTTCTCGCCTGAATGGCTCCTGGCATGGGAAGTCAGAGAACTGTTCTTGCTGAAGGTCTTTCCACACTCGACACATATAAACGGCTTCTCCCCTGTGTGGATCCTTTTATGGTAAGTAAGCGAACTGTTCTTGCTGAAGCTGTTCCCGCACTCCATGCATTTGAAGGGTTTCTCCCCCGTGTGGATCCTTCGGTGACAAGTAAGGTAACTGCGTTTTCTGAAGCTCTTTCCACACTCAGTGCATTTGTAAGGTTTCACTCCCGTGTGGGTTATTTTGTGGGAAATCAGGGAACTGCTGCCGCCGAAGCTTTCTCCACATTCCCCGCACCTATATAGCTTTTCTTCCACAGTGATGTTTCGATGTGTAGAGAAAGTCCAATTTGAATATTTTTTCACCTCCCTGCAGGGATATTTTTCTCCCATCGAATGGCTCCTGTAAGGTTTACTTAAGTCAAATCTGTCTTTACAGGTTTTCAAGCTTTTCCCCACCCATTTTCTCTTTTTTATTTCTCGATGCTTTTGCTCGGTGAGAAAATCTTGGACGGGAGCACACTGAAAAATGGATTTTTTGTTTATTCCCTTCAGGAGTCGTTTTCTCTCCAAATATTTTGATCCCATTTCATCGCCCAACTTCTTTTTATCTCCTTCTTCTTCTTCTTCAGGATGATGTGCGTGGAGTTGTTGGTTGTACTTTCCCCCCTCTCCCCCATGAGCTCTTTCTGCAGAGAAGAAAGAATGAAAATATAGCAAGGCTAAGGAAAGGTTATAGAGATTAAACTGCAAACTAGTGTTTAGCATTTTTAAAAGCTATTTCACCAACCAACATAAAGTAAGGGAAACCCAATACGCACAAGTTCTCATGTATAAAATTGCACAGCAGGGACGTGAATAATTTCTATTTTTGGGTACTGTAGTAGAAACCCAAAGGTACTTTTTCAGGAGGCAACTGGACTTTTGTTTTTCTTTGAAGAAGCTTCTTCTGTCATGGTTCCGACAGATGAAACTCTTCAAAAGAACTTCGAGGCATTGTTTACCTTAAAGGATCTTTTATTCGAGTAGCATAATAGCGGCACTGCATAATCGAAGCCAAAAACTGATTTCCCCTCCCCTGGGCACATAGTATCAAAGTACAATTTCCTCCTCCAATTAACAGTCATAAATCACATTCCCCAATTAGCTTAAAGTCCAGGCTTCCTCTCCTGTTCTCCAACCCAATTCTTTATCAGCTCTGGGCTCAATAACCTTGATTCTCACGCTAAATTTAGTGTTGTTATGTCTAGCTAGACTCTCATTCACATCCCCCCTTCTCCCAGCATCATTTAATTCTAAAAGCGAAAGGGGAAAAGATGGCTATATTTCCATCTGTTGTCAATGAAAACATCCAATGTTAGCAGCATTGACATATTCAGCTTTAACTGGGTGGCGGGGAATGGAAGGATTTATATTCCTTGCAGACAGCTGGTCATTTGCATTCTTTTAGAGAATCGTTGAGGCCACTTGGAGGTTTAACTGTGTCCTCAGGGTCACCCGAGTAGTGCAAATGTGCGTGGAGCCTTCTTGGCTACAGGATGTTTTCAGAAGGCTTCACACCCATTTGCACCACTCAGGTAAAACTCCAAATGGCCTCAATGACTCTCTAAAAAGGATGCAAATGACCAGTTGTCTGCAAGGAATATAAATCCTTCCATTCCCCACCATCCAGTCAGAGCTGAAGAAGCTTCTTTGATGAGAAGAGAAACGTCTTCAAAGAAAAACAAGAAAGTCCAGTTGCTTCCTGAAAAAAAGCACCTTTGGGACAACCATGACCTGGATGACTGAGAATCTTCATAGACATACAGTAGTAGAAAACTTTTAAAAAATTGGTATCACATATAAATCAGCGTAGCTATGTGTGCTTGCCCAGTTCTCATCTCAATAAATGAATATGTAAGACTGTATATGAATCTCAGCAAGAATGAGTACAGGTCGTCCTTACCTTAAGGCCATTTAGCAACTGTTCGAAATTACGACGGACCCCCCAAAGGTACTTATGACCTAGTTTCAAAGTTCCAATAGCCAGGCCCTCCCCTCAAGGTCATCTGAAAGCATTTTGGCCTCTTGGCAACTGGCCTAGATTTACGGCCATTTGTGGTGTCCTGCAGTCACGTGACTGCAATTTACATTTTGGCTGAAAAACAAATTTCCGGGTTTGGGCAAAAACACCCCATAGTAAACAATGGCTTCACTAAACGACTGCTGCATTTGCTTAATGACCATGGATTCACTTAACCACCATGGCAATGGTTCAATTAATGGCCACCACAAGAAAGGTTTTTACTTGGCTCTCTCCCATGATAACTTGCTTTACGATCATCGAGGCTCCATTACAGTCATAATTTGAGGACGACCTCAAGAAGTGGGACCTAAACTCTGGAATGAGATTTCCTCCACTCTCCTGAATTCTGATCCTGCCCTCCGATGATCTTCACAAAAGTGTTGAAAACCTGGCTATTCCCCCAGACTTTCGGGCGGGAGGGGTAGTTGAGTGCCTATTGGAAGAGGGTGTTATATGTTTGTTTTGAGCTCCTCCTGCCATTTTCATGTTTTTTGTACTTTATCTTACTTTTTAATTTTAAGCCATTCAGAGTTCTGGGAGCCAGGGCATCTATCAGAAGCCAAAAATCGAATTCCCCTCCCCTGAGCACATAGTATCAAAGCACAATTCCCTCCTCCAATTAACAGTCATAAATCACACCCCCCAATTAGCTTGAAGCTTGGGCCTCCTCTTCAGTTCTGCAGCCCGCCAATTCTTTATCAGCTTTGGTTACAATAACCTTGTTTCTCAGTGTTGTTATGTCTAGCGGGACTCTCCTCATATTCGCCCTCCCAGCATCATCTAACTCTAAAAGCAAAAGGTAAAAGATGGCTACATTTCCATCTGTTGTCAATGCAAAAACATCCAATGTTAGCAGCATTGACATCAGGTGTGGATGTGTCGAGTGAGGGTCTCATAATGGGTCTTGTGATGGGTCTTTCCAAGGCATGCCATGGAGCAAGCTAGCTCCATACCAGAACGCATGATTAATGGCTTTTTCTGCAGTGTCATCCCCTGAAGCCACTTCACAACAGGCGTCCCAATCGGGAGGGTCCAGTGCCAGCAGGATTCTAACCATCAGCACGAGGCGCTGATTCATCTTCCCACTGAAGTGGTATCTATTTATCTACTCACATACAACGTGTTTTCCAACTGCTAGGTGGGCAGAAGCTAAGGCAGGTGACGGGGGCTTACCCTGCCACACGGTGCTAGGACTTGAACTGCTGAAGCAAAGACCATCTTCAAAGTCATTAAGCTATTGAGCCAACATGGGTCCACTGATCTTCTGGAACACAACTAAATGGTGTCATGTGTCTGATTAACGAAACACTTAAAAGAACTTTCAGGCATTTTTTAAACCTAAAAGCATTTATTAAGGTTACAGAGATGTCAGTACGGCATGGTGGAAATGCTTAGATCTGAGATTCTTTTCCGTTGCACATACATTCCCTCCCCTATTTTGGGGTCATGGTTCACATCTTCCAATTAACTTGGAAGATGTGATTTACTTCCGGTTTCTTTTTCCCGGGCTTTCCATATTCTCCTCCCCTTTCACTGTTGCCTGATTTAACTATAAAAATACCAGACAGTTCTGCATATTGTCAAAGCAAGAATATACAGTATTTGCAGCGTTGACAAATGGTATCCAGATAGAATGATTTGTGAGGGTAAGGATATGGAGCAAAAGGCCCTTACCCAGAGAGACTACATTCCTTGAATTCTCCAGCATGACCTCCCCATGGAGGGCTTTCTGGTCAGCATCCAGGTGGGACCATTCCTCCTCAGAGAAATACACAGCCACCTCCTCGAAGGATACGAGACCCTGAATGTGGAAATGAAATGTCCCCATTAAAAGACAGGCCAAGGAAAGAGGCTCAACACTAGGAGCAAAAGGGGCCCTACAGCCTCTCTGATCTTCCTCCTCCTACCTGACTTGGAGGTCCACCTGCTCTTTCAAAGACGGTAGAAAAAGGAGCAGATCCTACAAACACCACTGACATCATCCCACTATCTGTAAGGGAGACAAAAACAATGGAGACTTTAAGCAACATTGTTAATAGCATACGAGGAGATGTTGCACAAGAGAATCCACAAAGACTGAAAGATGGAGCTTTGAAGGACTTTCCTCACCTGCGGAAGTGTCACAACGCTGATCTTCCCTGGAGATGGCCCTGAGAAGGAGCTCCCTTCCTTCCTCTGGATTTTCCACGGTGGTCTGCAAGAAGCCTCCCTGGACCTGTGGTATCCCATGACACCCCAAAATAGAAAATAAGGAATCAGCACACAAAATGAATCAGATTCTCATACTCCATCTTCAGCTTTGAAACAATCTCTCAGTTTCATCAATGAAGATGCAAAACAACAAGGAAAGAATTATCTCAAATATTTCTGGGAGGAGATACGTTGCCTAAAGAGTTAAACATAAGACAATAAGATAATACAACCTTTATTGCCATTTTTTTTTACTGTGGGCACACTGGCACACATTAAAAATAAAATTCTGTTGCCTGCTCTCAAAAGTGTACACATACATAATACACATATAGACGTGCTATATATATTCATATGTATATACCTACAACCTTACATATAAATATTGTCCATCTTAAATACGTTGCTGGAACGGTTGCTGGAATTGGGTATGTCTAGTTTAATGAAGAGAAGGACGAGGGGGGACACGATAGCAGTGTTCCAATATCTCAGGGGCTGCCCCAAAGAAGAGGGAGTCAAGCTGTTCTCCAAAGCGCCTGAAGGCAGGACAAGAAGCAACGGGTGGAAACTAATCAAGGAGAGAAGCAACCTAGAACTAAGGAGAAACTTCCTGACAGTTAGAACAATTAACCAGTGGAACAACCTGCCTCCAGAAGCGTTGAATGCTCCAACACTGGAAGTTTTTAAGAAGAGACTGGACAGCCATTTGACTGAAATGGTATAGGGTTTCCTGCCTGAGCAGGGGGTTGGACTAGATGACTTCCAAGGTCCCTTCCAACTTTTTTATTATTATTATTATTATTATTATTATTATTATTATTATTATTATTATTATTATTATTGTTGTTGTTGTTGTTGTTGTTGTTGTTGTTGTTATTATTGTTATTATTATTATTGTTATTATTAATTACGTAGTGAAAAGGGGAAGCTTGAGAGTTCACAAGGTTGATACTGTATGGAACAAAACTGTGACTGAATCTGGATGTTCTGCTTCGGATACCACGAAGGCCCCTCCCAGAAGGTAACAAGGAAAACAGGTGAAGAGGATGCGTAGCGTCCCAGACAATCCTGTGGACCCTGCTCAAGCATCACTTATATGCTATGCCCTGGATAGAAGGAAGTGAACTACCAATAATCTTTTCTGCCGTCCTCACCACTCTCTGCACCGTTTTCCTATCCGAAGCAGGGATGCTCCCAAACCACACTATAATGCAATATGACAGGATGGTCTCGATCGTCCCTCCGTAGAAAGTGGTAAGCACAGGGGAAGGAAGATGTGCTTTTCTCACTCGACACAGAAAATGCAGGCGCTGCTGTGCCCGCTGCACCAGTGTCTCACTGTTGAGTGATCAAGCCAACCTACTTGTTAAACATCTCATATTACTTATGCTCAGAAACATAAGGTATATCCGTACACTTCATGAACTGAACATGCCTGAAAGCTGAAAAGATGAAGTTTTCTCTCACCTGTAGTTCTTCCTGTTTCTCCTCCTCTGCCTGGCTTAAGAGGAAGCCTTCTGCTAGGGCCACCGCCTGGGAACTAGTGTCTGCTCCACACTCCCGAACCCAGCTCTCCATCTGCAGGGGCAGAAGGGCCAGGAGCTGCTCCAGGATCACTAGGTCCAACATCTGACCCTTTGTGCGTCTTTCTGGCTGCAGCCACTGACAGCAAAGATGGTGGAGGTGGCTGCAAAGTTCGCGCGGACCCTTAGACTCCTGGTAGTGTTCATTCCTGAAGTGCCAACACTGGACCTCTGAACTGACGCTTTCCTTCTCCAGGATCTTCTGCCCGGTTCTTGCCCAGGTCTCCCCACCTTTTTCAGCTCCTTGATCTTCTGGGTATTGTTCCTCCATTTTTTTTCCTCTCTAGCACAGATCCAAATGAGGCCAACAGATCTCCTGCTTCTCCAAAGACCTTTTCCTTCATACGACCTGAATTACATGAAAAGAAGGAACGCAAGATGCTTCAGCGGCTACACCCGAGTGCAACACAAAAGTCATTGCTAGACGTTCCCACACAGGTTGTGGCTTTGATTCTTTAAAAAGCCAGGGAGATAATGGCAGAAAAAAAAAGAATAAAATAGGACAACAGTGTTGGAAGGGACCTTGGAGGTCTTCCAGTCCAGAACTCCCGAAACCTTTCCGGGTTGGCAGCCTGGAGGAAAACGGAGGAACAGAGAAATGTGTGTGTGTGTGTGTGTGTGTGTGTGTGTGTGCATTCACAAACAGGCACGTGCACAGTGGTGGCACTAGCACCGGCATGCATGCACAAGTGGGCCGCACACACCCCCAGCGACTCTGGTGGCGGCATTGGTGCCTGCGTGTGTGCACAAGCGGACCGCTAGTGCCCGTGTGGTGACGCTAGCTAGTATGAGTGGGGGGGTGTGTGCACATACATGTGTGCGCACCCGCCAGCTATTCCCGCTGCCTGGTGGCCAATAGGCCACGGCCCGGTACTGAGCCGTGGACCACAGGTTGGAGATCCCTGTTCTCGTCCATTATGAAGGGGAAAAAAATAGATCCAGGAAATTACAGACCTATCAGCCTGACTTCAAACATATAAGGAAAGGTTGCTGGAATTGGGTATGTCTAGTTTAATGAAGAGAAGGACGAGGGGTGACATGATAGCAGTGTTCCAGTATCTCAGGGGCTGCCCCAAAGAAGAGGGAGTCAAGCTATTCTCCAAAGCACCTGAAGGCAGGACAAGAAGCAACGGATGGAAACTAATCAAGGAGAGAAGCAGCCTAGAACTGAGGAGAAACTTCCTGACAGTTAGAACAATTAGCCAATGGAACAATCTGCCTCCAGAAGCAGTGAATGCTCCAACATTGGAAGTTTTTAAGAGGAGACTGGACAGCCATTTGTCCGAAATGGTATAGGGTTTCCTGCCTGAGCAGGGGGTTGGACTAGATGACCTCCAAGCTACCTTACAACTTAATAATAATAATATTATTATTATTATTATTATTATTCCAGTCCATTATGAATAATTATGAGGAAAGAAAAGATAATTTGGAGTCAGTCGGGAAGAATTACAGGTAGTCCTTGACTTACAGCCATTCGTTTACTGACCATTCGAAGTTAAAACACCACTGAAAAAATGTGACATGACCGTTTTTTATTTTTTACGACCATTGCAGCATTTCGATGGTCACAAAACCGGAATTCAGATGCTTGACAACTAGCATGTATTTATGACAGTTGTGGTGTCTCGGGGATCACGTGATTCCCTTTTGCAACCTTCTGACAAGCAAAGTCAATGGGGAAGCCAGGTTCATTTAACAACCATGTGACTAACTTAACAACGGCAGTGATTCACTTAACAACCGTGGCAAGGAAGGTCGTAAAGTGGGACAAAACTCACTTAACAACTATCTCGCTTTGCCACAGAAATTTTGGTCATACGTTAAGGACTACCTGTATTGGGAAGAAACAGATTTTCGTGTTTCTCTGTCAAATAATAATAATAATAATAATAATAATAATAATAATAATAATAATAATAATGATGATGATGATGATGATGATGATGATGATGATGGTGGTGGAAGGGACCTTGAAGGTCATCCAGTCCAACCCCCCTGCTCAGGCAGGAAACCCTATACCATTTCAGACAAATGGCTGTCCAGTCTCTTCTTAAAAACTTCCAGTGTTGGAGCATTCACCGCTTCTGGAGGCAGGTTGTTCCACTGGTTAATTGTTCTAACTGTCAGGAAATTTCTCCTTAGTGCTAGGTTGCTTCTCTCCTTGATTAGTTTCCATCCCTTGCTTCTTGTCCTGCCTTCAGGCGCTTTGGAAAATAGCTTGACTCCCTCTTCTTTGTGGCAGCCCCTGAGATATTGGAAGACTGCTATCATGTCGCCCCTCGTCCTTCTCTTTATTAAACTAGACATCCCCAATTCCAGCAACCGTTCCTTATATGTTTCAGCCTCCAGACTGACTGAGGAGAGCTTGGATTTCTCTTTTCTTGCATGTCTGTGGAGATTCTCAGTCATCCAGGTCACGGCTGTCCCAAAGATGCTTTTTCACGAGGCATCTAGACTTTCTTGTTTTTCCTTTGAAGACATTTCGCTTCTCATCCAAGAAGCTTCTTCAGCTCTGAGCTGAAAAAGTTCAAGAACAAGGAAAAAGTTCAGAGAAGAGCAACTAAGATGATCCAAGACCTGGAGACTAAAACATACTAAGAACGGCTGCAGGACTTCGGTTTGGCTAAAGAAAAGAAGAAATAGGGGTGACATGATAGCAGTCTTCCAGTATTTGAGGGGCTGCTACAAAGAAGAGGGGGGTCCAATTATTCTCCAAAGCACCAGAAGGCAGGACAAGAAACAATGGTTGGAAACTGACCAAACAGAGAAGCAACCTGGAATTAAGGAGAAACTTCTTGACAGTGAGGACAATTAACCAGTGGAACAGCTTGCCACCAGAAATCGTGGGCGCTCCATCACTGAAGGTTTCTAAGAAGAGACTAGACAGTCATTTGTCTGAGATGGTATAGTTCTCCTGCCTGAGCGAGGGGCTGGACTAGAAGACCTCCAAGGTCCCTTCCAGATCTATTCTGTTCTATTCTATTCTATTCTATTCTATTCTATTCTATTCTATTATTATTTCTTATTCCATTCCATTCCATTCCATTCCATTCTATTCTATTCTATTCTATTCTATTATTATTTCTTATTCCATTCTTATTCCATTCCATTTGATTCTTATTCCATTCCATTCCATTCCATTCCATTCTATTCTATTCTATTCTATTATTATTTCTTATTCCATTCTTATTCCATTCCATTTGATTCTTATTCCATTCCATTCCATTCCATTCCATTCCATTCCATTCCATTCTATTCTATTATTATTTCTTATTCCATTCTTATTCCATTCCATTTGATTCTTATTCCATTCCATTCCATTCTATTCCATTCTATTGTATTTCCATTCCATTCTATTGCCTTATGAAAAAAACATCATTGGGACGTTTTCCTTGCAGTGGAAGAAAACATCAAAGTTTGTTTTTTAACAGCCTCACTCTACTTTTCTCCGTGCAGGAGGACTTTATACCAGATGCCAATCCCAAAACAAGCTACCCACTGCAATGAGCTTCATTCCCATAATGTGCAAAGCCCAAGTGAATAAGATTGTGATTTGACAGATGTTCAGGGAGCTTCCCACGATACCAGCTATGTCCCCACAACATGCTGCCGCCCAAAGACCATCTCCATGTTTACAAAGAAGAGGGGGGTCAGCCTATTTTCCAAAGCACCAGAAGGCAAGACAAGAAACGATGGATGGAAACCAATCAAGGAGAGAAGCAACCTGGAATTAAGGAGAAACTTCCTAACAGTGAGAACAATTAACAAGTGGAACAACCTGCCTCCAGAAGCGGTGAATGCTGCAACAGTGGAAGTTTTTAAGAAGAGACTGGACAGCCGTTTGTCTGAAATGGTATAGGGTTTCCTGCCTGAGCAGGGGGTTGGACTAGATGACCTCTAAGGTCCCTTCCAACTCTATTATATTTATTGTTGTTGTTGTTATTGTTGTTGTTATTGTTATTATTGCTATCCTCAGTAAGGTTGGCACATTTAAATGAATTAACTGCTACAAATGTACCTTCCAAATTGCCAATTAACCAGTGGAACAGAAGTTGCCTTCGGACGTTGTGGGTGCTTCATCACTGGAGGTTTTTAAGAAGAGACTGGACAGTCACCTGTGAGCTGTGGTGGCGCAGTGGTTAGAATGCAGTACTGCAGGCTGCTTCTGCTGACTGCCAGCTGCCAGCAGTTCGGCAGTTCAAATCTCACTGGCTCAAGGTTGACTCGGCCTTCCATCCTTCCGAGGTCGGTAAAATGAGGACCCAGATTGTTGGGGGCAAGAGGATGACTCTGTAAACCGCTTAGAGAGGGCTGTAAAGCACTGTGAAGCGGTATATAAGTCTAAGTGCTATTGCTATCTCAAAATGTATAGGACAGGGGTAGGCAACCTTGGCTCTTTTATGACTCGTGGACTTCAACTCCCAGAATTGGTAAGGCCACACTTGGAATACTGCATCCAGTTTTGGTCACCGCGATGTAAAAAAGATGTTGAGACTTTAGAAAGAGTACAGAGAAGAGCAACAAAGATGATTAGGGGACTGGAGGCTAAAGCATATAAGGAAAGGCTGCTGGAATTGGGTATGTCTAGTTTAATGAAGAGAAGGAAGAGGGGGGACATGATAGCAGTATTCCAGTATCTCAGGGGCTGCCCCAAAGAAGAGGGAGTCAAGCTATTTTCCAAAGCGCCTGGAGGCAGGACAAGAAGCAACGGGTGGAAACTAATCAAGGAGAGAAGCAACCTAGATCTAAGGAGAAATTTCCTGACAGTTAGAACAATTAAGCAGTGGAACAACCTGCCTCCAGAAGCGGTGAATGCTCCAACACTGGAAGTTTTTAAGAAGAGACTGGACAGCCATTTGTCCAAAATGGTATAGGGTTTCCTGCCTGAGCAGGGGGTTGGACTAGATGACTTTGAAGGTCCCTTCCAACTTTATTATTATTATTATTATTATTATTATTATTATTATTATTATTATTATTATTATTATTATTATTATTATTATTATTATTATTCCTGGCTGGCTCAAGAATTCTGTGAGTTGAAGTCCACGAGTCATAAAAGAGCCAAGGTTGCCTACCCCAGTATAGGATCTCCTGCTTGAGTGGTGGGGTTGCACTAGACTAGAAGACTTCCAAGGCCCCTTCCAGCTCTATTCTGATTGATTTTTCCAATTTGAGCTTTGTCCTGCAAAGGGGGTGAAGGGGTTCGCATCTCTTTTCATCCTCATCTCTGGAGATCTGCATTCCTGCCTGGGTGAGAAATTCCTGGATGGATGCTTTTCTCTCCCCCCACCCCCGCCTTTGCCTGGCTCCTGCATGAAAAGGGGTGGCAGGGGAACATGGAACCCTGGCTCTTCCCCTCCCAAGACTCAGCAGGCGGAATCTGGATGAAGAATTTGCATGTCTCCATCTCCTCCCCACCAGCAGATTTCCCACGACACTCACCCAGAATCTATCCATCCCTTGCAAGGCTCGCTGGCAGCCAGCCTCTTTGCCTTCTGGCTATGGGTGAGAGAGTGCAGAGTCCTAGAGAGACCAAACTCCCTGATGTCACTCACTTCCTGCCTTGCTCTGACACATCTGGGGGTGCAGAAGAGACCCTCACCTGCACAGGCTCAGTTTCTTTTCTGAAGCCGGAGATGGGCCCAGCCTGATGTTTGCAGAAGGAGCCCCCTGGTGGGCTCTCCAGGCAAAGCAAGGAGCCTCTTGCAATAAGAATAGAATAGAATAGAATAGAATAGAATAGAATAGAATAGAATAGAA
>BFFQ01003678.1:167408-180423 GCA_003402635.1 Protobothrops flavoviridis
CTGCCTGCCTGCCTTCCTTCTCTCCTTCCCTCCTTCCCACCTTCCTTCTTTCCTTCCTTCTCTCCCTCCCTCCTTTCCTCCTTCCTCCCTCCCTCCTCCATTCCTTCCCTCCCTCCGTTCCCGCTGATGCACTTGAGTTCTGTGGTATGGTTGGCTTTGGGCTAGCCTGACCAGCTGTAAGCTCTGGCTGGGTACGAAAGTGTTAGGCACAGGCAGGATGGATCCCTGAGATGACATCACAGGGCATCTACTGTTAGGTCACAGAGTAGCTCCCCCGTCCTTCCTTGTGCAAGGATCGGGCAGGATCGCAGCCGCTGACAGCTCTGCTTGGGGCCCTTCTGTCAGTTGATTAAGAAGGAAATTGGAATTCCTTTCCCTGAAGGGCACTAAAAGTTCTACAGAATTCAGTCAAGTGTATTAAACTTGCCCCAACCGTATTTTTGGTGAGAGACTATATAAGCTCCGTCCATTTCCTTGCACAGATTATTCTTTATATCTGCTAGAAAATAAATGTGAGCCCACTGCAGATATAATAATAATGATGATGATGATGATGATGATGATGATGATGATGTTGGAAGGGACCTTGGAGGTCATCTAGTCCAACCCCTCTTCTTTGGTAATTTGTCAACAAAGAAAGAAAACTTGCAAATCCTTCTTGGGACTGTAAGATCATGGCAAATTCTTTTCCCTGAGCAGAGCGATGTGTCCTTCAAGGAGGTGGCTGTGTATTTCTCTAAAGAGGAGTGGTCTCAGCTGGATGCCCGTCAAAAAGCCCTCCATGAGGAAGTTATGCTGGAGAATTCTCGGAACGTGGCCTCGCTGGGTAAGAAGCAGGACCATGCTTGGTCCTCAAAAATATTGCCTTGTATGTTTAAGGAGATTCTCAATCATCCAAGTCACGGTTGTAATAATAATAATAATAATAATAATAATAATAATAATAATAATAATAATAATAATAATAATAATAATAATAATAATAATAATAATAGTAATAATAATAGTAGTAGTAGTAGTAGTAGTAGTAGTAATGAAGTTGGAAGGGACCTTGGAGGTCATCTAGTCCAATTCCCTGCTCAGGCAGGAAACCCTACACCATTTCGGACAAATGGCTGTCCAGTCTCTTCTTAAAAACTTCCAGTGTTGGAGCATTCACCGCTTCTGGAGGCAGGTTGTTCCACTGGTTAATTGTTCTAACTATCAGGAAGTTTCTCCGTAGTTCTAGGTTGTTTCTCTTCTTGATTGATTTCCATCCCTTGCTTCTTGTCCTGCCTTCAGGCGCTCTGGAGAATAGCTTGACTCCCTCTTCTTTGTGGCAGCCCCTGAGATATTGGAACACTGCTATCATTTTCTAATTTACATCACTATAACCCCATTTTCCTTATGGTTTTTTTTTTCTCAGCTATTACTTGCATTACATAATGTGAAGCAGGATGAAAAGGCAGATTGCGACAAGATTAAGCAAAATAAGAAAAGCTCAAACTATAGTAAGGGATTCAGGACTAATTGTCTTTCTGCCTGCAACTCTACTCTATGGATATATTCATCAGAGGGAGTTTCTTGAAATGATTGTGGAATGGGCACCAATATAATAATAATAATAATAATAATAATAATAATAATAATAATAATAATAATAATAATAATAATAATAATAAAGTTGGAAGGGACCTTGGAGGTCATCGAGTCCAACCCCCTGCTCAGGCAGGAAACCCTATACCATTTCGGACAAATGGCTGTCCAGTCTCTTCTTAAAAAATTCCAGTGTTGGAGCATTCACTGCTTCTGGAGGCAGGTGGTTCCACTGGTTAATTGTTCTCACTGTCAGGAAGTTTCTCCCAAAGGCGCTTTTCAAAAAGGCAATTGGACTTTGTTGATTTTTTAATTTTAATTTTTTTTTTTCCCTTGAAAACATTTCTCTTCTCTTCCAAAAAGCTTCTTCAGTTCTTCAGAACTTGACGAGAAGCAAAACATTTTCAAGGGAAAAAAAAACCAAGAAAGTCCAGTTGCCTTTTGAAAAAGCACCTTTGTAGATTTGTAGATCTTGTGGAACGATGAAACTTGTCCTGGTTCAGCTCAGCAGCGGCTTTATTTTTTTTCTGCTCTTTAAATACAGATACAACGACAGTGCTTAATTTTTTTTATGAAGAAATCACGAAAATAAGCAAAGGTTTCCATCCATTGATACAATAGAAATTGTCCATTTCAATATTATATGTAAACTTATTATTAATAATAATAATAATAATAAAGTTGGAAGAGACCTTGGAGGTCATCTAGTCCAACCCCCTGCTCAGGCAGGAAACCCTATACCAGACATGTCAAGACACAAGGCCCGGGGGCCTGATGTGGTCCGCGAAGCCATCCTGGAAACAGTGAGGGAACGGCCCCCGCTGCCTTGGCCCAGGCTGGCTGGGAGCCAATGTACAATTTTGTGGTAGCCATCTATGCTGAAACGCATTCAGTCTTAGCTCCACAAGGCCGTCTAGAAACAGCGAGGAACCAGCTCCTGCCGTGTCAGCCCTGCCCCCTGGGTGCATGCTGGGGAGGGGTCACCCTTTGTGAGGAATGAAGAAATGGACCATGCTATGGCGCTTGCCCCGGTCCCACCCCCTTCGCCAGAGACCCTCAGATCTGCCCCACTCCTGCCCAGGCCCCCACAGGCACCCTTGACGCGAACGATGTAGAGCTGGCCACGCCCACCCAGTAGGCCACACCCACTCCATCCACACCCACCCAGTAGGCTGCACCCACCCTGGCCACACACCCCCGCCCCCCCCGAGGGCAACCGCAATGCTGATGCGGCCCTCAATGAAATTGAGTTTGACACCCCTGCCCTATACCCATTTCAGACAAATGGTGTCCAGTCTCTTCTTAAAAACTTCCACTGTTGGAGCATTCACAGCTTCTGGAGGCAGGTTGTTCCACTGGTTAATTGTTCTCACTGTCAGGAAGTTTCTCCTTAGTTCTGGGTTGCTTCTCTCCTTGATTAGTTTCCACCCATTGCTTCTTGTCCTGCCTTCAGGAGCTTTGGAAAATAGCTTGACTCCCTCTTCTTTGTGGCAACTCTTGAGATATCGGAACACTGCTATCATGTCACCCCCTGGTCATTCTCTTTGTTAAATTAGACTTACCCAATTCCAGCAACCATTCCTTATATGTTTTAGTCTCCAGTCCCCTGATCATTTTTGTTGCTCTTCTCTGTACTCTTTCCAGAGTCTCAACATCTTTTTTACATCCTGGTGACCAAAACTGGATGCAGTATTCCAAGTGTGGCCTTACTAAGGCATTGTAAAGTGGTATTAACACTTTACATGTTCTTGATTCTATCCCTCTGTTAATGCAGCCTAGCACTGTGTTGGCTTTTTTGGCAGCTGCAGCACACTGCTGGCTCATATTTAAGGGATTGTCCACTAGGACTCCAAGATCCCTCTCAGAGTTGCTACTATTGAGCGAGGTACCACCTATACCGTACCTGTGCATTTGGTTTTTCTTGCCTAAATGTAGAGGCTTACTTTCAGAACATAGTAATAACCAAGACTAAATCAAGTTATTACATTTTGACCTGGGTTTAGAAATATTGCAGTCCTTGCTAAAATTCGAGCTGGAAATTCACAGTCAGTTTCTATAGTTCAGTGGTGGCGAACCTATGGCACGCATGCCAGAGGCAGCACTCAGAGCCCTCTCTGTGGGCATGCGCGCCATTGCCCCAGTCCCGCCTCGCCCCACGGCTCCCTCACCAGCAGCCCCCCCCGGAGGAGAGTCGCCCCCGAGCATGGCCTGCGCAGAGCAGCGCAGCCAAGGACATGGCAGCCGGGCAGTGGGGGCAAGACTCCGCCCTTGCGCCCTGTCATGTGCAGATGCTGCTGCAGGGCGCAGGCAGAGGGCATGGCCGCCATGGCGCTACTGGGCTGCCTGGGTGATCTGCGGCGGGCCGTGGAGGCGGTGGGTGGGCCTGCAGGCAGGTGGACCGGGGACAGAGTGGGGGAGGGGAGGCGGGGCTGGGTTTGGGGCACTCACTCTCTAAAAGGTTCGCCATCACTGCTATAGTTGTTTCTTATTTCCTTTCTCTGGACTTATTACAATTGTCATTCTCTTTTTTTTCCCTCCAGGGAGTAAAGGGCAAGGGAATAAAAATTGCAAGGAGACCCTCCAAGCTTGGACGCTTGAAGTGGGAAAGGGACCGTTTGCAAATGAAATGGAACCAAAAGCGCGCAAAGAAAGCCCCTCCAAAAACGGAAGGAAACGAAGTTCTTCCTTGCCGTGGCCTCAAATTCAAGATTTGTTGGTCCAACCAAACCGCCGTCTTAAAAGTAAGGGAAAATCTTTCGGGAAAGGCGGAGAAATATTGCAGGACATATCCGATTTAAACCAAGCTTGCAGAACCCCGGTCAAAGGGCAGAAGAAGTGTCAGCTCAAGGAGAACACAAAAAGTTCCCATCGTACTTTTGCTCTGTCTCTGCGCGAAAGAGTCAGCCTGGGGGAAAAACCGTATAAATGCCTGGAATGTGGAAAACACTTCAGCAACAGCAGTTCTCTCACTTGCCACAGAAGGATCCACACGGGAGAGAAACCCTATCAATGCTCGGAGTGTGGGAAGAGTTTCAGTAGCAGCAGTAACCTCACTGCTCATAAAAGGAGTCACTCGGGAGAGAAACCCTATCAGTGCATGGAGTGTGGGAAAAGCTTTAGCACCAGCAGCAGCCTAACGTCCCACAAAAGGAGTCACTCGGGAGAAAAACCGTACAAATGTGCCGAGTGTGAAAAGAGCTTCAGCACCAGCAGCAGCCTAACGTCCCACAAAAGGAGTCACTCGGGAGAAAAACCCTATAAATGCCTGGAGTGCGGGAAGAGCTTTAGTACGAGCAGTTACCTTACCTCTCACAAGAGGATCCACACGGGGGAGAAGCCGTACAAGTGCGCAGAGTGTGGGAAAAGCTTCAGCAACAGCAGTAGCCTGACTTCCCACAGGAGGAGCCACTCGGGGGAGAAGCCCTACAAATGCCTGGATTGTGGAAAGAGCTTCAGGAAAAGCAGCAACTTTGCTTCGCACAAAAGGATCCATACGGGGGAGAAGCCGTACAAATGCAGGGAGTGTGGAAAGAGCTTCAGTCAGAGCAGTGACCTCATTTCCCATAAAAGGATCCACACGGGGGAGAAGCCATACAAATGCATGGAGTGTGGGAAAAGCTTCAATACCAGCAGTAACCGCGCTTCCCATAAAAGGACTCACACGAGGGAGAAAATCTACAAATGGATGAAGGTCCATTTTAGCAAAAGCGCTAGCCTCTCGAAACATAGAAGGATCCATGCCGGAGAGAAACCCTATAAATGCACAGACTGCGGCAAGAGCTTTAGGAAGACCGCTACTTTTATTTCCCATAAAAGGATTCATGCGGTGGAGAAACAGTATAAATTCCTGGACAGTGAAACCGGAGTCTAAAGAAACGCTTCTCTTTTGTTCTCATAACAGGATCCATCTTCGAAAGAGAGCCTATCAAAGTACAGACTGGAAAGAGCTTTAATTAATGTTCTCACGTTGTTGTTGTTGTTAGTTGCGAAGTCGTGTCCGACCCATCGCGACCCCATGGACAACGTTCCTCCAGGCCTTCCTGTCCTCTACCATCTTCTGGAGTCCATTTAAGCTCACGCCTACTGCTTCTGTGACTCCATCTAGCCACCTCCTTCTCTGTCGTCCCCTTCTTCTCTTGCCCTCCATCTTTCCCAGCATCAGGCTCTTCTCCAGTGAGTCCTTCCTTCTCATTAGGTGGTTCTCACCTTACTTACCCAAATTCAGTCCACAGAGCAGAAACTGTACAACTGCATGGAACAGTGAAAGAGCTTTATTAACGTGGGTCTTTTACTCAAACTAAGAAGAAGCAATGGGGAGGAAAGCATAAAGATACGGGGAATGTGAGAAGAGCTTCAGAAAAAGCATTAGACGCAGTGTTCCATTAAAGCTGCATACAGGAACGAAAATATGTAGCGTGTGGGGAGAGTTTCAACCGAAAGAGCTACCATCTTTCCCACACAAAGGATGGATGAAGTGTGGAAAGTGTTCCCATACATATAGTCTATGCTTCTCATTCAAAGAATCCACGGTGGAGAAATTGTATAAATATTAGAGCAGTGGCGAAAGTGTTGATTCCATACAGATTTTTTTTGCCTCGGAACTTAAACATTCGTTACAACCTGGATATGTTGTGGGTGGGTATAGTGATGCCTTTTCCCTTGCTCATTGTCTTTAATGTTAATAATATTCTCTTCTGTAATGTGTAATGTTAATGGATTGGCATCTTTTGCGTAGCCCGGAAAGGTTTGAAAGGAGGGGAACAAAAACTGCAGTTTTTACGGAAATATTTGGTAGACAAGATGTACATAGATGGCCATTCTTACTGCTCCTACTCCAAGCGTAACGGATTGAGGCTATTTCTAGGGCAGGGGTAGGCAACCTTGGCTCTTTTTTGACTCGTGGACTTCAACTCCCAGAATTCCTGAGCCAGCATGGCTCAGAATGGAAACCTCTCCCTTTCCCCTCAGCATGGCTGGCTCAGGAATTCTGGGAGTTGAAGTCCACGAGTCATAAAAGAGCCAAGGTTGCCTACCCCTGGTCTAGGGGCAACTGCCCAGCTTCCATCCTAACCAGCATCACGAAGCTCTGACAACAGTAACTCATCCCCTAATCAGCACATGCTTGGACTATTGGACTACAGTCTTTGTAGGATTGCTTTGATGATTAATCAGAAGCTGCCATTGGTGTAGAACTTGTTTTTGCAGTGTAGCACTTATCTCTGGAATCCGCCCTCGCTACCTATAATATTCCAAATCCAATTCCATTGCTCCTTTTTATGTACCTAACCCTACATGGAGTTATTTGAGAGACCACATCCTTCGAAATTATTCTTTTCATTCAGTAAGGGGGTCTTGGGTCCAGAGGCAGGAACCATTATGTGGAACAACGTACCCCACAGATATCTAGCGCCTTGCTGTTAGCCTTTTACGAGGTCACGAAAACCATTTTAGCTTAAATTTTAGCTTAATCAGTTCTGGTGACCTGCAATTTTGTGGTAGGTTCCAGTGTTTTTATTGGATGCCAAAATCATTGAGGAGTTTGGGTAAAAAAAGTAGTTGTAATAAATTCTTGGTTAGCTTGGGGATAAACATCTAGCACTCTTGACTTTTATGTAGTCCAACTACAGATTTTGTAACTCTTAAGAACAGACTTGTTCCCAACACCTTCAAATCAAGTCAATAAAGCATATAATAACTGATGGTAATTTGAATCAAATTTTGGGTCCTGTTTTAGATAGTTAACAGTCTACTGCTGAAATTAGATTTTAATATTTTGCTAAGAACATATCTGCACGGTGGGTATTTGATGCCCTATTAATCCTTCCCAACATGAGCATAATTTTTTTATTTCTACACACAGGTAATAATAATAATAATAATAACAACAACAACAACAATAGTAGTAGTAAAGTTGGAAGGGACCTTAGAGGTCATCTAGTCCAACCCCCTGCTCAGGAAACCCTATATCATTTCGGACAAATGGCTGTCCAGTCTCTTCTTAAAAACTTCCAGTGTTGGAGCATTCACCGCTTCTGGAGGCAGGTTGTTCCACTGGTTAATTGTTCTCACTGTCAGGAAGTTTCTCCTTAGTTCTAGGTTGCTTCTCTCTTTGGTTAGTTTCCACCCGTTGCTCTTTGTCCTGCCTTCAGGCGCCTTGGAAAATAGCTTGACT
Organism: Protobothrops flavoviridis; assembly: GCA_003402635.1. Lineage (NCBI taxonomy): Eukaryota > Metazoa > Chordata > Lepidosauria > Squamata > Viperidae > Protobothrops > Protobothrops flavoviridis. The sequence goes on from BFFQ01003678.1 coordinate 175,156, forward strand.
CCCTCTTCTTTGGGGCAGCCCCTGAGATATTGGAACACTACTATCATGTCTCCCCTCGTCCTTCTCTTTGTTAAACTAGACATACCCAATTCCAGCAACCGTTCCTTATATGTTTTAGCCTCCAGTCCCCTAATCATCTTTGTTGCTCTTCTCTGTACTCTTTCTAGAGTCTCAACATCTTTTTTACATCCTGGTGACCAAAACTGGATGCAGTATTCCAAGTGTGGCCTTACCAAGGCATTGTAAAGTGGTATTAATACTTCACGTGATCTTGATTCTATCCCTCTGTTAATGCAGCCCAGCACTGTGTTGGCTTTTTTGGCAGCTGCAGCACACTGCTGGCTCATATTTAAATGATTGTCCACTAGGACTCCGAGATCCCTCTCACAGTTACTACTATTGAGCAAGGTACCCCCTATACTATACCTGTACACTTGGTTTTTCTTGCCTAAATGTAGAACCTTACTTTTTTCACCATTGAATTTCATTTTGTTAGATAGCGCCCAGTGTTCAAGTCTGTCCAGATCCTCCTGTATCCTAAGCCTGTCTTAACTCAATTCACCAATAGGATTTTTTTTTTATAAAACAAGTTTTATTGATTTTTTCTTTTTACAACCAGGTGCTTGAGAAACAGCATGGTGACAGGGTAATCAATTATCCAAAAGCAAAATCATACATATGTAATTCAGATTAAATCATTAAACACTTCCTCTCTATTCCCTCAAATAATATAATATATTCAAATCAATGTATTTTTCAATAAAGTTCAATCAATCAAAACAATCATCAATAACATTTCATCTACATAAATCCAAATCCTGTATTGAGCTTTACTATTTACAACTACCATATTCCAATTTGGTTTAGATAAACATATTATTAACACTTCAGGTGCCTCTCCTTTCCCTTTTTCCTTAACATAATCAGTGACTCGTTTATTAATATCATTTCTTCTTTTATCAAAAATCCCTCTTATTCTCCTTCCATTACAAAATAACTATCCTTCCTAAAAACAAAAATATTACTCCAAAAATACATTTCTACTCTATTTTAAATCTATAATCTATCAGTCAATCAATATCTATGTAAAACTCTTTTAACCCACTCAGTAAAATTTAAATCCGATCCAAATAATTATTATATCCACAACAAACATATTAATACAAAAAAAAATCTTCTCACTAAGTTCACATATTTAATTAATCTTTATTCAATCAGGATCTCTAACGTCTTATTTACCAATCTTAAACCTTGAGTCAATCCGTGTCTAAAAAGCCTTTTAAACCCATCCAATAGGATTTTTAATATAACTGGATTATAAAGATGCATGTGTTCTTGTCCATAATCCCAGTATTAGGAATCTGCCCAGATATCAAAAACTTTGACATCGGAAGAGGTTAAATTTTCATCCCCAAACTAGGAGAAATCCATAGCTAATTTGTAGCAGTGGATTGTTAATATGAGTTGGCTGCCTACATTTAAATCAGTGTTTGTTTTATTAGCAAAAACTCAACGGAAGGAGACTTTAGAGAACAATACTAAATCTTTTTGGGAGTCGATTCTGTTTGTAACATAATTTGTGGTTTAAAATTATGATTGTTTGAAGTCATATTCTTGTATATGTAACATTTATGCGTCCTTTGTTCATTAGTAGTGAACAATAACAGTTAAAAGTTGTGTTTTATTTACAATTTGGATTTCTAAGACCATCCAACCCAACAGCAACTTTAGGAGGCATACAGATAAGAATATATATATTTTTCCTTCCTTATTAATCCTTTTTACTAACTTGTAACCTGTACTTCTGTTTTGGGTGTAGAAGTCTTGAATTAAGCCTCATTGCCCTTGGTCCAATATTCTTATTCGGAGGTGTTCCAATGCACATTATTTATAAGATAAGATAACATTTATTGTCATTTTTATACTGTGGGCACAATGGCACACATCAAAAATGAAATTTAGTTGCCCGCTCTCAAAGTGAAACACATACATGACACACACCTAAACATACTATGAACAACATATGTATAGACCCACATCCCTACATATACGTAGGAAATAAATATTAAATATTGTCCATCTTGAATATATAACGGAAGGAGGAAGCTTGAGAGTTCGCAAGGTTAATGCTGTTTGGAATGAAACTCTGGCTGAATCTGGATGTTCTGCTTTGGATACCACGAAGCCCCCTCCTCCCAGAAGGTAACAAGGAAAACAGGTCGTGAAGAGGATGTGTAGTGTCCCAGATAATTTTACGGACCCTGCTCAAGCAGCGCTTCTGTGCTATGTCCTGGATGGGAGGGAGGGAACTGCCAATGATCTTTTCGGCCATTCTCACCACTCTCTGCACCGCTTACCTGTCTGAAACAGTGATGCCTCCAAACCAGACTGTGATGCTGTATGACAGGATGCTCTCGATTGTCCCCCTGTAGAAAGTGGTCAGGACAGGGGAAGGAAGATGTGCTCCCAAACGCAGACAGGCAATAAGAGCAGGACAGAGGGAGGCAATGGGGCGACTCCAAGGGAGAAGGAGAAGGCATTGAGAAGCCACGCCTTGGGGCTGCATAATAAAAAGGGAAGGTGTGGGCGGTGCTGGTTGCTGAAGGCAACCGTTTGCAAAGGACTCAAGTTTCATGGAATCCTGTTTTGTTTGCCTTGCTTGTGAACAATTCTGTTTGAATTGTGTTTTGTTTGCCTTTGCTTTTGGGACATTTTGCAGGTCTGTACCTAACTAATAAAAGGGGTTTGTTTTCCCTACTTGTTAAAAGAGGGGTTTGTGAATTAACAAGGACTCATATAGGCTGGGACAGAACACCTGGTAACGAAATGTTCGGAAACAAACCCAGCAGCTCAGAACCTTCACCCTCATCCTACACCCAAGCTACAGATATTCACCATTGTTGCAACTATTAAACAGTCACTAAATAAACTGTTGTATGTTGAGGACTATCTGTATTCTTATTTTCCAACGCAGCACTCATTTGTACCACAGAATGCAAAAGGAGTGGACTTAAAACAGTGCTGTCTCCTTAAACTTGCTAAATACTTATTTCTAATAACGGCCAAGTTGCTCCCGGTGCTGGAGGTAGGGAACTGGGTCAGAAGAAGATTACAGAAGATCACATAGGTGGCTCAAAAACTGGGAGGTGTTCTCAAAAATCAAAGATAATCCTGCAAGGAGTAATCTTTATCACATTTTTATGTCCTTCGGCTGGGTTCTCACACCATCGAAGCCAAAAGGCACTGGAAGAAAACTTAATCCGGCATCAGTGAACTCTCCCAGGGGATCGCCAGAACCACGGAAGTAGAAGGAAGAAAAAAGATACAAAGATGCCCATCTAGCCAGCCAGTCCAGCATCTTCCTGGTTTGCAATTGTGGCTTCCATACATCTGATGAGTTTCGGACGGGGAAACTTCTGATTGGGATAATTGTTCCTGCATCATGCCACTATATCTGAAATTATAAATGATCCAGAAGAGGATGAGCTAGAAACAGGCAAACTACAAAGAGGAGGAATGAAAAGGGATCTACAACAGGGGTCCCCAACCTATGGATTCACTTAACGATCAGGTTACTAATTTATCAACTGCAGTGATTCCCTGAATAACTATGGCAAGAAAAGTCATAAAATGGGGCAAAGCTCCCTTAACAAATGTCTCACTTAACCACAGAAATGTTGGGCTCAGTTGTGGCCATAAGTCAAGGACTACCTGTAAAGTGTACAATGGGCCAGAACACAAAGTTGTAGTCGATTGGTTGGCTCCTGCATGAGGCAATCTACGCTATGATTGAAGCTGTGGGTGTAAAGGGGGAGTTTCCCTTTTTTCCCCGCCTTTTTTCTTCTGGTGTTTTAGTGTGCTATCTGATTTACCTCATGATATTCCTGTGTTCCTGACTATTGTGTCTGCTGTGAATATAAGTATAAAATACATTTATGTATATGTCTGTAAATTTAGATTTTGCCGACAAATAGTTAAAGGGAGACTAGTATAGCTATTTCAAGCTATTTAGCTCTCATCAGCTAGCCGTACCCTTCTGAGATTTGAATCTGGGCCGCTTGAATGTTAGGCACTGTATTAACCTCTAGGCCACAGGTTCTCCTCACTTCTGTCAGCTGAACCAGGGAGGATACATAGTAAGTGTTTTCCGGTGAAACTGATCTAATAGAACACCTGGTCTACTGCTATGATTACTTTTGCCTTTCGAAATGCTCCTAGATTGGGGCTGAAAGGCAAAAGTAATCATAGCAGTAGACCAGGTGTTCTATTAGACCGGTTTCACCGGAAAACACTTAATATGTATATGTATATGTATTTATCGATCTTCTGGGGGAGTCTTTCTGCTATCTGAGCCCTGCTACCCTATCTTCCCTCAGTTGATCAGATGATTAAAATGGTGGTTTTTCAGACCTGCAAGATAGATGTCAGTCCTCCCAGGTAAATCAGATGGGAAACACGACCGGATGAAGTAATTCTACTATTATTTTAAGGCTTGCAGAATCTCGCAACTCTACATAGAGCCAGCTTTTAACTGTTTGATCCATCAGAGTGGATTCTGCCTTACTCTTTGTCCTCTGGCTATGTTAAGCAATTGGGGGCTCCTGCTTCTCTTCTTGTCTGATCGTTTCCTAAGCAGCATCTCTTCCCCTCCTTCCATTATGGAGATTCTCAGCCATCCAGGTCCTGGTTGTCCCCAAGGTCCTTTTTCAGTTGGCAACTGGATTTTCTTGTTTTTCTTTGAAGATGTTTTGCTTCTCATCCAAGAAGCTGAAGAAGCTTCTTGGATGAGAAGTGAAATGCCTTCAAAAAAAAATCCCCCCAAGAAAGTCCATGTCAACGCTGCTAACATTGGATGTTTTGCATTGACAAAACTGTCGGAACCATGACAGTCCAGTTGCCTCCTGAAAAAGCACCTTTGGGACTCCTTCCATTACATTACAATTTAAATAAAAATGGGTGGGGAAATATTCTCACATACCATTGCCAGAAGAAGCAGATTCTTGGCTGTTCCCTGCAAATCAAAGAAGGAAGAATGTCAATATGGTCAAATGGAAGTAGTCTCCACTTTTTCTGACCCATCTTGTCCCATTTTCACAGGAGAACACGTTAGCTCTTTTAACCTATCCCATTTCTCCTTGGTCATCTTTTCCGGAGACCAAACATTTCCAGATACTTTAATTATTCTAGAATAGAATAGAATAGAATAGAATAGAATAGAATAGAATAATAATAATAATAATAATAATAATAATAATAATAATAATAATA
>BFFQ01003678.1:180533-199864 GCA_003402635.1 Protobothrops flavoviridis
AGCTTGACTCCCTCTTCTTTGTGGCAGCCCCTGAGATATTGGAATACTGCTATCATGTCCCCCCTCGTCCTTCTCTTCGTTAAACTAGACATACCCAATTCCAGCAACCGTTCCTTATATGTTTTAGCCTCCAGTCCCCTAATCATCTTTGTTGCTCTTCTCTGTACTCTATAGAATAGAATAGAATAGAATAGAATAGAATAGAATAGAATAGAATAGAATAGAACAGGCATTATAAAGTGGTATTAACACTTCATATGATCTTGTTTCTATCCCTCTGTTAATGCAGCCTACAACTGTGTTGGCTTTTTTGGCAGCTACAGCACACTGCTGGCTCATATTTCAGTGATTGTCCCCCAGAATACCTTGAGGAAGATCAGTGTATAGTATTTTGTTTACTACCGACAGATCTTGAAATCCCCCACCTTAAATAATTTGTAGATTCCAATGAAGGAGACTATTTGAAGCTCAGGGTTGGAATGTACTGTAACTAACAGCACTGATGATGTTACTTAGTTAGGGTAATGAAATGTCTGCAAGAAAACAAGCAAGCTCAGAGAGCACCAAGGATCCCTCACTTTGTAGATTAGCTGTTTCTTCCCCAGACTCAAGTATGGAAACTCTGTGGATATATCACTGACATTAATATACTGGGAGGGGAAACAACTTGGAAAAGACAGTTCTTCACTGTGTCCACCCATTGGAAGATCTCATCCATCTACAAATGGGGCAGTCTTCAGTGGAACAAGAGCTCCTTCATTGGCCAGGAAGCTTATGATTCTTTCCCACAGAGTTAGTCATTTTTCTCTTTGGTTCTGCTGTATAGCAGTGGTGGCGAACCTATGGCATGTGTGCCAGAGGCGGCATGCAGAGCCCTCTCTGTGGGCACATGCGCCGTTGCCCCAGCCCCGCCTCCCCCCGTGGCCCTCTTCTCACCAGCAGCCCCCCCAGAGGAGAGTCGGCCCTGGGCACAGCCTGCAGCCAAGGACATGGCAGCCAGGCAGCAGGGACAAAACTCCGCCCTCGCACCCCATCGCGCACAGATGATGCTGCGGGGCACGGACGGAGGGCGTAGCCGCCATGGTGCTGCAGGGCTACCTGGGCGATCTGCTGCGGTGGGCCGTGGACGTGGTAGGTGGTCCTGTGGGTGGGGGTGGAGCGGGGCAGTTTTTGTGTGCCCAATTCGATGCAGGTACAGCAGGTAAAGCATTGCCGTGCTTTGTCTGCCATCTTGGCCAATTTGGACCACCCCAATGGGGAGGGGCCTCCTGAGTACCGCAAATACTCCTTCCATTTCAGAAAGGCCGTGTTCACGTACCTGATGCAGCTTGGTAGCCCTTCCGCCATTTTTCTGAAAGCACAAACAAAAAGTTAGATTCAAATCTTTTTAACCCTTTATAAAGGGCTGTGTAAGTTAATATTTTATCCAAACCTTACGGTATAGTTTCAGGGATTAGCCTTTTAATTTAGTGGCACCTAGTCTAGTTTGCAAAGACACCAGATGATGGCAGCAAAGAGATACATACAAATCTAAGTCTCCCCTCTAATGGGGAGACTGAGTTTTGCAGTCTAACTACAGGTATAATATTCCTAATTTTGAGGGCCAGATTAGGATAATGGTTAAGGTTATAAACCAGGAGGCCATGAGTTCTAGTCCCAACTTAAGCATGAAAGGAGGCTGAGTGGCTTTGGCCAGTCAGTTTCTCTCAACCATGGGACACAGGCAATGACAAAGCCCTTATGAAAACCTTGCCAAGAAAACCATAGGGATTGTCCAGGATATCACCAGGAGTCCATGCTGATTTGAAGACACACCCCATCCACCAAAGTTTAATTTTAACTTTAGCTTTATAATGATGAAATGGTTGCAGAGTATTATGTATCCCATACATGAGGTATTATAAGTCAGGGGTCCCCAACCCCCGGTCTGTGGACCGGTACTGGGCCGCAGTATGCCAGCAACCGATCCGCACAAACAAGCAAAGCCCCATCCGCAGGATAGAGGAAGCACACCAAACCACGCCTCCTCTGGTCTATGGAAAAAGCTCTCTCCATGTAACCGGTCCCTGGTGCCCAAAAGATTGGGGACATCTGTTATAAGTCCTTGTATCTGATAATCAATTCCACATTCCACAGACAGTAAACCAGGAATTAATTAGTTAGGCATTCAGATAAGCACTCGGCAGACCAAGAACCATCAATCCCACTCTTAGCAGAACCAGATGTCAATGCTGCTAACATCGGATGTTTTTGCTTTGACAACAGTTGGAGATGCAACCATTTTCTTCTTATGTTTTATTCTTAGAGTTAGATGATGCTGGGGGGAGGAATGTGCATGAGAGTTTAGCTAGACATAACAATACTGGACCTAGTGTGTGAACCAAGGTTATTTAAATAAGAGATGATAAGAATTGGCAGGCTGGAGAACTGGAGGGAAAGCCTGCATTTCAAACTAATTGGAGAATGTGATTTATGACAATTAATTGGAGGAGGGAATTGTGTTTTGATACTATGTGCTCAGGGGAGGGGAATTCAATTTTTGGCTTTGACTGTGTTAGTGCCGATGCTATGCTTCTCTAATAAAGATTCTTTAAGGTAAACAATGCCTCGAAGTTCTTTGAAGAGTTTAATTTGTCGGAACCATGACACCAGAAGCTTAGAAGGCCAAGAGGCTTATAGGATACAAGACAATCGCTAAGACAGTGAGCCTTGCCATTTCTGCATAGGAGAGATGGTCCTGGAGGTACCTGGATGTCCTTTTGGATCCAGAAGAAGCTTTGACAACTGCCATGTTCTTCTAGATCAGACATATCAAACACAAGGCCCGGGAGCCGGATGCGGCCTGCGAAGTGGTTTCATGTGGCCCGCGAAGCCATCCTGGAAACAGTGAGGGAATGGCCCCCACTGCCTTGGCCCTGGCCCAGGCCGGCCGGGAGCCAATGTACAATTTTGTGGTGGCCATCTATGCTGAAATGCATTCGATCTTAGCTCCACAAGGCTGTCTGGAAACAGCAAAAAACCAGCCCCTGCCGTGTCGGCCCCACCCCCTGGGTGCATGCTGGGGAGGTGTCACCCTTTATGAGGAATGAAGAAATGCACCATCGCCTGGAAGTGGCCAGCAAATGGCCCTCGCCTACTTCACATATCCGGCTTGATGGGCTTTGCCCTGGTTCCACCCCTTTCTGCCAGAGACCTCAGATCTGTCCCACTCCTGCCCAGGCCCCAACAGGCACCCTTGACGCAAATGATGTAGGCCACACCCAGTAGGCCACACCCACTCCACGCCCACCCAGTAGACCGCAACCCCCCCGGCCCCCGCGAGGGCAACTGCAATGCTGATGCGGCCCTCAATGAAATTGAGTTTGACACTCCTGTTCTAGATGTAAAAACAAACTGGTAGCAGATGGGCTGCCACCATTGAGCAGTATAGACAGGGGTCCCCAACCAACGGTACTGGGCCACAGCCTATTCGGAACTGGGCTATGCAAGCAGCAGGTGAGCGCATGAGGGGCACATGACATGGATTTTGCAAATGGCTAACTAATATAATTACTTTGTATTTTAATTTGATGGATTTTCTCTCTTTTAAAATGACGTTCAGGTTTATTAGCTTTTAACATCCCTAAACTGATAAACGGGCTGGAGACTAGCTCCAGGTAAGAAAACATTTGTTAGTACCAACTAGGATCCGGTTAAATCTCTTTTGCGAACGCCAAACAATCTTTTTCCTTATGATTTATGCCCCTTCCGATGTCAGACCTCACTTTAATGAACATGTGTGATATTATGGGAGGCAAATATGTAACGTGTTTGACTACATGTAACTGACTTCCTATGCAAAGGGGAGGTTACTTTTATCCTGTCCAATCAACTTCCCTCTTGCATTTTTCTTTGTTGTGTTAACTATGAAAAGGGACGTAAGAGGGGTTCCGAGTCGGTTACTTATTGGGAAGGTAAACTGAGGCAGAACCTAGGGCCAGATTTGGTTATCAGCATGTGCCTGCCGCTTGCACGGAACCATATAATAATAATAATAATAATAATAATAATAATAATAATAATAATAATAATAATAATAATAATAATAATAATAGTAAAGTTGGAAGGAACTTTGGAGGTCATCTAGTCCAACCCCCTGCTCAGGCAGGAAACCCTATACCATTTCAGACAAATGGCTGTCCAGTCTCTTCTTAAAAACTTCCAGTGTTGGAGCATTCACCACTTCTGGAGGCAGGTTGTTCCATTGGTTAATTGTTCTAACTGTCAGGAAGTTTCTCCTTAGTTCCAGGTTGCTTCTCTCCTTGATTAGTTTCCATCTGTTGCTTCTCATCCTGCCTTCAGGCGCCTTGGAGAATAGCTTGACTCCCTCTTCTTTGTGGCAGCCCCTGAGATATTGGAACACTGCTATCGTGTCCCCCCTCGTCCTTCTCTTCATTAAACTAGACCTACCCAATTCCAGCAGCCTTTCCTTATATGCTTTAGCCTCCAGTCCCCTAATCATCTTTGTTGCTCTTCTCTGTACTCTTTCCAGAGTCTCAACATCTTTTTTCCTTTCTCCCCTCCACCGGTCCACAAATCCGGAAAGGTTAGGAACCACTGATGTAGAAAAGTTTAAAAGAGATAAAACTGGGGTACCTCTTGCTTGGCCCTTTCTATTTAGAGACTTCCAGGACTAATCCATGGGCAGATTCCCTTGTTGTGATTGGTGGGGATTGCTCTGCTCAGAGACACACGTGTTGGATTGGACAGTATAAGCTTTGGGCACTGCCCATTACAAGAGTGGTGTTCTTCTCAGAGAGAAGGAGGGAGGCTGAAACTGCTAGCAAGAAGCTTCTACCAACAGGAAGAAATCTCGGTTTACTTACTGGCGTAGAACAGGATCCCAGTTACCAGCAAGACCACAGCGGCTAGAGCACCTAGGACACCACCCACGAGGATCCCTGTGGCAGATAAAACTAAGAAAAGAACAAAAAGTTGGATGAAAGGTTGGGTACAATTTCCTTTGTGTACCGTTGTGTCCCACATTTCAACAACTGCCTGCAACTGAAAGTGATTTTTTTTCCCAAAGGAAGTTTCTCGCAGAGTTTTCTTTAGCAAGATTATCTATCTATCTATCTATCTATCTATCTATCTATCTATCTATCTATCTATCTATCTATCTATCTATCTATCTATCTATCTATCTATCTATCTATCTATCTATCTATCTATCTAGTGGAGAAGGGCGGGACGCTCTCCTCCCAAGTAGTTGAGCCTGCCTGCGTTGTTCCCTCCTTCTCTCCACTCTCCGTGCTCTGGGGTCAGGTGGGGGTGGCCCTTGCTCATCGCCTGAACGCTGCCTCTCCTGTTCATCCTGTCCCAATCCTGAAGGGCCCTGGCCTGCCTCAGCCTGCTCTTCCCCACATTCCTCTGAAGCCACAGACACCTCTCCCTCGACCTCCCCACAGATTCAGGCTCAGATGGAGGCATGACACCACATGCTCCACAGCCATCAGGCAGAAGGAAAGAAACAGGGCGAAAAGGGTTACTGTCTCTAGTCTGAACCTAGATATTATCTGTAGGAGGTGGGGCCAAGAAGAGCACCCCGTAAATAAGCCTTAAAATGCACTCCCTGGCATCCACGCGCCCCGTCCTTCCCCTGCAGCCACTCACCAGGCTTCTCCCAGGAAAAATCCTGAGGGTTCAGAAGACCGTCATGCTCCACGTGACATTTGTAGTGCTCCCTCTCCTCGGGGTCGATCTCAATGCTGAGCCAGGCGTGGTAGGTGCTGTCTGAATTGGGAGTGATCCCTCCCCGGAAGGTCTCTTGCTCCAGGATTTCCCCACCCTTCCTCCAAGTAACATCAACCTCTTTGGGGTAGAAGCCGTGCAGATGGCAGATGAGAGTCTCCAGTCCGTTGTAGCTCCCTTTCCGGGTGACTGTCACCACTGGAGGTTCTGCAAAAATTGAAAGATTCTTGATACTCGACCGAACGACTGCTTGAGACTCAGGACAGGGGTCCCCAACCTGTGGGCCATGGCCCTCTACCGGGCCACAGCCTATTGGCCACTGGGCCACGTGAGTGGCTGGCTGGTGCTTGTGTGTGTATGTGTGTGTGTGTGTGTGTGTGCGTTTGTGCACGCAGCCCCACTTGTGCAAGCATCACCGCAAGCATTGCTACAGTTGTTTGTGGCCCCACTTCCTGCAGCCAAGAAGGCTCCACACCCATTTGCCTTACTCGGGTGACCTTGAGGACACAGGTAAACCTCCAAGTGGCCTCAACGATTCTCCAAAAGAAGGCAAATGACCAACTGTCTGCAAGGAGTATAAATCCTTCCATCCTTCACCATCTAGTCAGAACTGAAGAAGCTTCTTGGATGAGAAGCAAAACGTCTTCAAAGGAAAACAAGAAAGTCCAGTTGCCTCCTGAAAAAAGCACCTCTGGGTCCCCAAAGTGAATAATCCCCTCCTTAGACCTGTGCATTTGACTCCATTTCCTAAGTCTTCACGCCCACCCTGTAAGGGAGGTCAGTGCCTTCCCTGCCCATCAGACTGTGGCAAACAGCACTATTTCTGAGCGAAAGGAATTTGCAGAAGACAACTTCATGCAAAGGGTTGGGCTGCAAATTCGGTCCTTCAGCCAGGGTGGGACGCCATCACCTGGACAAATTCCAGACCAGCCCCTCAGCCCAGGAATCCATGAAATGCGATTGAGAAGAATTGCTTTTCAGGAAACTCACGGAAACCTTGAGTTGTAAGAAGACACGGAGGTCATCCAGTCCACCCCGCTGTCTAGCAAAAGCTACCGTCATTCTAAGAAGTTACCAACCCATCCCACGCCCCATCACCTTTTCTGAGTAGGGACTCCTTGCCATAATTCAGGTATTTGTGAAGCCACTCGATGCAGTCTCCTTCCAGGAAATTCTTCCGGCTTTCGGTCCAAACCAGATCAGCCTCCCATTTCCTCTTGGTGACCTGGGCCCGCCAGTTGGCTGCTGTCCAGGTGAGGGTCTCTTTATCCAGGCTGAGAAAGTCTGTCCCATCATAGCCAAACTGAGAGCTGCCTTCTTTACGTCCATCTTGACGTAGCTCACACCCGTGCATCCACTGCCAGGTGTGAAGGCCTGTAAGACACACCTAGGTGAAGTTTGCATAGGTCACTCGGTATCAGAGATATAATGAAAGAATATACCATAGAGATCATCTAAAGGTAGTGGGAACTTCATCACTGGAAGCTTTCCAAAAGAGACTGGACTGCCATCTGTCAGAAATGGTGTAGGTTCTCCTGCTTGGGTGGGGGAGTTGGACTAGATGACCTATAAAGTCCCTTCCAACTCTGTTATTCTATTCTATTCTATTCTATTCTATTCTATTCTATTCTATTCTATTCTATTCTATTCTGTTCTGTTCTGTTCTGTTCTGTTCATTCTGTTCTGAATTCTATTCTATTCTATTCATTCTGAATTCTATTCTATTCATTCTGAATTCTATATTCTATTCTATTCTATTCATTCTGAATTCTATTCTATTCTATTCATTCTGAATTCTATTCTATTCTATTCATTCTGAATTCTATTCTATTTTATTCATTCTGAATTCTATTCTATTTTATTCATTCTGAATTCTATTCTATTCATTCTGAATTCTATATTCTATTCTATTCTATTCATTCTATTCTATTCTATTCTATTCTATTTCTATTCTATTCTATTCATTCTGTTCTGAATTCTATTCTATTCATTCTGAATTCTATTCTATTTTATTCATTCTGAATTCTATTCTATTCTATTCTATTCTATTCTATTCCATTTTCTCCATTTGATGACTTTTCTTGCCACAGTTGTTAAATGAATCACTGCAGTTGTTAAATTAGCAACACAGTTAAGTGGCTTTACCACTGACTGCTTGTCAGAAGGTCACAAAAGGGGATCATGTAACCCCAGGACACGGTAACCATCATAAATATGAGTCAGTCACCAACCGTCTGTATTTTGATCTCATGACCCTGGGGATGCTGCAAAGGTCGTAAGTGTGAAAAACGGTCATAAGTCACTTTTTTTCAGTGACACTGTAACTTTGAACGGTCACTAAATGAACTGTGGTAAGTCGAGGACTACCTGTATTCAAACCCCAACTAATTCAGCCCTTCGAGGTAGGCTGGTCAATGAAAAAGACACTGCAAGGATTGCAGGAATTATTCCAGTAATGTATGATAACAGAACTTTGTCCAGTGCAGAGTGCAGAGTACAGAGAAGAGCAACAAAGATGATTAGGGGATTGGAGGCTAAAGCATATAAGGAACGGTTGCTGGAATTGGGTATGTCTAGTTTAACGAAGAGAAGGACGAGGGGGGACATGATAGCAGTATTCCAATATCTCAGGGGCTGCCCCAAAGAAGAGGGAGTCAAGCTATTCTCCAAGGCGCCTGAAGGCAGGACAAGAAGCAACGGATGGAAACTAATCAAGGAGAGAAGCAACCTAGAACTAAGGAGAAACTTCCTGACAGTTAGAACAATTAACCAGTGGAACAACCTGCCTCCAGAAGCGGTGAATGCTCCAACACTGGAAGTTTTTAAGAAGAGACTGGACAGCCATTTGTCTGAAATGGTATAGGGTTTCCTGCCTGAGCAGGGGGTTGGACTAGATGACCTCCAAGGTCCCTTCCAACTTTATTATTATTATTATTATTATTATTATTATTATTATTATTATTATTATTATTATTATTATTATTCACTCTTTGTTCCACCTTATACTAAACAAAATCAAGATGAGGTTATTTGAGTTTCTTTCTCACACGCGTTTCAATCTACGGACAGCAGAATCTCTTGCCCAAATTTCTTTGAACATCTCACTCTTTCCTGATCCAAGATCTGCTCTAAAATTCTTTGACACCACCCAACGCGAGAATCCACTATGTACAGTAGTGGCCAAAATTGTGGAAACCTTTTGGGAAAAGTGTACAGTACAAATGCCACCTTTGGTTAAGTATCCACCCTTTTTTCTTCTAAATTCTTTATAACTGCAGCCTTGTTCACTTAATAATACTATTTTACATCACTTTCTGGGCAACCAGTCAACTCTTTGCACCACTGCTTTAATTTTATTACGTTTTACAAGCTCACTAAATGAAAGAACACAAAAAAACCCAACCAACTTGATAGTGATCACATAACACACTGACAAATGTCCTCCTCTCAGCTTCAATATATGACATCAATAACTGAATCCTACTGTGATCTGATTGGCTCATTGCCAAAACAAGTTGACACCTGATTGGCTCTCTAAACACTCATGATAATAATAATAATAATAATAATAATAATAATAATAATAATAATAATAACAACAACAACAACAACAACAACATAACACTCCGGACTTAACAATTGTCGATAAGAAAGACAAAAAAGTCTGGATAGTGCACGTGGCAGTGCCTGGTGACAGCAGAATAGACGAGAAAGAACTGGAGAAGATAACAAAATACAAAGACCTACAAATAGAAATAGAAAGACTGTGGCAAAAGCAAGCAAGGGTAGTACCAATAGTAATAGGCGCCTTGGGTGCAATCCCAAAACAACTGGAGCACCACTTGAACACCATCGGCATTGACAAATTCGCTATTAGTCCATTGCAAAAGGCGGCCTTACTAGGAACTGCTTCCATCCTGCGACGATATCTGTAATACCATCAAATGTCCACATCTGCTTATCCCAGGTCCTTGGGAAGGACTCGATAGGTAGACAAAAATGCCAAATCCAGTCTGAACATCTGGCTGACTGTGCGATGATCCATAATAATAATAATAATAATAATAATAATAATAATAATAATAATAATAATAATAATAATAAAAGTTGGAAGGGACCTTGGAGGTCATCTAGTCCAACCCACTGCTCAGGCAGGAAACCCTATACCATTTCGGACAAATGGCTGTCCAGTCTCTTCTTAAAAACTTCCAGTGTTGGAGCATTCACCGCTTCTGGAGGCAGGTTGTTCCACTGGTTAATTGTTCTAACTGTCAGGAAGTTTCTCCTTAGTTCTAGGTTGCTTCTCTCCTTGATTAGTTTCCATCTGTTGCTTCTTGTCCTGCCTTGTCATTGGCTACAATCGGATGAAGGAAAGCTACCCGATATCAACCTAAGCAAGTTGTGCTTCTTTTTTCTGGTTATTTGGCTATAACCTTTCATAGAATACAGTACAGATAATTGAACAAACTATGTTGCATTACATTCTTGATTAAATTATCTTTCCATTGATATATAATTTTATGGTACTACTCCAAAAAAAAAGTGGTGTTATTAGCCATCAAACCTCAAAAATACACTTTTCCCAAAAGGTTTCCACAATTTTGGCCACTACTGTAGAATCCTTGAATGGAAGAGATCTCAAGAGATCACAGATTCTAGGCCAAGTGTAGGCAACGTTGGTTCTTTTATGACTCGTGGACTTCAACTCCCAGAATTCCTGAGCCAGCCATGCTGGCTCAGGAATTCTGGGAGTTGAAGTCCACGAGTCATAAAAGAGTCAAAGTTGCCTACCCCTGTTCTAGGCTAACCCCCGCTTGGTGGGCGTGCAGGAAGGCAGCCTGTAGCCAAGCTCCCTGGCACTTACCCGGGGTATGGTTGAAGCGGTTCCAGAGGCTCAGTTGGAAGTAGAGTTCCCAGCTGTGGGAGAGTTGAGTTTGCCAGTCCCAATACTGGGCATCATCTTCATCCACCCTCTGAATCCAGGACCCCCGTGGCAAGTCCCTCCGGGAATCGCTGTCGTAGTGGACAAACTGCTGATCGTCCAAGTAGCCCACAATGACAAACCGGGGCAGGCCGTGGCCCAGCTCTGACACGCCGGTGAAGAAATAACGCAGGGCGTGGGAAGAGGCGTCTACCGGGAGAAAGAAGCAGACATTCGGTGAGCATCGTTTGCTGCTGAACGGAACTGAAAACCCCAAAGGACCACTGTCAAACTGCAAAGCCAGGATGAACAGTTGAGGGAAGGAGGTGTGACTAGCCTATTGAAGGGAAAAATTGGGGTGGGGGAAAGAGAACCGTCTTCAGGAATAGAATAGAATAGAATAGAATAGAATAGAATAGAATAGAATAGAATAGAATAGAATAGGAATAGGAATAGAATAGGAATAATAGAATAGAATAGAATAGAATAGAATAGAATAGAATAGAATAGAATAGAATAGAATAGAATAGAGAGTAGGGATAGAATAGGGAGTAGGGATAGGATAGGATAAAATAGGATAGGATAGAATAGGATAGGATAGAATAGGATAGGACTGTGATGGCAAACCTTTTAGAGACCGAGTGCCCAAAAACTGGCCCATCCCCCGCTCCACCCCCCCATCCTCTGTGCCGCCTGCCCGCAGGGCCACTCACTGCCTCCAGGGCCCGCCGCAGATCGCCCAGGCAGCCCAGCAGCGCCATGGTGGCCACGCCCTCTACCCGCGCCCTGCAGCAACAACTGTGCATGATGGGGTGTGAGGGCAGAGTCTTGTCTATGCTGCCTGGCTGCTATGTCATTGGCTGCGCTGCTCCAGGTGGGCCACGCTGACGGGCGACTCTCCTTCAGGGAGTCTGCTGAAGAGGAGCGGGTCGCGGGGGGAGGCGAGGCTGGGGCAACGGCACGTGTGCCCACAGAGAGGGCTCTGAGTGCCGCCTCTGGCACCTGTGCCATAGGTTCGCCACCACTGGGATAGGATAATAGGATAGGATAGGATAGGATAGGATAGGATAGGATAGGATAGGATAGGATAGGATAGGATAGGACAGGACAGGACAGGACAGGACAGAATCTCCCACAATTTCTGAAGGCAAACTGTTCCATTGTTTAATCAAATGGAACTTCTCAGAACATTTCTTCTTATTTCTAGGTTGACTCTCTCCTTGATCAGTTTCCATCCGTTATTCCTTGTCTGACCTTCAGGAGCTTTGGAAAAATTGGTTGACCCCCTCCTCTCTGTGGCAGCCCCTCAAATGTATTGGAACCCTGCTATCATGTCTCCCCTGGTCCTTTTCTTCACTAGACTAGCCCTGCCCAGTTCCTGTAACCGTTCTTGAGCGGCTGTCGGCTGTCACGGAGAAGAGGGGACTGACTTATTCTCCAAAGAACCAGAGGGCAGGACAAGAAGCAATGGGTGGAAGCTTATCAAGGAGACATCCAACCTAGAAGCAAGGAGAAATTTCTGAAAACAAGAGCAGTCCATCAGCGGAACAGTTTGCCTCCTGGAATTGGCGCAAGCTCCATCATTGGAGGTTTTCAAAAAAAACCAGGAGGGTATAAAGTTGAAGTAAAGTTGGAGTCGAAGACCTCTGAGGGTCCCTTCCACCCTGGGATTCTTATCTTCTACCCAGAGCCAGCCAATCACGTGAAAGGGAAGAAAACTCCGCCCGCAGCGCTGGGAAATTCCAGCCTAGCGAAAGGGGAGAAATTCTGTACTGTCTGAACCAGGGGTAGTCAACCTTGGCTCTTTTATGACTCGTGGACTTCAACTCCCAGAATGGAGTTGAAGTCCTCGAGTCATAAAAGAGCCAAGGTTGACTACCCCTGCTTCTGAACCCTGTGAGGCGGGCACGCGAGACCTCCCCACCCAGCGCAAAGAAACTTCTCTCCCCTCTGCCCCGCGTCCTTCCCGGGACCCCCTTTCCCTTCCCGCCTTAGACATCCTCCTCCAGCCTTTCCCTGCAGGTGGAGCTTCAGTGCCCGTCTTGCCCGGCTGCTCCGGTGTTGCCTGTGCCGGGAAAGCGGAGAGGCTGGCCGGTCCAGACCCGCCGCTGCTCTGCCCACGGACCCCAAGGGCGCCCTAGAAAGGGGGAGTTCCCGCGTAGTGGGGTGCTCTCTCTCTCCCCCCACCACTCACCCGCAACGCCCAGCAGCAGCAGCAGCAGCAGCAAGAGGGACCGGGGGATCATGCGGAACCCAAGGCCAGCCTCGCCTGGCAGCGAGGCGGAAGAGCGAGCAGCTACCGGGAACAGCGGTCAGCAGCTGGCAAAGTGCCGCCTGCCCCGCGGGGAGGGCGCTGGGCGGATCTGGGTGGAGTCTCCGCCCCGGGGCAAAAATCCGAGGCTGGGAGCGGGGCAGGGACCTTAGAGCAACCCCCACCCCCCCACTCCTCCAACTGTCACTCACGTTCACACATAAGGAAGGGTTGCTGGAATTGGGGGTGTCTGCTTCAATGAAGAGAAGGACGAGGGGGGACGTGATAGCAGTGTTCCAATATCTCAGGGGCTGCCCCAAAGAAGAGGGAGTCAAGCTATTCTCCAAAGCACCTGAAGGCAGGACAAGAAGCAACGGATGGAAACTGACCAAGGAGAGAAGCAACCTAGAACTAAGGAGAAACTTCCTGACAGTGAGAACAATTAACCAGTGGAACAACCTGCCTCCAGAAGCGGTGAATGCTCCAACACTGGAAGTTTTAAAGAAGGGATTGGACAACCGTTTGTCTGAAATGGTGTAGGGTTTCCTGCCTGAGCAGGGGGTTGGACTAGAAGACCTCCAAGGTCCCTTCCAGCTCTGTTGTTCTATATTCTATTCTATTCTATTCTATTCTATTCTATTTCATTCCTTTCCATTCCATTCCATTCCATTTTATTGTAATTCTATTCTATTCCATTCCATTCTATACTATTCTATTCTGATTCCATTCCATTCTATTGTAATTCTATTCTATTCTATTCTATTCTATTCTATTCTATTCTATTTCTATTCTATTCTATTCTATTCTATTCTATTCTATTCTATTCTATTCTATTCTATTTCATTCCTTTCCATTCCATTCCATTCCATTTTATTGTAATTCTATTCTATTCTCTTCTCTTCTTATTCCATTTTATTGTAATTCTATTCTATTCTATTCTAATTCCATTCCATTCTATTCTAATTCTATTGTAATTCTATTCTATTCCATTCCATTCTATACTATTCTATTCTAATTCCATTCTATTGTAATTCTATTGTAATTCTATTCTATTCTATTTCATTCCTTTCCATTCCATTCCATTTTATTGTAATTCTATTCTATTCTATTCTATTCTATTCCATTTTATTGTAATTCTATTCTATTCTATCGCAACTTGCTGAAGTAGATCCCTTAATTGAATTCATGGGGCACAGCATTTCAGTTTCCTCTTTTCAGATTCTCGAGGGCTTCATGTGATTTGCACGTGGGATTTGTTGCTTTTGTCATCCCCTAATTATGCAAGAATGTTGCTCAGGTTGCATCAACTGAATTTCCACCCTTGCATCCTCCTTAGGCTAAGCGAGGTTATATTTGCAAAACTGAAGTCCAATTTTTTTTTTTTAAACCAATGTTTGATTCCGAAAGCCAGGTGTTCTCTTTTAATCCTCTTTGCTCCTGAGTTGTTCGGTGCTTAGGCTGTTCTGTGAGAGGCCCAAATAGAGGATGTGGCTTGGCGGTAGTGAATGCAGGTGAAAGGGATCTGGGTGTCTTAGGGACCACAAGTTAAGACACCAGCCAGCTGTGTGCTGCAGCAGTTAAAAACACCAGAACACAACAGAATAACAGAGTTGGAAGGGACCTTGGAGGTCTTCTAGTCCAACCCCGTGCTCAGGCAGGAAACCTCTATACTATTTCAGACAAATGGTTGTCCCATCTCTTTAAAACCTCCAGTGATGGAGTATTCAAAACTTCTGGTGGTAAGTCATTCCACCCATTAACTGTTGTACCTGTTCAGGAAATTTCTCCTTAGTTCTAGGTTGCTACTCCTCTTGATTAGTTTCCATCCATTGCTTCTTGACCTGCCCTCAGTGCTATTGCTATTTTTAGTCTTGCAAGATTCTATTAATATAACCTATTATATCAATCTAGTCAGATTCTATTAATATAACCTATTCTATAAATACAACAAATACAGAGTTATTAGTCTTGGTTGAGCCAGCAGTGTGTTGCAGCTGCCCAAAAAGCCAACACAGTGCTGGGCTGCATTAACAGAGGGATAGAGTCAAGATCACGTGAAGTATTAACACCACTTTACAATGCCTTGGTAAGGCCACACTTGGAATATTGCATCCAATTTTGGTCACCACGATGTAAAAAAGATGCTGAGACTCTAGAAAGAGTACAGAGAAGAGCAACGAAGATGATTAGGGGACTGGAGGCTAAAACATATAAGGAACGGTTGCTGGAATGGGGTATGTCTAGTTTAATAAAGAGAAGGACGAAGGGGGACATGATAGCAGTGTTCCAATATCTCAGGGGTTGCCACAAAGAAGAGGGAGTGAAGCTATTCTCCAAGGCGCCTGAAGGCAGGACAAGAAACTAATCAAGGAGAGAAGCAACCTAGAACTAAGGAGAAACTTCCTGACAGTTAGAACAATTAACCAATGGAACAACCTGCCTCCAGAAGCGGTGAATGCTCCAACACTGGAGGTTTTTAAGAAGAGACTGGACAGCCATTTGTCCGAAATGGTGTAGGGTTTCCTGCCTGAGCAGGGGGTTGGACTCAATGACCTCCAAGGTCCCTTCCAACTTTTTATTATTATTATTATTATATTATTATTATTACTATTACTAGTATTACTATTACTATTATTATCTGGATTACCTTGCAGGGCTGACATGTATGTATTATGCACAAGTGTGTCTGTATGTATTTGTAAGTTAATCTCAAAATGTAGCCTACTTGAAAAGCTAACTATCAAAACCGTAAACAGTTACTGAAGTCCCAAAACGCTTTATGTCGCGATCACTGTTCAAATGTTGTACTGTTTCCCCTTAATATTTATTCATGCAAAATAGAACCCTTCCCAATAATATTTACGCATCTAACGACATTCTTGTTCCGGGATCCAATTTCCTCTTTGTTGGTTTACATTTTAATAACGAAAGAACACCCGATATTTGCTGACAATGGTGAGGAAATTTGTAGGAAAAAAAATACTAACTCAAAATGGTAGGTTGCAAAAATTGATCCTCCCCAAATACATGGGGGGGGGGGACTCAGAAAAATGAAAACATGCTAAAAGGGGCATTGTTTTTCAACTGACAAAATACCACAAGAGTTGAACAGGAAATGCTACCAGTGTAGACTAGATTGCAAAGTTAGCAGCTGTAGTGGTTACTGTTTGTTTTTTAATCTAGCTTTATTCTTTCTCAGCAGGTGTTATTACTGATGCCTGACCTTTCATTGACCACAACTGGTGTGTGGCCCAGACTCCTGCTTCACACTTTGTAAGGCTCAACTCCCCAATCACCATTTNNAAAAAAAAAAAATGCTGGTGGCGATTTGATGCCTACAACACCTCTGTTTATGGAATAAATGTGCCTTTTTTCAAAATTCCTCAGACAATAAAAAGTGCTTTCCAGGTGTTTGCAATGAGTGGCACACCCCTTTGTTCACACTGCTTAGTTTCTTTTTCATTTCCCAACATTTGAGAACATAGAACATCAGAGTTGGAAGGGACCTTGGAGGTCTTCAAGTCTAACCCCTGTTCAACACCATTTCA
The DNA here is from genome assembly GCA_003402635.1 of Protobothrops flavoviridis. NCBI lineage: Eukaryota > Metazoa > Chordata > Lepidosauria > Squamata > Viperidae > Protobothrops > Protobothrops flavoviridis. The sequence continues at coordinate 196,984 of BFFQ01003678.1, forward strand.
GACAAATAGCTGTCCAGTCTCTTCTTAAAAACTTCCAGTGTTGGAGCATTCACAACTTCTGGAGGCAAGTTATTCCACTGGTTTATTGTTCTGTCAGGAAATTTCTCCTTAGTTCTAGGTTGCTTCTCTCTTTGGTTAATTTCCATCTGTTGCTTCTTGTCTTGCCCTCAGGTGCTTTGGAGAATAGCTTGACTCCCTCTTCTTTGGGGCAGCTCCTGAGATATTGGAAGACTGCTATCATGTCCCCCCTCGTCCTTCTCTTCGTTAAACTAGACATACCCAATTCCAGCAACCGTTCCTTATATGTTTTAGCTTCCAGTCCCCTAATCATCTTTGTTGCTCTTCTCTGTACTCTTTCTAGAGTCTCAGCATCTTTTTTACATCCTGGTGACCAAAACTGGATGCAGTATTCCAAGTGTGGCCTTACCAAGGCATTGTAAAGCGGTATTAATACTTCACGTGATCTTGATTCTATCCCTCTGTTAATGCAGCCCAGCAGTGTGTTGGCTTTTTTGGCAGCTGCAGCACACTGGTGGCTCATATTTAAATGATTGTCCACTAGGACTCCGAGATCCCTCTCACAGACATACCCAATTCCAGCAACCATTCCTTATATGTTTTAGCCTCCAGTCCCCTAATCATCTGTCTCAACATCTTTTTTACATCGTGGTGACCAAAACTGGATGCAGTATTCCAAGTGTGGCCTTACCAAGGCATTGTAAAGCGATATTAACACTTCATGTGATCTTGAGTGTATCCCTCTGTTAATGTAGCCTAGAACTGAATTGTTTGTTATGGAGCATTTTTGCTAAAAAAACCTGGAAGTAAATGCAGGGTTTTATGACAGTTGGGGCGATGGCTGTCAGCACATGAGAACCGGGTCATAAATATGTTTTCCGGGGGAGGGGGGGATCCTCATAAAACTATCACTTTTTTTAGCCCAGGATAGCCATGACAACTTCTGATACAGTGCAATGCCATCCACAAATCATCAACAGTAAGAGCCCACTTTCACCCAGATGCAAGGGAACATTTTGAAATAGCAAGCAAGCATTTGGATCTGGTGAAATTCTGCTGGTGGTTTATTTTCAGATGTGGAGTGAGATGCTTAAAAAGGGGTGGGGCTTTAACCGGGTTATTGCGGCTGCCATCTTGTTGTTTTTGGTTTTTTTGGGACCTACCAGGTGTTTTTTTTTCCCTCAGCAGATTCTTGGACAGTAGATACAGTTCCTTTCAGCAATAAACTTCTTGCTTAATCTCTGAAGTGATAGGCTGGTTTTCTTGTGCGAGTTCTCCAAGCGGTCGTAACAATGACACTCCGTCTGAGGCCATCTCCACGCTCCAAGCGATGATCGGTCTTTCCACCCCGGTGTGAATTCTCTGGTGTCTATTCAGGTCGGCTTTTCTATAAAACCTCTTTCCACACTCGAGGCACTGGTATGGTCTCTCCCCGGTGTGAATCTTCTGGTGTGAGGTGAGGTCGGTGTACTGCCGGAAATTCTTGCCACACTCGGGACAACAATACAGTTTCTCGCCGGTGTGGATGCTGCGGTGGGAGGTGAGGCTCTTTTTCTGACTGAAGCTCTTCTCGCACTCCAGGCATTTGTGCCGTTTCTCCCCCGTGTGAATTCTCTGGTGGGTGAGGAGGTTGGATTTGTCGTAAAAGGTCTTGCCGCACTCTACGCAGATAAACGGCCTCTCGCCCGTGTGGATCCTTTGATGGGAGGTGAAGCTGGTGACTTGGCTAAAGCTTTTCCCACACTCGGGACATGTGTATGGTTTCTCCCCAGTGTGGATTCTCTGGTGTCGGACAAGGTGCGGCTTATCGTAGAATCGCTTCCCGCAGTCTGCGCAGACGTACGGCTTCTCGCCGGTGTGGATCCTTTGATGGGAAGTTAGACCAAAAGTCTGGTGGAAACTCTTCCCGCACTCTAAGCACCGGTACGGTTTCTCCCCAGTGTGGATCCTCTGGTGTATGAGAAGGCTGGATTTGTCGTAAAAGCCTTTCCCGCACTCTGAACACTGATACGGTCTCTCTCCCGTGTGGGTCCTTTGGTGGGACGAGAGGCTCGCCAACTGCCTGAAGCTCTTTCCGCACTCCTGGCATTTGTACAGTTTCTCTCCTGTGTGAATCCTCCAGTGGACATTGAGGTCTGATTTGCAACTGAAGCTCTTCCCACAAACCGGACAACTGTACGTCCTCGCTCCCTTCGTCTTTTCATGTTGAACTGACGTTTCTGGGATGTTGCTCCCAAGGCAAGAAGGATCTCTTGAGGCCTCCCCTGGACATCCCTCTTTCTTTACCGATGCTACGTGGTTTCTACAGGACTCTTCTGCTTCCTGATTCCCATTTTGCTTTGAATGTTGTCCATGATATGGTTCACCGTTCCATCCTCGTTCTGCATGAATAGAGAGAAAGGAGCATAAAGAGAAAGGGAATTAAAAAAAACTATGCCCAAGTAAAGATTAAACAGGTCTGGAGGCTAAATCGTATGATGAACAGCTAATGGAACTAGATACAGTGTATGTAGCCTAACAAAGAGAAAAGTTAGAAGAGATATGATAGCACTCTTTCAATATATTAGAAGGACTATCATAAATAAGACTTATTCTCCAAAGCACCTGAGGGCAGGACAAGAAGCAGTGGGTGGAAGCTCTCATCAGAGAGGAGATCCAGCTTGGAAATAAGGAGGAATTTCCTGACAGTGAGAATGATTACCTTGCCTTCCAGAGTTATGGGTGCTCCATTGCTGGAGGTTTCAAGAAAAGATTCAACAATCTATGAAACAAGGTAGAAAGGTTAGTCATGCTGGTTCTCTTTTTCCATTACATTCAAACTAGAATGGAATGGAGTGGAGTGGAGTGGAGTGGAGTGGAGTGG
>BFFQ01003678.1:205773-224087 GCA_003402635.1 Protobothrops flavoviridis
CCCCGCCCAAGGCGCTGCGCCCCGTAGCTGGGCAGGAGAGGCACCAGCTGATGCTGCGGAGGGAGGGCGCTCCGGGGTCCCAGCCCTGCAGCGGGGTACATGCAACGCAGGCTGCCCCTAATTGCAGCTCCGAGAGGGGGACCCCAGACCCTTTCCCCACTCACCAAACCTCCCCAACGGGGGGGGGGGAGAAAAGAAGGAAACGGGGAGTCCAATTTGTCTCTCTTCTCCAAGGCTCTCTATGCAGGCACTGCTGAAAGCCCTGTTTTCTCTCACCCTGGGGAGCCCTCCAAGATGGGATGGACTTCAACTCCCAGAATCCCGAGCCGGAATTCTGGGAGTTGAAGTCCAACCTATTGGGAGGGGGTCCCTAGGGAGGAGTTAAGTCGCATTGCCGACCATTTGCTTGGCAAATTCTGGGAAGGAGAATGGCTATATATGGAGAGTCTCAGTTATCCAGGTCATAGTGGTCCCAAAGATGCTTTTTTCAGGAGGCAATTGGACTTTCTTGTTTTTCCTTTAAAAACGTTTCACTGCTCAGTCAGAGCTGAAGAAGCTTCTTGGATGAGAAGCGAAAGGTCTTCAAAGGAAAAACAGGAAAGTAGCATGTAGTCTGGAAAGAGCTCTACATAAATGGAACCACGCAGGAGTAGTTGTTATCAAAGCTGGAAGTGTGGGAAGAGTCTTAACTGGAATAATAATATAAAAATCTCACGTGAGGGATTATTGGGTAGTAATCCATATAAATACTAGAACCTACTTTGATGTGTATGAGTATTTTGCCTTTCTGTTCCAAATGAGACAAGGTGAAATCTCAATCCTTTTTTGTGCTTTTTGCGAACTAGGAGGTTTTAAAAATGAATATCAGTGGAGATTAAGGTTATCATTTGGCCCGAAAGTGATGTGTGGATGCCTACAGTGCCCAGCCAACACAATGCTGGGCTGCATTAACAGAGGGATAGAATCAAGATCACATGAAGTGTTAATACCACTTTACAATGCCTTGGTAAGGCCACACTTGGAATACTTGCATCCAGTTTTGGTCACCATGATGTAAAAAAAATGTTGAGACTCTAGAAAGAGTACAGAGAAGAGCAACAAAGATGATCAGGGGACTGGAGGCTAAAGCATATAAGGAACGGCTGCTGGAATTGGGTATGTCTAGTTTAATGAAGAGAATGATGAGGGGGGACACGATAGCAGTGTTCCAATATCTCAGGGGCTGCCCCAAAGAAGAGGGAGTCAAGCTATTCTCCAAAGCACCTGAAGGCAGGACAAGAAACAACGGATGGAAACTAATCAAGGAGAGAAGCAACCTAGAACTAAGGAGAAACTTCCGGACAGTTAGAACAATTAACCAGTGGAACAACCTGCCTCCAGAAGCGGTGAATGCTCCAACACTGGAAATTTTTAAGAAGAGACTGGACAACCATTTGTCTGAAATGGTATAGGGTTTCCTGCCTGAGCAGGGGATTGGACTAGATGACCTCCAAGGTCCCTTCCAAGTTTTTTTTTATTATTATTATTATATTGGTGCCCATTCCACAATCATTTCAAGAAACTCCCTCTGATGAATATATCCATAGAGTAGAGTTGCAGGCAGAAAGACAATTAGTCCTGAATCCCTTACTATAGTTTGAGCTTTTCTTATTTTGCTTAATCTTGTCGCAATCTGCCTTTTCATCCTGCTTCACATTATGTAATGCAAGTAATAGCTGAGAAAAAAAATCATAAGGAAAATGGGGTTATAGTGATGTAAATTAGAAAATTATAGTAGTGTTCCAATATCTCAGGGGCTGCCACAAAGAAGAGGGAGTCAAGCTATTCTCCAGAGCGCCTGAAGGCAGGACAAGAAGGAACGGGTGGAAACTAAGCAAGGAGAAAAGCAACCTAGAACTAAGGAGAAACTTCCTGACAGTTAGAACAATTAACCAGTGGAACAACCTGCCTCCAGAAGCGGTTAATGCTCCAACACTGGAAGTTTTAAAAAAGAGACTGGTCAGCCATTTGTCCGAAATGGTATAGGGTTTCCTGCCTGAGCAGGGGGTTAGACTAGATGACCTCCAAGGTCCCTTCCAACTTTATTATTATTATTATTATTATTATTATTATTATTATTATTATTATTATTATTATTATTATTATTATTATAATATTATTATTATTATTATTATTATTATTATTATTATTATTATTATTATTATTATTATTATTATTATTATTATTATTATTATTATTATTACTCATGGGTTCTATGTCCTAACTTTGTGGCGATCTTTCTTTGCCTTCCCTCGTATTGCCCATCTCTGGACTCACACAATCTTGAGGGGTCCTTGGCGTTCTCTGAGATTGCTTGTTTTCTTGCAGACATTTCATTACCCAAACTAGGTAACATCATCAGCGCATCGTCACACAATCTTTTCAATATCTTCTTTTAAGCGAGGTCTCCAGAACTGGACACAGTATTCCAAATGGGGTCTGACTAAAGCCCTATGAAGCGGGTTAGGACCTCCTTTTTCTTGATGGCGATACCTCTAGTGATGCATCCCAGAATTTTGTTTGCCTTCACAGCTGCCTGGCTACAGTGTTCATTCGTTTTGCGGTTATAATTTATCAGTGCCATTGTAGCTGTTTTTACACAGTCTTGTGAAAAAAGTGCTGTTTGAACACATTTACTCAAAGGCAGCTTAAAAATAATTCCTAGTATTGTGGAAATATGCATTCCTTTTCGTCTGTTCCGAGCTGTGTCCACACATGGAGCGGTTAGAGCAAGTAGTTTTGGTAAGAGAAGGCAGAGGTATGAATGCATATTAAGTTCCCATAGGTAGCCAGCCTTCTGGCCAACACAGGTAGTCCTTGATTTACAATAATTTATTAAGTAACCTCTTCAAGTAACCATTTTCTTTGAAGACGTTTCACTTCTCATCCAAGAAGCTTCTCAGCTCTGTCTGGATGGTGGGGATGGTTTTCTTTTCTTTTTCCTCAGCATCTTTCCACAGGCATAAGACATGTATCGCCCGGGACGTTCATCATAAGAGGCCGGAGGGAGGGGTCTGCCCTTTCTGCTCCCCCCTCTGCTGTGAGGCAGAGTGAATAATTTGAGAAGAGTGGTTATATGTATTGAACAAAAAAAAAAACCCAAGTAAACTCTATTTTCCCGATTGTGTCTTCCCTGCCCATGTCCCATCTTGCTCCAATTCAAGCTGGAGTTCACAACAACTGCAAGACACAAATTGTGTTTCTCAGAGAGGCTCCTGGTCCTCGTCTTCTAACTGCCCGACTGTTTCTGACAGGATTTGGCCCATATTTGAGGCCTTCAATCTCTGTGGAGCCTTCAGGGTGGCTATTCCTGAGGGAAGCGAGTTCAAATCCTCCAAAGAGATTCTTTTTTTCCCATCTTCACAGACGATTCCTAGACAGGAAGGAAAAGAAAATGGAGACGATGCCGCCTCTGGAGGCGCCGAAGCCTTTCTTGGGCAGGGAGACATTGAGAGGAGTCTTTGCTCCTACTCCAATATCCATCATCCCTATCCTTCCCCTCCCCTCAGATTTGCTCCTCTTTCCCACGCTTTGCGGGGAATCCTGTAAATTTATGCAAAATCCACCAGGGGGCGCCCTCTTGGGCCACTGGGGAGCGAAGGTCACGGCGGTCTTTCAAGAGGAGGCGTGACATCACAAACGGTTGCCGCTCTAGGACTCCACACTCGCTCTCCTTAACCTCTGGAGTTGGCTGGCTTTCCGGAGGAGGCTGCGAGGGAAATGACATCACAAACGCTTGCCGCTCTAGGATGCCGCACTCGCTCGCCTTAACCCCTGGAGCTCCGTGGGAGGTGAAGAGGCTGCGGGAGAGAGATCCACGCGTGTCTTAGGTGGGGGGGGCTATTCCCGTGCAAAGGGAAGAGGGGGAAACCCCTGCCCTGCCCTCCTCCGGATCCGATCCCGGGTCCCATGTTCCCCAGCCGCCCTCTCCATGCAAGGGGGAAGTAGAGCTGCAGAGCAGCCGCGTTGTCACCCGGAAGAACCGGGGATCCCCAGGAAGGCGGCCGGGATCTGGGGCGGGGGAGGCCCTTCCCACCCCGTGATTAAGGGTTGGCCTTGCAGATCCTCTCCAGGAGAGAAGAGAAGTTGGGCGGAGCAGGATTCGCACCAGGGACTGGAGGAGGCTCCGAGAGGAAGTCGGCCTGATCCCTTTAGTGGTGTTATAGTTGTTCAAGGGCTAAATAATCCAATTTCTAATTCTTGGCATTTCCCTTCCCCTCCCAATCTCAGATGCACAAACTGGAAGGCATTCGTATCTCTTAACAGCCAAAATATCTTGGGCGAAGAGAGCAGAGTAACCTGCTGTGGTCATCAGTCACTCTGCAGCAACAGAAATGGTCCTGTGAATGAAAAGGTGTTTGGAGATCCACAAGTATTCCTTGGATTATTTGGAGTCGCTTTACGGGACAGGAAAAGAATGGAGACACAACCTTTAGCCCGGGAGGGAAAAGGCCCTTCTGTGGTTCAGCCCGGGAGGTGTCGGCAGAACTGGACAAGAACGGGGCAGAAGACCTTGAAGGAGGAAACCCTCATCCGTTCAGAAGCTCAGCCCTTGACCTTCAGGACCATCCTCTATAATCAGGCTGAGGGCCCCCGAGGACTTTGCAGCCGACTCCACCACTTTTGTAGGCGATGGCTGAGACCAGAAAAGCACACCAAAGCCCAGATGCTGGACCTGGTTGTTCTGGAGCAATTCCTGGCCCTTTTGCCCCTGCAGATGGAGAGCTGGGTGCGGGAATGTGGAGCAGAGACCAGTTCCCAGGCGGTGGCCCTGGTGGAAGGCTTCCTCCTAAGCCAGGCGGAGGAGCAGAAGCAGCAGGTCAAGTTGCAGGTAAGAGGTCTTCTCTCTGGAGCTCAGAAGGGTTTGACAGGAATGTGTTTGAATTCTTCACCCCTCCCTCCCAGACCACTCTGGCATTAAAAATATGTGGAGATGTTTCATTAGTTCTTATAGGACATTATCCCATTATCCATTCTAGAAAATAGATTTGGGACCGCTCATGCTTTCTTACTCAGCTTCACTGATGTATACTGGAACTCTGAAGTTGTGTTCAGACAATGAGAATCCAGTTCATGTTGGGTGATGTCCGTTAATTCTTCTTTTTCTACTTCTTCCTATTTCAAGTCCGTTGCTGTGGAAATCAGAGACCCTGGGGGAAGAAAGAATCCATCAAATCCTCCTCAGGAGCTGGTTTTCAGGAGGATTCCTCAGGATGATCCAAGTCAGAACACCTCAGGAGGTAATTGAAAGTCTTCCCTTCTCCAGAGAGATCCCAGCTATTTCATCTTCTCTGTGTATTTTATTATTCTGTTCCCTTAGTTATTTATTTTAAAATTCTGTATCCCTTACAGAGAGGAGTCGAATGAAGTTTACTCCTCTTTTTGATGGATCCGAAACCATGGTTGAACCTCCAAACCTAGTAAGTTGGGGGATTAATTAATTAGACTTACATTCTCCCGTTTGCTCAGAAATCAAGCTGATGTACACAGCACTCTCTTCTTGTTTGGACTGGATTATTATTGTGTTCGCGAGCAGTATACAAGATTCAGCGGTGACTTTTCTAATAGGAAATCGTAATTTAAGACTAGTACTTAACTCTCCTTGCGCTAATTATTTTGCCTAATTTTCAAGAATTAATTTTTCACAAAACCCTTCAAGAGAGCCATTTCATAATTCTTTCATTTGGAATTGGGCAAGGCTGCTCAGTCATAAATAAATACACTGGCACATCACCATTTTAAAAAAGCCTTGTTTTTAACCAGTCATAAGAAACATAAGCCAATGAGATTATAAGATAAGGCAAACTATTAAAATCTAATGAAGGTAGCCAGATAGAAATGTCTCTAAGTAAAAAATTGGCCTGAAATAGCACATAATCAAGGCCCTGGTGACTTGCAAAGTAATTTCTAACCCTCTGATTTTTGCCTGGATCTGAAGGCCAAATCTTTTAGCTTTCCAAAAGCTGAGAAATGTCCAACCGACAAAATTTTCTCCTCTCCTCTCTTATTCATTCAAGACCTCAGACTGGTCCTTCAGAGGACACCAAAAGCTGTTTGCTGAAATGCTAGAAAGAATATCCCCCTCTCATTTGCTTCTGCAAACACAGGAAGGACTGGAGCCCCCAAGAACTGGGGATTTCAAGACCCATCTGCAAGTTGATTCTAGCCACATGCTGAGAATCTTTAATGGTGGATGGATGGGTATACATACAGTAGATAATTAGACAGACGTACACACAGACATAGATAAGTCAATCCAAAAGGAAATGGGTTAAGTTTTGCTGAGTGACATACTCATGTGAAAGGGCTGTTCAAAATGTGAAAAATAAATGAATGTTGGTAAAATATTTGCTATCTTTGCGTTGGGAATTTCTAAATAATAACAGAGGTCTTCCAAATCCTTCCAGGCCTGTTTTGTTCTTTTTTTCTTCCCTTGTTCAGGAGGGTCCTGTGTCCTTTGAGGAGGTAGCTGTGTATTTCTCTGAAGAGGAGTGGTCACAACTGGACACTCACCAAAAAGAGCTGCATTGGGAGGTCATGCTGGAAAATCATAGGAACGTGGTCTCTTTGGGTAAGCATTAGCTACTCCCCAATGAGTGTTTAGGAAGACATTTTTTAATTTATTTATTTATTTATTTATTTGAATTTGTATACCGCTCTATCTCCCTCACGGGACTCAGGGCGGTGGACAGACAATAATAAAAATCACAATAAATATATTCAAATTTCTATTCTAAAGTCAGATTAAGTAAAAAGCCTGCTCTAAAATACCCTATCTAAAACCTTTACTGAAAACATAATTAAAACTACGCCAGGCCGGCCGCCCGGAATAGATGGGTTTTCAGGGCTCGGCGAAAAAGGTGCAGGTCCGCAATTGTATGTAGGTCGGGGGGTAGGTCATTCCAGAGGGCAGGAGCTGCCACAGAGAAGGCTCTCCCCCTGGGGGTTGCCAGCCGGCAATGACTGGCCGACGGCACCCTAAGGAGGCCCTCTCTGTGGGAGCGGACTGGTCGGAGGGAGGTGTTTGGTAGAAGGCGGTCTTGCAAATACCTAGGTCCATTGCCATGGAGCGCTTTAAAGGTTGTTACTAACACCTTGAAGCGCACCCGGAAGGCCACAGGCAGCCCATTAGATAACATCAGCTATTTCTTATTAAAAATCCCCATGCAGATATCATGTCCTGGGACGGAGAAAAAATTTGCCCTTCTCCTGCTCTGAGGAGGGAAAGTGATCAGTGGCACTCTGATGCAGGGAAGGAAATTAATATGGCTTTATACTCTTTGATCTTTTCCCCTAATCTTGCTATCACTTTCATTTCTCTTTTCCATTGCAGGTGATAATGGGCAGGAGAATAAAGATTCCAGAGAACCATTCCAAGTAATCAGTCCTGGAAATGCAACACAGAAACCTGCAATTAAAATGGAACTTGAAAATCATGAGACAAACCAGTCAAATGATTGGAAACAAGACAGCTCATCTTCCACTGATGCCCTGATGCAAGATTTTCTTGCCCAAGAAGGAGTAGAGAAAAAATATACTGGAAATAGTGTAAAACTATTCCAAGTCAGATTAGATGTAAATGAACACTATCCAATCCAAAGCCAAAAAGAAGCTTACATATGCGCTGACAGTTGGAAACATTACAATTCAACTTTCACTGTTACTTCTGAAATTGCGTCTCTTACATCTCATAAAATGATCCAGACAGAAGAGAAGCCTTATAAATGCTTGGAATGTGGAAAGAGCTTCAGAAGAAGCAGTCAAGTTACTTCCCATAAATGGATCCACACAGGGAAGAAGCCATATATGTGCACTCAGTGTGGAAAGACCTTTACTCAGAAGGGTAACCTTAATTCGCATAAGAGGATCCACACAGGGGAGAAGCCATATAAATGCATGGACTGTGGAAAGGGTTTCTGTGAAAATGCATCGCTTATAAAACATAAAAGGATCCACACAGGGGAGAGGCCGTATATATGCAAAGACTGTGGAAAGACATTTACTCACAGCAATCAACTTACTTGCCATAAAAGGATCCACACAGGAGAGAGGCCATATAAATGTGAGCAGTGTGGGAAGGGATTTACTAATAGCAGTCATCTTACTTCCCATAAAAGGATCCACACAGGGGAGAGGCCATATAAATGCCAAGAGTGTGGAAAGAGTTTTTGCGAAAATGGGCCTCTTACTGTTCATAAAAGGATCCACACAGGGGAGAAACCATATAAATGTACAGAATGTGGAAAGAGCTTTGGTGAAAATTCATCCCTTATGAAACATAAAAGGATCCATACAGGGGAGAAGCCATATAAATGTAGAGAGTGTGGAAAGACCTTTACTCATAGCAGTCAACTTAGTTCCCATAACTGGATCCACACAGGGGAGAAGCCGTATAAATGTGTGGAGTGTGGGAAGGGTTTTACTAATAGCAGTCATCTTAATTCGCATAAAAGAATCCACACAGGGGAAAAGCCATACAAATGTTTGGAATGTGGAAAGAGCTTCAGTCATAATGGTTCCCTTACATCTCATAAAAGGATTCACGCAGAAGAGAAACCATATAAATCTGAAGAGCTTGGAAAGAGCTTCAGGAGTAATGACTTAATTTTGCCATAAAGAGATAAATTTGGCGGACAATCTGTGCAAATTCTAGACTTTGTTAGACAAATCTATGCCTTTCATATTTGTGTATACTAATTAGGAAAGGAGTCAGACCCTTATATTTGGCAGCTCCAGAGAGATGGAATTACCAATGAAAAACAAACAAACAATGAGCACTTGCTCTTTTGATTATAAAGAGCAGATTTTTCTCTAATTTGAAGCCGGCCAATGCTACTGTATCTTAATAATGAAAATCGGTTTTTTTCCGAAGTGTATTTTCATCAGTTTTTAATTGATCTTGATTCTGTGACGGATGTGAATAGGCAGATATTTAACAGATGAGGCTGCCCAGGCAGGAGAAGATGTATCTCTACAAGACAAACTTGATTGGTCTTTCTTCCACTATAGCACAGATGGAGGTACAAATTCAACTGATCCACAGTCACTTCCCATAATTTAATTTTTCCCTCTTTTGCCTAGACTTTGCCCCTCCCTTTCTTGTGTCTTAATAGATTCATTTCATAAGATGGCTCTAAATTCTCTTTCCACTGGAAAAAAAATAGAAATAGCACAGCAGGTATTCTGAGGTCTGAAGGAATCTTATAATCGAAAGGGAACATAAGTTCCATCAATGTATGCAGAGAGATTCAATTGTTCCATTGATTGTGATATGGAATTAAAAGTGACAACTAAGAGGATTTGTGCTTTAAATTACTCATAAATTTTCCTTCCTTCCCTCCCTCCCTCCCTTTGTCTCAAGTTGGGGATAGTCAGGAGAATGAGAATGAAACCAACTCCATTATGCTGACATTGCAAATTATCAAGAAGGAAAATCTTTAGAAATCAGTGGGGGACAAAATAAAATAATATGAAATTAAGAAAAATATCTCAGAAAGTTATTTAAATCTCAGATAAGCAGACAGCAATCAGAAAGGGAACTGTCTCTGGGGTGTGAAGATACCAAAAAATAATCTGACATACCCATTTGTGTAGAACTGAGTCAAACAGTATCAATTAAGCAGAAGCTTTGAAACTTTTTTTTTGTCAAAGGTCTCTGATTATGTGAGAATCATCATATACATATCACCATAGAGTCTGTGAAAAGAGCTTCAGGATGAAGAATTCCTCCCTCATAAAAGGAGCCAGAATGATGAGAAGACCCTCCAAATGCATGTGTAAAAAACTTCCTTCAAGCCTTGGGGCCTTACTTTGTCTTTTTATGTTGTGACAAGGGCTAAGAAATGGAATGGAATGAACAGAACGGGATGGGGAAAGCAAAGAACAGGATTGGAAGGGACACGAGAGTCTTTTAGTCCAACCTCCTGCTCACAAGACCCTATATCATTTCAGACAAATGACTGTCCAGTGTCTTCTTAAAAATATCCAGTGATAAAGCATCCACAACTTCTGAAGGCAAGCCATTCCACTGGTTAATTCAGAGGGGTCAAACTAGCAATGTCACGTAACATGTCGTGACATATCACGACTTTTTTGCCATTGCCGGCAATGGGGTGGTTGCGATTTCACTATGATGTATCTGGTCCGCGGGCCAGCAGTTTGACACCCCTGGGTGAATTGTTCTGCTAGGAAATTTCTCCTTCATTTCAGGTTGCTTCTCTCCTTGATTAGTTTCCATCTATTGTTTCTTGTCTTGCCTTCTTGTGCTTTGGAAAATAAGTTGACCCAGTGGTGGGATTCAAATATGTGAACCGGTTCTCTGTGTGGATGCTACTTCTGGAAGTCTATTCTGGGCCTGGGCAACAAAAAATTAGCTACCGGTTCTGCCGAAGTGGTGCGAACCGGCTGAATCCCACCACTGAGTTGACCCCCTTTATGGCAGCTTCTCAAATATTGGAATACTGCTATGTCATCCCTAGTCCTTCTTTTCTTTAGACTAGCCATACCCAATTCCTGCAGCCATTCTTCCTATTTTTAGTCTCCAGGCCTTTAACCATCTTAGTTGCTCATCTCTGCACTTTTTCCAAAATCTCAACATCTTTCTTGTAATGTGGTGACCAAAACTGGATGCAGTATTCCAGGTGTGGTCTTACTAAGGATTTATAAAGCAGTATTAATACTTGTGATTTTGATTCTATGTCTCTCTTTACACAATCAAGGATTGTATTAGTGTTTTTGGCTGCTGCCGCACTCTGCTGACTCATATTTAGAATATATTGAAGAGTACTGGGCCTAAAACGAAACCTTGTGGGACCCCACTGCTTACTTCCATCCATGTAAATGTAGTACCATTAAGGACCACTCATTGAGTACGGTTTGTCAGCCTGTTACAAATTCATCACAAGTTGTGGTTCACTTTCTCGAATGCCTTGCTGAAGTCTAAGTCTACTATGTAGACCATTTCACTGGTCTACTAATTTAGTCACTTTGTCAAAGAATGAAATAAGATTGGTTTGACATGATCTGTTTTTAACAAGCTTGTGGCTCCTTCTAGTTATAACTTTATTTGTTTCTAGATGTTTGCAGATCTGTTTTTTGATCATTTTTTCCCAGTATCTTTCCAGGTATTGATATTAGGTTGATTGATCTGTAGTTTCCTGGGTCTGTTTTTTTCCCCTTTTTTAAGATGGAAACCACATCAGCTCTTTTCCAATCCTCCAGTTCCCGTGCTCCAGGATTTTTGAAAGGCACGGTACAATGGTTCTGAGATAACATCTGCCATCTACTTTAGAATCTGGGTCCCGGTGAATTGTAAGATCAGACAGTTGTTCTCTTACCATTTTCTTGCTTAATTTAATTGTTATTGCTAATCTACCTTCATGTACTAATACTTCAAGTTCACCCTGTTTGTTCCCTAAATTTTGAGTGTTAGCGTATAGGCATTTGAGTCCTTTATAGGTCTTGGGCATGTTTCTTGTATCTCCTACTTTGTAACTGGGATTTCCATCCTTCCCATCAATCTCTACTTCATTGTTTTTCTTGCTTGCTTCTTTCACTTTACTCTTTACCTCCTTATATGATTGGCTATTTAGTGGTTTTTGCTTGGAATCAGGTTCTTAATGTTGTGAAGATTGCCCTCCCTCCACCCACAATTTTAGTGTAAAGCCTTTTTGATAAGATGAGCCAGTTGTTTTCCGAATATATTTTTTCCAGTTCTTGTGAGGTGCAATCCATCTCTTACCAGTAGCCCTTCATGTAATCAGTGCAGACCATGGTCTAGGAAAATATGGGTTTTGTTGGTTTCTGGTATATCTGCTTGCTTCTAGGTGTTCACAGATCTGTTGCTTATCTTTCTCAGGATCTTCCCAAATATTAATGTCAGGCTGATTTGTAGTTTCCTAGATTCCCCCCCCCCCTTCTTTGAGGGAAAAAAGGGAAAAGTCTAAATTAGATTTAAATAAAATTAAATATCAATGGTATGATTTACTCACTAGATGTATAAAATACTTTTCCCTTGGTTGTATTAAAAACTATTAAGACATGAAAATGAGCACAGTGCACACACCTTCTCTAGCAACACGCAATGGCTCTGAGTTAGCTCCCCCTTCCTAAACCTTGCAAGTTGATGTTGCTACCTAAATAGCTCTTTAATGCTCAGTGTGTTAATACTCCAAAGAAAAGGCTGAAAGTGGCATCCATTTTTTGCTCTTTGCAAAAATCCTCCCACTGATTGGGATGAGGCCCAGCTCCAGGCAAGAATCCATCAGGATATACTGTTCATAGCAGCTTGCAATAATGGCAGTTGACTGATATACCTCTTAACTGCTTGAAATAGTTGCTAATTTCCATACGGAGGTTCCCTTCTGCTTGCTGTTTTCTGATCAATTTTCTCCTATATACCCAGCCACCCAGTGTCTTGGTGCTTGCTTGTCTAGGCTAAGGAGCAGGGTGGATGAAGCTGCCTCTGGACCTTGTCAGCTGTGGCTTAATTAACCAGACAGCTGGAACATCCAGTGTGGATGCTTGGGAGCAAGCTGTTAGTGGGAGGATGAATGCTTCAGTGCTAGAGCCCATCTCTCCATTTTCTGGGGTTGGAAAGTTGCACAGCCCTTTGGGGAAAAGCAGAAGCTGTGTGGTGCTTGGAGAAGTAGGGGCAAAAGCAGTGTTGCCTGCTTGCAGAGGCTCTTCCTAAGCGCAGGCAGCAATTCTGATTCCCCTTCTGCACAGCAGACCAACAGAATTAGCAATTACAGGTAGTCTTCAACTTACGACCACAACTGAGCCCCAAATTTCCATTGCTAACCAAGAAATGAATCCTGCCCCACTTTGCAACCTTTACTACAGTTGTTAAGTAAATCTTTTCAGTTGTTATGTTAGTAACAGTTACGTAAATTTGGCTTTTCCTTTGACTTTGCTTATCAGAAGGTCACAAAAGGTGTTCAGCTGACCATGGGATATTGCAATTGTCATAAAGATGAGCCAGTTGCCAAGCATCCAAATTTTGATCATGTGACTGAGACTGCAAGAGTCATAAGTATGAAAAACATCATAAGTCACATTTTGTAATACTGCTGTAACTTTGAATGGTCACTAAATAAATGGTTGTAAGTTGAGGACTACCTGTAAAAGGAACCTGAACAGGTAAAGAAAAGAGCTAAAGAAAACATTTCTTTTAAGTAGCTTTTTAACCACTTTCCCCCTACTAGTTCAATTCTTCGGTTTGCTAGTTAGAGCTAAATTTCTTTTTCTTGCATTGTCACCTCCAAATGCAGAGGAATCTCTTCAGACCTGTGGAGTTTTGGCTAAAACAAAATGTGCACTTTTTTCTCCTCCATTTATTATTTAAAGATATTCCCATTGCCTTAAATTTCCCAAAGATTTTAAGCTTCCTAGTCAATTCCTGAAATGAATTCTCCATTAAAACATTTACAGTATTCCTCATGGTATTTGGGCCTTATATTCTCTTTTCACTATTTTCCTTCCTTCATTTTGCAGTTCTACTTTTTCTCCAGTCACAGATGAGATGCCATTTTCCCCTCTCTTCATTTCTGCACCAGGGTACCTCGCTGTGAGGTAAAATTTCTAGATAGAACATCCATGAGTTTCAGCTTTTTCTCCATTTCGTAATTGGATTATTTTTTAACATTTTTTTTTCTTCAGCATTATTCCCTTTGTTGCAAGCTGCCACTCAGTGTTTCCGATTATTCTTAGGCAGCCAGAGCCAAGAAATTGAGAAGGGCAGCAATATATATTGAATTAAAGAAATAAAAACTGACAGAAATCTCCATTTTCCGGGTTGTGGCTTCGCTGCCCATGTCCCATCTTCCTCCACTTCAGGCCAGAATTCGCATCAACCACAAGACACAAATTGTCTTTCCCAGAGAGCCTCCTGGTCCTCCTCTTCTGACCGCCTGGCTATTTTTGACAGGATTTGGCTCCTTTCGAGGCTTCCTCCAATCTCTGCAGAGCCTTCAGGGTGGCTGTTCTTGAGGAAAGCGAGTTCAAATCCTCCAGAGAGATTTTTCTCCATCTCCACAGACGGTTCCTGGACAGGAAGGAGAGGAAGATGGAGAAGTTGCCACCTCTGGAGACGTCGAAGCCTTTCTCGGACAGGGAGCCATTGAAAGGGGCCTTTCCTCCCACTCTCATGCCCGTCATTCCTGTCCTTCCCCTTTCCCTTCCCCTCAGATGAGCTCCTCTTTCCCGCCCTTTCGGGGAATCCTCGCACTCTGCGCAGAATCCTCCAGGGGGCGCGCTCTTCCAAGAGAAGGGAACACCAGGCGCTTCCCCATTGGGCCACGAGAGGCGAACGTCACAACGGGCTTTCCAGAGGAGGTGTGACGTCACAAGCGATTGCCGCTCTAGGACGTAGCGCTCGCTCACCTTTTAACCCTTCGAGCTCCGCAGGAGGCGGCGGCGGGAGAGCCTCGCCAGAGGGGGAGGGAGAAGAGATCCACACGTGTCTTAGGTGTGTGTGGGGCTCTTCCCGTGCAAAGGGGAGAGGGGGAGACACGTGCCGGCCCTCCTCCAGGTTCAATCCCGGATCCCATGTTCCCCAGCCGCCCTCTCCTTGCAGGAGAGGAGAGAAACCGGGCGAGGAGGAAGCAGGATTCGCACCCGTGGCCGGGGGAGGCTCCGACAGGCTTCCGCAGTCCGGCCTGTTTCCGGGGGGGGGGGAAGAGAAGCGGGGCGGCCCCTCCAGCTCCCTCCTTCCCGGGGGAACCTCGGCCCTGCGCTCGGCTGAACCGATTGGGGCTCCGGGCAGGTTGTGTGAACCTGCCTGCGTGTCAGAAGGAGACTCGGCTCTGTAAAGGCCAGCCAGAAGAAGGGAAAGGAGACATTCCCAGGCAGGGTCATTCCCTGGCTTTTCCTTGGATGTGAACTGAACTTGCATGGTTTGTTCACCTGTTTTGGGTTTGACAGGTAGTGTTAGACAACGAATCCCACAGTGTGATACTTAGTTGGAGGTCAAAGGAGAGGAGAGGAGTGTAGAATGCAAAATGAATAGAATAAGAATAAAAATAGAAATAGAAATAATAGAAATAGAATAAGAACAGAATAGAATAGCAATAGCAATAGAATAGGAATAGAATAAAATAAGTTGGAAGGGACCTAGGAGGTCTTCTAATCCTGCTAAGGCAAGAATCCCTATACCAGTTTAAAAAGAAAGCCTTTTTTTGTGAGGAAGAAGAAACAGAATGTATTTGGTGGGTTTTCCAAGTCCATGATGGATATCATTCCCATATTTTGCATCTCTCTCTCTCTCTCTCTCTCTCCCCTCCCCTCCCACACACACACATACACACAATACAGGACTCATTTTTTCAAACCCACTTAAGTGGGTTTGAAAACCAAATGCACAGGTATAGTATAGGGGGTACCTTGCTCAATAGTAGTAACTGTGAGAGGGACCTCGGAGTCCTAGTGGACAATCACCTAAATATGAGCCAGCAGTGTGCTGCAGCTGCCAAAAAGGCCAACACAATCTTAGGCTGCATTAACAGAGGGATAGAATCAAGATCACATGAAGTGTTAATACCACTTTACAATGCCTTGGTAAGGCCACACTTGGAATACTGCATCCAGTTTTGGTCACCACGATGTAAAAAAGATGTTGAGATTCTAGAAAGAGTACAGAGAAGAGCAACAAAGAGGATCAGGGGACTGGAGGCTAAAACATATAAGGAACGGTTGCTGGAATTGGGTATGTCTAGTTTAACGAAGAGAAGGACGAGGGGGGACATGATAGCAGTGTTCCAATATCTCAGGGGCTGCCCCAAAGAAGAGGGAGTCAAGCTATTTTCCAAGGCGCCTGAAGGCAGGACAAGAAGCAACGGGTGGAAACTAAGCAAGGAGAGAAGCAACCTAGAACTAAGGAGAAACTTCCTGACAGAACAATTAACCAGTGGAACAACCTGCCTCCAGAAGCAGTGAATGCTCCAACGCTGGAGGTTTTTAAGAAGAGACTGGACAGCCATTTGTCTGAAATGATATAGGGTTTCCTGCCTGAGCAGGGGGTTGGGCTAGATGACCTCCAAGGTCCCTTCCAACTTTACTACTACTACTACTACTACTACTACTACTACTACTACTACTACTATTATTATTATTAGGTTCTATTTCAGTAAAGTACTTCCTTCCATGGGGACGAGTCTTGTTCAATGGTTAAATTCTCCACTCTCTAATTTATTTTCCTTTTGCCTTCTCAGATACACAAACTGGAAGCCATTTGTACGCCTTCATGAGCCAAAATTATATCTTGGGGAAAGAAGGCTGAAGAATGTGCTGTGTGGTCTGTCCTGCAGCAACCAGGATCAGTCCTATGAATGAAAAGGCATTTGGAGAGCCACAAGATTCGTGGGACCCATTTGGAGTTACGCTAGAGGAAAGAGACCGAATGGAGACACAACTTTTACCAAGTGAGGGAACTGGAAAAGGCCCTTCTGCTGTTCGGCCTGGCTGCTATGGGGAGATCTGGGCAAGAGCTGGCCAGAAGATCCTAGAGGAGAAAACCATCGCCCATTCAGAGATTCAGTCATGGAACTTCAGGAGCATCCAATACCAGGAGGCTGAGGGTCCCCGAAGACTTTGCAACCGACTCCACGACTTTTGTAGGCGATGGCTGAGACCAGAAAAGCACACCAAAGCCCAGATGCTGGACCTGGTTGTTCTGGAGCAGCTCCTGGCTATCCTGCCCCCAGAGATGGAGAGCTGGGTGCGGGAGTGTGGAGCAGAGACCAGCTCCCAGGCAGTGGCCGTGGCGGAAGGCTTCCTCTTGAGCCAGGCGGAGGAGAAGAAGCAGATTGAGTTGCAGGTGAGAGATGTTTGTCTCTGGACTCCAGGATGGTTTTAGGGAATAAAGAATACATTTGAATACTTCACCCCTTCCTACCAGAATTCTCTGCATTCATATGTGAAGGTGTCCCACTAATCGTTGTAGGATACTGTTCCATTGGTTTCTTACTCAACCTCACTGATGGATATTGGGGTCTTTGAGATTGTGTTCAGAGAACAAGAATCCACTTAATGTCGTGTGTTGTCCCTTTTAATTCTTTTCTCTTTCCTCCTATTTCAAGTCCTTCACTGGAGAGATCAGATATCCTGAGGGAAGAAGTAATACATCGAATCCCTCTCAAGAGCTGTTTTCCTGGAGGATCTCTGAAGAACATCCAAGTCAGGACTCCTCAGGAGGTAATCAAAGGTCCTTCCATTATCCAGAAGGGTCCCAGGTGTCTCATCTTGTCTATGACTATTATTATATAGAATACATCTTTCTATGTCTTTAATACTGTGTTTTAAAATTCTTGATCCCTCACAGGGATGAGTCAAATGAAATTTCCTCCTCCTTTTGATGGAGCTGAAACCGTGGTTGAAACTCCAAATCAAGTAAGTGGGGGGGATTTAATTCATTAGACTTGTAAGCTTCCTTTTGCTGAGGAATCAAGTTGATGTGCCAGTGTATTTACTTACAATAGTGGGCAAAATTGTGGAAACCTTTTGGGAAAAGTGTACAGTAGAAATGCCACCTTTGGTTAAGTTTCCATCAATTTTTCGTCTAATTTCTTTATAACTGTAGCCTTGTTCACTTAATAATACTATTTTACATTGCTTTCTGGGCAATCAATCTACTCTTTGCACCATTACTTTAATTTTATTACGTTTTACAAGCTCACTAAAGGAAAGAACACAAAAAAACCCAACCAACTTGATAGCGATCACATAACACACTGACAAATGTCCTCCTCTCAGCTTCAATTCATGACATCAATAACTGAATCCTACCGTGATCTGATTGGCTCATTGCCAAAACAAGATGACACCTGATTGGCTCTCTAAACACTCATGCTCATTGGCTACAATCAGATGAAGGAAAGCTACCCGATATCAACCTAAGCAAGTTGTGCTTCCTTTTTCTGGTTATTTGGCTGTAACTTTTCATAGAATACAGTACAGATAATTGAACAAACGTTTATGTTTATTTGTTTATTTAAATTTGTATACCGCCCTATCTCCCTTACGGGACTCAGGGCAGTGAACAGGCGATAATAAAAATCACAATAAATATCTATTCTAAAATCAGATTAAATAAAGGCCTGCTCTAAAATACCCCATATAAAACCTGTACTAAAACGTAATTAAGACTACGCCAGGCCGGCCGCACGGAATAGATGGGTTTTCAGGGCTCGGCAAAAAAGGCGCAGGTCCACAGTTGTACGTAGGTCGGGGGGGTAGGTCATTCCAGAGGGCAGGAGCTGCCACAGAGAAGGCTCTCCCCC